>OX383311.1:12322471-12922471 GCA_947523025.1 Dryobota labecula
ATTATACAACAGTTGCATCTATTATAGAATCGAAATTGAAATCAAACGTAAGAAAATTTGAATTTCGCGGACTACCCTGATGCTTCCCTTAAGCTTGCTTAAGGTTTTGAATACGAGGTGATTTGGATACTTTATATTATTGTGTGTATTTTGTCTATTTGTTTTTGTAATATGCATCTAGTTTGTGCAGAATAATAGTACATTATTATACAAGGGGCTAAAATGACCCATTTATACGAGGTAGTTTTACTCCCGAGCTTTAGCGAGGGACTAAATAGAAACCAAGTTATAATGGGTTTTTAGCGCCGTGTGTTACACTCTACTTTTCACTACGATTGTGAGAAAATAAAATAATCCAATTAAATATTAAAAATAAATTACGGCCACTAATTCAGTTTGCAAATTAGAGAAAAATTCTAAAGAATTCGCGCCAACGTCTTTTTTTTTTATTTCTTCTGTAGCCGCAACAACGTAATGCACGCATTCTACCGATGAGATCGTCGCTTCTAGTTCCACTTTCAAAAAACTGACAAATATAAAAAAAAACTTTTTCCCCTAGAGGTAAATATGGTAATTTTTCCTCAGTCTGGTACGATACAATGACGGTCTTTTTGAGCAAGAGGAGTGAAAACAATTTTTATTTCTTTATTTTCTTTCTGATTTCACTATAACACTACCAGCGCCCGTTGACCCCGTCATCAGCTGCTTTTTTGGTTGTCAAATTGAAATATTAACAAAACATAACTAACGGAATATAATCATGTTTTTAAATTATTAATGTTTTCATTCACAGAGGGAAAATTAAATACAACGCAGAACAAATAGGTCCTAGAACTATTTGTGAAGCGATCAACAATCTCGGGTTTGAGGCCAGTGTAGTCACACCGCACAACAGAGGGACCACCAACTATTTAGAACACAAGTAAGTACACATTGTGTATATTATTATTAATTAGTTTATTTCAGATAAAATTAATCCATGCAAATTATAAAAATACATAGAAAAATACAGAGAAATAAATAAAATAAAATAAATATAATAAAATACGGAGAAATAAATAAATTGTACTTACATAACATGTCCCGGAATTACCGCACAGCACCTAACATCCGAATTGAAACGACCAATTGGAACCGTGCACCTAGCTTCTGACGTTTCATAAGTACCCATGTAGGTTTATGTGAAATAAAATATTTTGATTTGATTTGATTGGAATATTATGTTATAATTAGAGATGGGTTATTCGGATGCATATTCATCTAAAGTTGAGATGTTGGCTAATATGGAATGCGTTTTTGTATCGAAAAAATCCCGTGGTCATGGGATCGACTAAGGTTTCTAATTATAGAATCGGATGAACATTTACTTACTTTCAATTATATGGAATGCACTTTTGTATCGATCGTAAAAATCCCGCGATACCAGAATCGACAAATTTTGTGTTTTTTTCTGACTATAGAATCGGATGCATCTACCTACCTAAGTAGCCGAAGTAATATTTACGCCCAATCTGAATATAGTACTTAATTTAATAAAAATAATAATTAAAATTATGTGTTTTTGGTTGTTTTAACTATCTCCCTCTTACACCCTACATACACATATTTGCGTCGGGGGTTAAACATTAATTTTTAATAATTTTTAATATGTAATAGTTATGCAATCCAAGAATCCCGGGGTTACTTTAATTTTAAATAAGTATTTTTTTAAGAGTCGCTTCCATACTATACAACCGACTAGTTATGTATTCCCGATGTTCCTGGCATCCCGGGTTTTTTTTTTATTACAAAAAGTATATTTTAAGAAGCCACCTCCATACTTTGATAGCTAAAAGCTAAATTTAGGTAAATATTCAACCGAATATCCGATCTCTAATTATAATCATAATACATACACTGAATTTTGATTATTATGTAGGTATAACACATTGTTCATTTATTAAATTAGTTATACTGATTGTAGGGCGTAAATAATAGCACCACCCTATTTCCTCCCGTGGGTGTCATAAAACATGACTCAAAGACTTACTAGAGAATGGGCAGCAGCGTTCTCTATGCATTGAAAACACTATACTGCGATCGCCAACCCGCCTGCCAAGCGTAGCGATTATGGCAACCCTCCTCCCCCAGGGGAGAGCCTCGACGTCTTTCGGCTGATGATGATGATTGTAGGAAAATTGTGCTGGCATTACAAATCTACGTACGCACACAGTCGCACACGTATAAAGGTTTATCGTAATAGGTACTCCGTCTATTTTGGTTTGTTTTGACTGTACAGCGGAAGTGTAAAATTACGTAAATTACATTTACGTCACACCTGGCCATAATGTGAGTTTTACCGCTCGCTACGCGTATAGTAAAACTCGCATTGTGGCCAGGTGAAGACGTAAAATTGTGTACTCACCACGGGCAGTAAAAAAGAAAGCCCTCTATCGCATCTGCGATTTCGGGCTTTCTTTCTTTTACAGCCCATGGTAAGTAATGTACTATTACGTAATTTTTTTAATTTTTTCTGGGGAAATTATTGGTTTATTAAAAATTAAAGAAATCGATCCAATAAACGATTCTGAACAAATTAATTTTATAATGTGCAATTAATACAGTTACACATTGTATGTAACGTAAAATAAAGTACAAAACAAGCTGAAGCGGCTGGCCTTACTGAGGCAAATCCCACGCGTGACGTGGACGTGACTACGCTAGTAAATTGTTTGAAGCAAGTGAATATTGTGTTAGTTATCATCTGCCTGCCTTTCCCAACTATGTTTGGGTTTACTTCCAGTCTAACCGGATGTAGCTGAATACCAGTATTTTTTAACATGGAGAGACTGCGTATCTGACCTACACAACCCAGTTATTAGATACTATGATATCCCTCAGTAAGATTGGTTGTCAGACATTAGTGCGTCTGACTACCCGTAACGAAAAAGTAAAAAAAAATCTGCAATGTTTGTTGAAATACTCTAACGAACGGCGCGCGAAATCAGCTGTTCACTTTCTGCCTAGCTACAGAGTTCATTGAACTCCCCGCGCCTCGTGGCGGGGAGGGCGGCCGAAGGTTCGTTGCGCTGCCGTTCGCTACGTGCGTTTTGCCATAGTAACGATACATTGCGTGTGAGGTAATAAAAGAAATCAGGTTTATTGGATTCCCATAACGTTCTTGAAATAATTTCATGTACATCTTAGTATGATACACTGAATTCACCCCATTAGTCTGCGGAGGGCTGTCCCTTGAACCCTGTATAGAAGCAACAGTTTTAATCTTTACTTTCTATTGTGCACAGAGAAGAAATAAGAAAATGGCGGAACGCGTTCCTAATCTCCCTCATCTTCGGCGGCCCCTGTATGATAGCCATGGCGTACTTCATGGCCGTCATGTCGCACGGACACAGCGCTAAGGACATGTGCTGCGTGCTGCCAGGCCTCAGTCTGGACAACCTGCTCATGTTCGTGCTGTCCACGCCTGTGCAGGTAAAACACCCTCACACTTAATAGTACATTACTTAGCAAGGGCTGTAAAAGAAAGAAAGCCCTAAATCGCATGTATTTGTGACCCGAGCCGCAGGCGAAGGTTGTAAATATGCGATAGAGGTCTTTTTTTTACTGCCCGTGGTGAGTACACAATTTTACGTCTTCATCTGGCCACAATGTACGCGTAGCGTGCGGTAAAACTCACATTATGGCCAGGTGTGACGTAAAGATATTTAACCCCCCCCCCCCTACCACCACACATCCCCACCCACAAAAACATGACATGAATATTTACTTGTGAAGTATATAAAATGTTATTATTTTAACTATTGTGAATATGAAGACTTGGTATTAATCATGGTATGGCAGTTTGAGTAATTGCGGCCTATCCAAATGTCCTTTCTTTGTTATTGTTCGTCGAATAGTTGAGCTCCTTATGTTCCGAGTTGAGCTGCACGATTACTGATAAATGCGTGCACCTTCTCGACAGGTCCACTCAATCTGTGTGGTTCTTTCCTCAAAAGACCATTTCAGACACCAATCTACATGCTCTTCACATAATCTGACTAAGATTATGTCTGGACTTTAAAAGAGACTTCCGAGTTTGTTTTGGCCTTTCTTCTCAGAGTAGTCAGATAGGAAACGCCGACCTCATCTAGTTTTAAAATATGTTTGACGTGTAAAAGTGTTTGTACAAACCTACTTACAGAAATAAAATCATTTATCATTTAATAAATCTAATATTTCCATTTCTTCCACAGTTCATCGGTGGCTGGCATTTCTACAAGCAAGCGTACAAGGCTTTACGGCACGGGACATCTAACATGGACGTTTTAATTTCTATGACTACTACAATTAGGTGAGTTAGAAGTTTTTAATGTGTTTTCAGATTATCTAAAGTACATACATCTTAGGGATGTGTTTTAAATGTTACAATAAAATACCTTTCAACATATTACAATTAAAAGAATGAAAATTTAAAACTCATATTAAAAGCATACTTTGTAAACAAGCATATTACAAATTAGAGGATTATATTCCATGATAAGACTGTTTGAAAACATGCTGCTCGTTCTCCACAGGACAATGTAGAGTCTAGACAAAATCAAATTGGTTGCTAATTTAATTGTATAATTTATAATTTTTATATGATATAAATTTTATTTTTTGTTGTTAATATACTTTAACTCATACACTGACTTATGTTATTATATGTTAAATTTTTTGGAAAATCGTCTACTTTCACAATGTTTGTAAATATATGAGCACCATGTATTTATCGCATAATTAATTTGTCTGTCATTATTTCACATTAATATTATTCTAGGTACAGAGTCTTCACATATAATTATTAATTAATGTGTACAAAATATTGTTAACATTTTAAAAGAGGTAAGTATGCAGTTTCTTGCCCATTCTTCTCCATACATAACTACCTTTTGGAAGGGGCAACTAGAATCAACTTATAATTTTTGTAATTTATTGATTTTAATGTAACATTAATATTATATTTTTACATACATATTTAGAACGAGCATCGAATACTGAATACCTATCCTTCTTCAATATTTCAAGTGTTTATAAAGTATTTAATTATGTAGTTATAATCGCAGCCGGGTAACTAAACTAGTCTTTTGTCAACAGTTACGCCTACTCCCTCGCAGTAGTAATAGCAGCGATGGCGATGCAACAAGACACGAGTCCTATGACGTTCTTCGACACGCCACCGATGTTGTTAGTGTTCGTGTCTCTGGGGCGGTGGCTTGAACATATCGCTAAGGTAAGGAGCTAACAGGAAAATACGCTTCGGCAATCATCGTCTATCTTCGGAAATACGAAGGCACAATTATGCGATCTAACATAGAGCTGTTACAACTATGGAAGTACTTATCTTAAGTATTGTAAAACAGTTTAAAAGAGTAACCGTGGAGTTTCTTGCCCATTCTTCTCCATGCGAAACTACCTTTTGGATAGGGCAACTAGAATCAATTTTATTTCCGTGTAAATGTTGACGTTCAAAAGTGCCATTTATGTGCCGATTTGAAATAGATGCTTTGACTTTGACTATCTATTTTTGTGAAAAAAGGAGAGATTAACAACTCTATGCAACTCCAAATAACTTTTTAACACTTTTGAGTGACACATGACGGTGTAACCGGCGTAAGTAATTCAGAGACAGAGAGAAAGCCTCATACAAACGTGCTCTACTACAAACCGCGGCAGTACAAAACTTAGAAGCTTTGACTCTGTTGGGGGCTACTCTGTGGCGTGACGTTCGTGCTAATTCGAAAACACGAAGATTACCGATGCGATACCTTTTCTGGTTTAACTGTAAGTCAACTAGTGACTAGTGTGTGTGGGCGATGGCGATGCAACAAGACACAAGCCACGTGACGTTATTGGACACACCGCCGATGTTGTTTGTGTTCATGTCTGGGGCGGTCGGTGGCTTGAACATATCGCTAAGAACTCCCATGAAAAGTATAATAATTATAGTAAATTTATTTTTATTTATTTATTTACGTCAGATACAGTGATCCATATTTTTGTTAGTATACTTAGGACTTATGTTAGTAACCAAAGATTGAAATTAAATAGCAGAAGTATATAAATAACACACCCACATAAATAAAATCACAATCATCTTTAAATTAATTAAAAAGTTTAAAATCATCAATATTATTTAAAATCAAGATATCCATTGAAATTTCTAAATTCATTAAAATCATAAAAAAATGCAATATAATTTCATCAGTTGTTGAAAATGAGCCTCTTTCTCTGATCCTCAAATAATTCCCTAAGAACCTACTACGCTTTGGAATGGGCAACTAGCCTCATCTTTCTGACTGACCGACTCCTTGATAATACAAAAGCGCCTGTAATTGATTTATTTGAAACTAGCTGACCCGACAGACTTCGTTCTGTCAAAAGCTATAGTATAAACTCCACTACTCTACCCTACCCTCCCTACCCTACCTTAACCTAACTTTGCTTGGATAGTTTTTGAGTTAGCTTCTTCGTATTAAATCCACTTTGTGTACGTATCTTGGTGATGTTATAATACTTCCTGTCACTGTTGTTTACATAACAAGTAGAGGTATACGAATTGGTGTGGGGTAGATACCATAATTAAAAAGGAAAAATATTTTTTATACAAAAAAAAAAACAATCGACTTCCAAAATTGCACTATAAATATAGTGTTATGTCAGTTTTTAAACTGTCATGGTCACTAATATTATTATTAACACGAACGGGATATTTACCATGTTTATTAATTGTTATGAGTTCCCGATATTTCGGCGCTGTTGCAAGCACCATGATCACGGATAAACTAAAGTCATTGCGGGTGGGTGTTTATGAGCAGATAAAACGGTCTACCCTCTTTCGTGTTCGTTTTTTGCACTCAGTACCGCTACCACTGTCACTCGCAACTCGATTCTGTTCCCGACACACGAAACTCACTGTGTCCGCTCGCGAACTTTTTTCGGCACTTCTTCGGTTTTTATACAGCTGAACCACTGGATTCCAGGCTCTCGACAGTTGAAACCCATCATCCCGGTTGAAGTTCCTATATTTGGTAATCTCAATAGCTTCTCTAACCAGTCTAGGAATATAGTGGCGTTCTTATGTTAATAATAATGTTATGTCAGTTGTTTTTTTTTAAGTTTTTTTTTTAGTGGACGAATTTAATACTAGTTTCGCAAAAAAAAAAAAAAAAAACACTACTCCTCTGATCTTCGAAGGGTTAGACAGAGGTATACTTGTAGTAAACAACTAATATAATATATATTAATTACTCCTTTATCTTCCTCAGGGCAAAACATCAGAAGCTCTATCAAAACTACTGTCCCTCAAACCTACAGAAGCGGTGCTAGTGACTTTAGATGACAACGGACACCCCATCAGTGAGAAGAGTATACCAGTGGACCTGGTGGAACGAGGAGATGTTCTGAAGGTAAGATAATTATTACAAGACATGCCAAAAGGATACCGTCAGTGGACCTGGTGGAACGAGGAGATGTTCTGAAGGTAAGATAATTATTACAAGACATGCCAAAATGATACCGTCAGTGGAAAGGTGAAAATGCTCAACCGCCAAAACCATACATTTTTTAACATTTAAAGCAATGATTATAATATAGGCGTATAAGCAACAGGGTGTTAACTTCACTCATACTCTATGAAAAGGGAGGATCCTTCGACCAGACGGGTGTCGTGCCTGGTGGGCAACTGCCTGATGGTTGATGTCGGGGTGTTGGATATATCCTAGTCGCGTGGTAAACTCTGCTTGCGCGATGCAGGATTTGCGACGTCAGGTATTTGATGCGTAGTTCGCATGTGGCGTTGTAGATGCCACATACATAAAGAATTTAAAAAAAAAACGAATCATAAAAATATTAAGTATGTTATCCCGCATTTGTCTACAGGTAGTGCCAGGCGCCAAGGTCCCGGTAGACGGCAAGGTGATCTTTGGACAAAGTACGTGTGACGAGTCGCTCATCACCGGAGAATCTATGCCAGTGCCTAAGACTAAGGGTAAACTTCATTATTACATATATAATTCATATTTATTTATTTAAACTTCATGTACAATAGTGGTACATAGGCGGACTTAATGCCACAAGGCATTCTCTACCAGTCAACCTTGGGTTAAATATAAAAACAGTGATAGGGTACAAAAATAATGTCTTGATTACGAGAATTTATATAGTTTTATTGATACTAATACACATATACAAATAAAATAAACTAATAGATATTTTAACAAATACCACCTAATAATAATTACTATGACTAGACTATTATTTGAGAGTTAACTTAGTCTAATTATATCGATTTATACAGGATAAGTTTTAACCAGTGCGCAATTTTTTTTGGTGGCTCAGTGTCAGTAATAGAACACAATTCCATTAATTGTTCAATACTTTTTTTTGGTCCACTTGAAATCAGCAAAATATGGATACAATCTATTCGCAATAATATCAATGGGCGAGCGCACAGCTGATAGGTACTACTACTGCGTTCCGCTTCACTGACCGCGCCGCCGCCGGCGCGATGTGCGGCGAGTATCCATTATACCAGTTTCAAAATAAACATCTTTCGTTAACGATAACTAAATTTTTTTGTATTAAGACATATCAAAATAAGAAATAGGTGTATAATAAAACACGTTTAAGTTTAATTTGTCGTAATTTGCTTACTGATTAAAAACTTTTCCTGTGTAAACATTTGGAACTAAGTATTGTATTTATTTTATTTTTATCTCATTATATCCTGCATCGGTCGACGTCGGCTATCACTGAAAACCAGCGTCTCTCGCATAGGGTTCCGGCATTATGCTGAGCGCTGGTCGTTTTGCGTGGAAGTGACGCATATTTACCCTAAACTTGTTTTTTTTTACGCGACTGCCCAAAAAAAGTAGTGTTATGCTTTCAGGGTTCATGTATGTTTGTTTGCGTTTTTAAACCGACTTCAAAAGTATGCACCGGAACTCCGTAATAAAACAATGTATCCTAGCCGTGTTTGGGCTTATTGGAATTGTCATGAGATGCACTCGGGCTATAAATGGTTATTAACCGATTTTTATTAACTTTGCTTAGGTAGTTTTTGAGTTAGCTTCGATAATACGTATTTAATCCACTTCGTATATCTTGTGTCACTGTTATTTGTGCGGTGTAGCAAGTAGTGGTAATCGAATCATTCTGCGGTAGGTACCATAACTAAAAAGTGAAAGATAAAAAACTTTTTAACAAAAAAAAAAAAACTGACTTCCAAAAAAAAAAAACGATTTTGTCTCTGTCACCTCTGACCTAGACTAGAGTCAAGAGCAAACCCATCGTAAAAAAAAATACAAAGTGAAAAATAACTTTGATTTCGGAAGTCGATGGCAAAAAACTAAAATACAGATCCAAAGACACCGACTTCCTAAATTAAAGTTATTTTTCACTTTGTAGTGTTATTTTGGATTTGTTTTTATTTTTTTGCATCATGTTTACCGCAAATAAACGTATTTTCTTTGTCTTTTTCTAACATTGTTCTTATTTATCCCCAGACTCAGTAGTAATCGGCGGCAGTATAAACCAGCACGGAGCTCTAGTAGTGTCAGCGACTCACACGGGAGAAGCGAGCACTTTGGCTCAGATAGTGAGGCTGGTCGAAGACGCTCAAGCTAGCAAGGCACCTGTGCAGCGATTGGCTGATACTATTGCTGGGTGAGTTACATACACATACCTTCAAGAACTCACGCTTTCATCCCATGGGGGAAGGCAGAGACTACAGAACGCCACCTGCTCCTATCCTTTGCGGGTAAGGGGTCATTCAAAACTCAAACTCAAAGCATTTATTTCAAACTAGCTCTTGGCCGCGGCTCCGCCCGCGTATATGTCGGTTATCGCGCAAAAAAGTAGCCTATGTCCTTCTCCATATCCCAGGCTATATCTCTGCCAAATTTCATGACGATCGGTTCAGCGGTTTAGGCGTGAATACGTAACATACAGACAGACAGACAGACAGACAGACAGATAGACAGACAGACAGACAGAGTTACTTTCACATTTATAATATTAGTATGGATAAACCAATTACATGCACTTTTGAATTGTCAAGGATTCGGTCAGTCAGAAAGATGAAGCTAGTTGTCCATTCCAAAGCGTAGTAGGAGAACGAACGGGCAAGAAACTCCACGGACACTCTTTTAAAATAATATATTGTTACAAAATATTGGTTAAATCATTCATGTTGAAATTATACATGTGAGAAAAATGTAGAAAGACGTGCACGTTAGAAGCGTTCGTAACAAAAACAATTAGTAAATTAAAATAAGCCAGCTAAGAGATGACCAGTGCCAACTGACGGCGCCTAGTATTACATAAGCACCTAAGGGGCGGGGGGGGGGGGGGGTCATTGCTTAGTTTTTTTTTTTTTGTTGACATGCTTTTGATTGGAACAAAGCTGGCAACCCCATGTTCAGGGATTCCCCAAAATAATTGACATTTTTTACTCGTTCTCACGCTGTGTTTTATGGTTAGAAAGAACCGAAGTAGGGAAATTACTTAAATTCAATTACTTTATAGTCTATAAATTCCCTATTTCTAGAGTCATGAACAACAATAAAGAAACTTGAACTTTATTTCTAAAATAAAACTGACATGTCGCCTCACCAGTCGCTAGTACAAATATAAACTATTCTAATGTTAATCGATCGATCGATCGGAGTCGATGGAGGTCCAGTGACCACGATCCTCAGTAATGAGGGACCGATTGAAGAAGAGAGAATGTTAATAATGTTGGTATTTGTTACAGGTACTTCGTGCCCCTAGTAGTGTTTCTATCTCTACTGACCCTCGTCTGCTGGATCATAAGTGGAGCCCTAAATATTGATAGGATCAAACTTATTACACCGGTAAGTTTAATATTTCACATTTTATTATATGGTTTTGTTTGAAAACGTAGAAAAGAAAAAAACAGGCGTTCAGTACATTTATGTTCGCATTTTTGTTTTTTAACCTGTATTGAGATTGGCCTTCTTCGGCCAATCTCCCATAAACGCCTCTAACTCATCATGCCAGCGTTTACTTGGCCTCCTTCAGCAACTAAGTCAGTTTTCTGGCTCCACTCAATGTTCGCATAACTCGATAAAATATAGTTTTTTTTTTTTTTTTCGCTAGTTCTGGATTGGTCTCATCGTAAGTTATTTTTTACTTCTCATGCTCTAAAAGTTTGTCTTGATGTTGTGCGTAAGCGACATAAAGTCGCTTTTTACGCTCTAGTGCATAAAGCTTTTTTTTTTTACTAAGATAATCAGGCCCAACAGCCACACGCACAATAAAACGTCGCAGATTAAAGTCATTATTTTATTTTATTTGCTTTAATTTATATCACTTCCGTGTTTTCTATCGTTAATTTAATAAAATCAGATAAAATTGTTGTCAAGTTGTAGCCAAGTCAATGACAAAAATGTTGATAAAAAAAAACAAAAGAAAAAAAAGAAAACTGCTACTGTACTTTATGCCTTTTTCATTTTCTCGCAATCGAAGTGAAAATCAGAGTGCATAACTCGGGCATAAACGAGCTATTTTACCCCTTGACTTAACTATCCACCTTCACCAGCGGCTCGGGTAGACATATACGTCTCGGGGTAAAATGGCTTCTTTTATGCACTAGCTGTACAAACGACTATAAAATAACCAGTACAATGACACCTTTTAACGTTTTAAATCTTCTCTTCCAGGAAATGTACCTAAACGCAGGCTACGCGGACTGGGAACTAATTATCCAAACAGCCTTCCACTTCGCTCTCTCCGTACTGGCCATAGCGTGTCCGTGTGCACTCGGCCTGGCCACTCCCACAGCTGTCATGGTCGCTACGGGCGTGGGCGCTAAGATGGGCCTGCTTATTAAGGGCGCCGAGCCTTTGGAAAATGCTCACAAGGTATGTAGACACTGCATAGATACTCAAGACACTGCATATATACTGTGTAGACTCTTTAGACACTGCATAAATACTGTTTAGACACTTTAGACTCTGCATAAATATTGTTTAGACACTATCAACACTGCATAGACAAGGTGCAGTATCCTCTCCGGACTAGCCATATAATGTCGATGTGCGTCAGGCCTGGCGAGCCCTACTGCTCTCATCACAGGCACCGAGCCTTTGGAGAATGCTCACAAGGCTTGTAAATACTGCATAGATGCTATAGAAACTGCAAATACACTATACACACTGCATAGACGCTGCGTGGACACTGTATAGACACTGTCTAGACACAGCATAGGCACTGTATAGACACTGTCTAGACACTGCATAGACACATCATAGACGCTCACAAGGTATAGTCTCTCTCCGTACTACCCATATAATGTCGATGTGCGTCATGCCTGGCGAGCCCTACTGCTCTCATCACAAGCACCGAGCCTTTGGAGAACGCGGTATGTTAATGTAAATTGTGCAGACACAAAGTCATCAGACCCTACCAGTGTTCAGTCACAGGATTGGAAACCCCACAGGCACCTAGTTTAAAAGTGTATTTAAAACCCTTTTTTTTTAAATCAGTCCATGCTCAAAACGCTAAATGATAAAAGATTTTATTTCTGTAAGTAGGTTTGTACAAACACTTATACGCGTTTCCTATCTGACTACTCTGAGAAGAAAGGTCGAAACAAACTCAGAGGTCACAGTCTCTTTTAAAGTCCAGACATAATCTTGGTCAGATCATGTGAAGACCATGAAGATTGATGTCTGAAATGGTCTTTTGAGGAAAGAACCACACAGATTGAGTAGATTTGTGGCTGCCCAACTTAAATGGGAATGGGCAGGACATGTTTACCGTATAGACAAACTGTGGGCCTAAATTACACAGAACTGGTGCCCTGAGACAGTGAGGCCGCGGCGGCTGCAGACCACGTTTACATTTAATGATCCCAATTTATTAACCTGTGGCGGCATCTACAACGCCAAATGCGAAATACGCATCAAAAAGACCCGACGTCACAAATCCTGCATCGCGCAATCATTACCGCACGACTAGCATATATACAACATCCCAATATCAACCGTCGGGCCGTTGCTCACCAGACACAACACTAGTCTGGTCGGAGGATCCTCCCTTTACTATGGAGTATGAGTCAACCTGTTCCTCATACTTCTATAAAATATGTATAAAATGATTCCAAAATGTTGTCCGCAGGTGAAAACCGTAATCTTCGACAAAACAGGCACGATAACGCGCGGCAGCGCCACCGTGGCCAAGCTGTCGCTGCTGACGGGCTCGGCGCACACGCTGGGCTCGGTGCTGGCGTGCGTGCTCACCGCTGAGCTCAACTCGGAGCATCCGGTGGCGTCCGGTGAGCATTCTAGTGCTATTGTTTTCCCAAGGGTCAGGTTCTGTTTGAGTCCATAACAAACACGGAATAAAACTATGACAAGCATAACGTCAAAATATTTATGGTTATATCGGAGTTATTCCTAACAATACTTTATTCCGTGTTTATTTTCAAGGGGTGTGTAATATATGGCATAAGAACAGATAGTATAATATCACTTGAAATAACGTTCACATAACATAATTTTCATATGCTATTAAAACAAATAACCTAATTTCATGTGATCGTATGTTATCCATACTAGTCCATACTAATATTATAAATGTGAAAGTAACTCTGTCTGTCTATCTGTCTGTCTGTATGTTACGTTTTCACGCCTAAACCGCTGAACCGATCGTCATGAAATTTGGCAGAGATATAGCCTGGGATATGGAGAAGGACATAGGCTACTTTTTTACGCGGTAACCGACATCTACGCGGGCGAAGCCGCGGGCAAAAGCTAGTATTTCATATAACCTTCTTTTGCTCTATTAACATTGAGTATAACGTTAATTTCATATAATTTTCAATTTGTATAATGCTCTTTTTATATAACGTTCAGTTGATATTCATATTTAAATATCAGGAAACATCATACTGTTCTAACCTTACCTAAATGATTCAATAACAGTAGATGATATCTGACGCAGGCATGTTTTTGGTTAAAAAAAAAAAAATTGGACACAATCTATTCGTAATAATAGCAACGGGTGCGCGCGCCAGCCGGCCGGTAGGATGGCGTCGCGCCCGTTGGCCGACTGTCCCGATAAGCCCGTATCCGTGTGACGTCGCGTCGCTTTCCTGCGCATGCACCGCAATGCAAATGTTTTGAACTTACTATAACGATGTCAGACTTTACTGCCGCGAGTTTTACGAGATGGTGCGAGTGTATTTAGTAAGTGGCTTAAAAAAAAAGTGGAAAGGACTATTTTAGCAGCCACTGTAAGGCTGCTTGATCAAATGATCACAGACAGTTCAGGATCCTACTACTGCGTTCTGCTTTACTGCACGCACCGGCACGCGGTGAATTACCATTAAACCAGTTTCAAAATAAGCATCTTTCGTTAACGATGACTTAATATTTTTGTACTAAGACGTATCAAAATAAGAAATAGGTGGTTAATAAAACTCGTTTAAGTTTAATTTGTCAAATTTTGAGCACTGGTTAAAAACTTTTCCTGTATAATATGATATACATTTATCAAAAAGCTTCTGACATGAAAAACAGACATTGTCATTTAATTTATTTATATAGGAAGATATGTATTTATAGCTGGTCAGCAGAGTGTTAGCAAGTTATGCTATGTGAAGTAGGTATAATATGAAAGTCATCCCGCTCATCCTCCCACAGCCATAGTCCGTTGGTGCAGCGCGGCGTTGGGCGGGCCCAGCGGGCTGACGTGCGTGAGCTTCGTGGCCGCGCCGGGCTGCGGCCTGCGCGCGCGCCTCAGGAGCATCTCCGCCCAGGAGCCGCTCCACCTGGCCAACTTCAACAACCAGGCGAGGTGAGCAAACATGAGTCAGCCCACGGGAGTGTTATCCGTGCGCGCACTAGCTTCTTACTGCTCATCACAGTGTCTTTCCCTTTCGCACATGAAGTTGGATGAAATAGCATGCATTTTGACCACGCCCACCAACGAGTTCTAGCCGTCGACTAGCTTCACCTTAAATAAAAATGATCGCTTATAAATATAATTTCTTTCACAGATCTGGCAGTACATTCATGGTAGAAGGCGTCCCAGTGGAAGTCGTATCTCCGGGCGGTGACGCGGCCCTAAGTTCAGCACAAGCGGCCGCTCGACTACACACATTGATAAGGACAGACCAACCTGGTGCGGGCGAGGTGAGTTACCTAATACTGGCCGGATTTAGGGTACAATATTTTGTGATGCCCTAAGTTTGACAGAACCAGTCGAACTGTGTAGAATTATAACAAAAGGCCCTAAAATGATAAATGATTTTATTTCTGTAAGTAGGTATGCACACTTTTACACGTCAATCATATTTTAAAAACTAGATGAATTTGGCGTTTCGTATCTGACTACTCTGAGAAAAAAGGCCGAAACAAACTCACGAGGTCACAGTCTCTTTTAAAGTCCAGACATAATCTTGGTCAAATCATGTAGATTGGTGTCTGAAATGGTCTTTTGAGGAAAGAACTACACAGATTGAGTAGACCTGTACAGTCAGTGCATGCATTTGTCAGTAATCGTGCAGCTCAACTCAGAGCTCAAGGAGCTCAACGATGCGACGAACAATACCAAAGAAAGGACATTAGGGTAGGCCGCACAATTTACTAACTGCCAGACCATAATTAAAACAAACTCAAGTTTTTGACACGTGTTTTAAAGCCATTTCCATTCTATCCACAGGACGTAGAACAAGTAGTCCTCATAGGCAATCGAGAGTGGATGTCCAGAAACGGAGTTACAGTCCCTCGCAGAGTGCAGGAAGCTATGCAGCAAGATGAGGAGTTGGGCAGAACTGCTGTGCTGGCCGCTATTAACGGTAAGCCTAGTGCTCGCTCATCATCATTCCAGCCAAAAGACGTCCACTGCTGGACATAGGCCTTCCCCAAGCACCGCCACTTCGACCGGTTCTGGGCTTCTCGCATCCAGCGGATTATGTGCTGGCTCATCTGAAATTAATCTATACAAACAAATCAATAAAATTGAAGTGTTTCTTTGTAATGTCAAAATCACTGTTTTTTACTAAATGCATATTATGAAAGTATATACGGTACTTATAACAAAAAATCCACATCCACGCATTCACAGCGTTTTTGTGTACTTGGTTACCACAACTAAAGCGCGCGTCGTCGCTTCGTGAGATAAAAATACTGTACTATGGACAGTTCGGCAATAATATCTGATTTCAAGATACATTCAGTAATATTTGTTCATTTTAAATGTAAGATACACGGTATACACGTATACACTGTACTTCTAACAACAAACAATTTTTAAAATTTTTGTCTGTCTATCTGTCCGTCTGTCTGTTTGTTCCGGCTAATCTCCCGCGGGTAGCTGCTAGTAATAAATATTATCTTCTCCCACAGACCAGCTAGTCTGCACCATAGGAGTCGCAGACGAAGTAAAACCAGAAGCACATTTAGCTGTATACTGTTTGAAGAAGATGGGCCTACAAGTGTGTCTGCTGACCGGAGATAACAGAAAGACTGCTGTGGCTATAGCGAGACAAGTAATATAAAATTATCCATTAAAATAACATTTACCTACTTTTGGGTAAACACAATAACACTGCCTAGGAATCGAACCCAGCACCCTACGCTTAAGAGGGCGCTCACCGGTCCACTAGGGCCACGCCTTTAAAAACAGTTTTTTTTTTTTGGAAAAAAATTCTTTAAAATGCTCTAGTGTAAAGTTGCCAACATGTCGTTTGGTCAATATTGCCTTTCAAGCGTCGATATGTAGCTGCAACACCAAACTGTATCCTCCGATTGTTGTGACGTATTCACTTCAAAATCATACATTCGGGTGTCAGTCAACTGGTTGCGAAGTTGTAAGTAACTACTACTAAAAAAAAGGTAATGGGGCGAGCCTATTGCCATCGACCAGGCTCAAATCCAGAAACCGGGCTGTTACTGAAAAATGTCATGGAAAAACCCAATTTTCAGTTTGTTTGTTTTTAATATAGTTTCTGTTACACAGGTCGGCATCAACAAAGTGTACGCCGAAGTCCTCCCGTCCCACAAGGTAGCGAAGATCCAGAAGCTCCAAGAAGAAGGGCAGAAGGTGGCCATGGTGGGTGACGGCGTGAACGACTCGCCGGCGCTGGCGCAGGCCGACGTGGGCATCGCCATCGCCTCCGGGACCGACGTGGCCGTGGAGGCCGCGGACCTGGTGCTCATGAGGGTGCGTAGTAGTCGAGCTCTTTGGGAACGCCCACGTGGGCATCGCCATCGCCTCCGGGACCGACGTGGCCGTGGAGGCCGCGGACCTGGTGCTCATGAGGGTGCGTAGTAGTCGAGCTCTTTGGGAACGCCCACGTGGGCATCGCCATCGCCTCCGGGACCGACGTGGCCGTGGAGGCCGCGGACCTGGTGCTCATGAGGGTGCGTAGTAGTCGAGCTCTTTGGGAACGCCCACGTGGGCATCGCCATCGCCTCCGGGACCGACGTGGCCGTGGAGGCCGCGGACCTGGTGCTCATGAGGGTGCGTAGTAGTCGAGCTCTTTGGGAACGCCCACGTGGGCATCGCCATCGCCTCCGGGACCGACGTGGCCGTGGAGGCCGCGGACCTGGTGCTCATGAGGGTGCGTAGTAGTCGAGCTCTTTGGGAACGCCCACGTGGGCATCGCCATCGCCTCCGGGACCGACGTGGCCGTGGAGGCCGCGGACCTGGTGCTCATGAGGGTGCGTAGTAGTCGAGCTCTTTGGGAACGCCCACGTGGGCATCGCCATCGCCTCCGGGACCGACGTGGCCGTGGAGGCCGCGGACCTGGTGCTCATGAGGGTGCGTAGTAGTCGAGCTCTTTGGGAACGCCCACGTGGGCATCGCCATCGCCTCCGGGACCGACGTGGCCGTGGAGGCCGCGGACCTGGTGCTCATGAGGGTGCGTAGTAGTCGAGCTCTTTGGGAACGCCCACGTGGGCATCGCCATCGCCTCCGGGACCGACGTGGCCGTGGAGGCCGCGGACCTGGTGCTCATGAGGGTGCGTAGTAGTCGAGCTCTTTGGGAACGCCCACGTGGGCATCGCCATCGCCTCCGGGACCGACGTGGCCGTGGAGGCCGCGGACCTGGTGCTCATGAGGGTGCGTAGTAGTCGAGCTCTTTGGGAACGCCCACGTGGGCATCGCCATCGCCTCCGGGACCGACGTGGCCGTGGAGGCCGCGGACCTGGTGCTCATGAGGGTGCGTAGTAGTCGAGCTCTTTGGGAACGCCCACGTGGGCATCGCCATCGCCTCCGGGACCGACGTGGCCGTGGAGGCCGCGGACCTGGTGCTCATGAGGGTGCGTAGTAGTCGAGCTCTTTGGGAACGCCCACGTGGGCATCGCCATCGCCTCCGGGACCGACGTGGCCGTGGAGGCCGCGGACCTGGTGCTCATGAGGGTGCGTAGTAGTCGAGCTCTTTGGGAACGCCCACGTGGGCATCGCCATCGCCTCCGGGACCGACGTGGCCGTGGAGGCCGCGGACCTGGTGCTCATGAGGGTGCGTAGTAGTCGAGCTCTTTGGGAACGCCCACGTGGGCATCGCCATCGCCTCCGGGACCGACGTGGCCGTGGAGGCCGCGGACCTGGTGCTCATGAGGGTGCGTAGTAGTCGAGCTCTTTGGGAACGCCCACGTGGGCATCGCCATCGCCTCCGGGACCGACGTGGCCGTGGAGGCCGCGGACCTGGTGCTCATGAGGGTGCGTAGTAGTCGAGCTCTTTGGGAACGCCCACGTGGGCATCGCCATCGCCTCCGGGACCGACGTGGCCGTGGAGGCCGCGGACCTGGTGCTCATGAGGGTGCGTAGTAGTCGAGCTCTTTGGGAACGCCCACGTGGGCATCGCCATCGCCTCCGGGACCGACGTGGCCGTGGAGGCCGCGGACCTGGTGCTCATGAGGGTGCGTAGTAGTCGAGCTCTTTGGGAACGCCCACGTGGGCATCGCCATCGCCTCCGGGACCGACGTGGCCGTGGAGGCCGCGGACCTGGTGCTCATGAGGGTGCGTAGTAGTCGAGCTCTTTGGGAACGCCCACGTGGGCATCGCCATCGCCTCCGGGACCGACGTGGCCGTGGAGGCCGCGGACCTGGTGCTCATGAGGGTGCGTAGTAGTCGAGCTCTTTGGGAACGCCCACGTGGGCATCGCCATCGCCTCCGGGACCGACGTGGCCGTGGAGGCCGCGGACCTGGTGCTCATGAGGGTGCGTAGTAGTCGAGCTCTTTGGGAACGCCCACGTGGGCATCGCCATCGCCTCCGGGACCGACGTGGCCGTGGAGGCCGCGGACCTGGTGCTCATGAGGGTGCGTAGTAGTCGAGCTCTTTGGGAACGCCCACGTGGGCATCGCCATCGCCTCCGGGACCGACGTGGCCGTGGAGGCCGCGGACCTGGTGCTCATGAGGGTGCGTAGATGCCGACATCATCGAAATCCTAGCCTTTCCCAAATATGTTGCAACTAAATATTAGTACTTTACACGGAACCTATACAGGGTGTGGTGTAAATAGTGGTCCAACGACACCATATATTCAGCTATCACCAATTTTATTCGGAGACCTATATTTTTTTTTTTTTTTCAGTTTTGGTATGTGACAGCTGAATATATGGTGTATGGTTAACTAAACGTTGGATCACTATTTACGCCACACCCTGTATATGACTGGTTGCCAGACTTTCGGGCTTCTGACTACCCGTAACGACTGTCAAAAATTCACGAATGACAGCCGGTACAACGGCTTCACGTGCTTTCCACGGAAGGGTCTCAGTATGAAACCTATGGTCACCCATCCGCAGGCCGACCGCAGCTAGTGTAGCTTCACCTTGATCAATCAAACCGTGTGGCTGTTGCTTGGCCACGACCCAATCCTAAACCTAACAAAAATAATATAATTTCTTCTTTACAGAACGATCTCCTAGACGTAGTAGCCTGCTTGGAACTCTCCCGGACCACAGTGCGTCGTGTTCGCCTCAACTTTCTGTTCGCTAGCGTTTACAACTTACTGGGGATACCGCTAGCGAGTGGGGCATTCGCTATGTATGGACTACAGTTACAAGTAAGATTAAAACGCACCCCCTCAATTACAGAAACACACACATTACAACATACACAACAACAAGACTTACACTGTGATTGTAATCACAGTGTAAGTCTTCTTAGTTTAAGTCGTGTACGACACACCCACTTCTAACATCACTCACCCATACCCACAATCACACACACAATGCCTGATCTGGGGACCCAGTACCCTACGGTCAGTAGTCGGTAAAATCTTTCTGCTGAGCATACCGTTAGCGAGCGGGGCATTCGGTATGTTTGGACTACAGTTAAAGGTGAGCAAATAACGTCATCATCAACTCATACCCACCATCAGTCGCACGAACAAACTGACACACCATTACACACCCACAACTATAACAAACGTTTGACATATACCCTTATAACACACCCACAACACACTCTTACACACACCGCCACCCACAACAGACAGATAATTACACACACACACACACACACCCTCAACCGTAATCCGTATTGTACCGTGTGCTGCTGGACGTAAAGAATAGCACCACCCCATTTCCTCCCATGGGTGTCGTAAAAAGCGACTAAAAGACTTACTAAAGAATGGGCAGCAGCGTTCTCTATGGATTTTTAAGAGTCCCTATCAATTTCGACGCGCTACTAGTTTAGGTAACTAACGGAGCGCATCGTGTCTGTGTGCGTTCGAACTATCGGCGACAATCGTAGTATGCATTGTCGTACGGTGAAGCGGGAACAAATAATCTTGGTCCGTAACCGCTATTAACAGCACTCCCTAATTTTTACTTACCTACTAGGTTCTGTAATACTGGATGGATTTTATTGTAATTATGACGTGTTATATTTATAACACGTCATAATTACCACCTAGTAGGTAAGTAAAAATACCAATATTAAGTACGGCGTTCATCATAGTAAAAGCAAACTATAAAGTGTGACCAGTACATATATATAAGATAGGTCTGAAACTAATTACATGTGTTATTTTACCCACCCTCCTGTATTATGTACCTACTACAGACCTCCCCGGCGAACAGTGTTCGGAATAATTATATTACGAGCCATTTTTAATTTAAATGTAGGTAGGTATATGTTTGTAGACTTACACGATAAAAACACATAATTATATTACTAAGTATAATGTTGTATTTATATAATGTGTACATATACATATAGTCTTTAAATAAAAAAGTTTTTTTTACGTTTAAGACACTTTTAAATAGGCGGCCTTGAAAAAGGCCTTTGGCTTTTGTCTACTCGCTGTTTGCTTCTTCATCGGATAAGTGCATCCTTTCAGGCGCTTCAGGAGCTTTCAATAATTGTAATACTTCTGGCGCCAAAGTACCCGATTTTCTCTTTGGCAATGGTCTGATGCTGGATATTAATGAATCGGAGGAGATGAGCAGAGCGCGTCTTCAATAGTCTGCTTCCTTCCAATTTTTCTCGTGCTATGCTTTTTTCATTTCAATTAAACCATTTACAGGCACTTTTGAATTCTCAAGGAGTTGGTCAGTAAGAAAATGAAGCTAAATGCCCATTTCAAAGCGTAGTAGGTACGTATGGAGAAGAACGGGCATGAAACTCCATGGACACTCTTTTAAATTAAATTGTTACAAAAATATTAGATCTATAATGTTGAGTTTATAACTAAATGTAAGACCGATATAAAAATTAAAAATAAAAACGTACACGTTAAAAGCGTCCAGAGTAGGTATAACAAATAGAAACAAACAAAAAAAAAACAATTTTAAGATAAAATAATTATAATAAGATAATTAAAATAAGCCGTGGCAGCTAAGAGATGACCAGTCCCAACTGACGGCGCCCGTTCACGAACATATCGCATGGATTAGCACCATTCAGCTCAACCATTTTGAAGGGAGCTAAATGATCCAACACACGCGCCACCATCAGCGAGACATCTTAGTGAGCATGACATACTCTCAGCCGCCAGGGCACATTCAAGTCAATGAAAGGCATATTACCCGGTTAATGGTAGCTCTATAGTACATAGTACTCACACCTGTGCTATGCAATTATATAATACAAAGGAGATTGAGTTCATACAATGCAAAGATAGTCTTACAATCTTCAGCAGCTCCAACATTATTTTCAAATGTTAATCGATTAGTTGTGGTTGTGGAGCAAGACCAGCATTCAGCCAAGCATTTTTATTAGCGATGTAATCCCCCAACTTATAATATACCTGCGTGCATAGTATGCGTTTTATACAAGATTTAAATTTAGTTTCATTCAGTTGAAGTATGTGGGGAGGAATTTCATTGTAACATTTTAAACAGTACCCCATAAAAGACGAGTCTACTTTAGCCAGTCTGAAACCTAGTTGAACTAGTAGGTCCTATTTCTATTAACTATAATTATGTCTTTCACCTCTTTTTCTAAAAATATGTAAATATTTCCGTTCATACATGATGTTTTCGTAGATATATTGACAAGGTACCGTCATGATGATAATATCCTTAACCAGTTCTCTTAGAGAATCGCGCCTGCGGACATTATATATGGCTCTGATGGCTCTTTTCTGCAGAATAAAAATAGACTCAATATCTGCAGCCCGTCCCCAAAGTAAAATACCGCAAGAAATTATACTATGAAAGTAACTAAAATAGACTAGCCTCGTATCTACATAAGTAAATTGACAGATTTTTCTGACAGCATATGCTGCTGAACTTAGCCGTCCTGCAAGAGATGTTAAATGAGGACCCCATTAGCCTTGAATCCATTATGATCCCCAGGAAAACAGTTTTACCTACGAGTTCTAGTTTCTCTTGATTCAATACTTTCTGGTAAAAAACATTTTATGCACTTGGTTTTTTCCCATTTAATACTAAATTATTAGCAGCTCTATAATTGCGGCAGTCTTTGTGTCTAGACTCTAGAGCTTCTTCGCTAAGTAGACCTATAGGAAGGACAAGGGATTTGGTGAAATTAGCTCCGTGAATTAATATTTTATGTACACTAGAAGGCATTTTGTACCATTGGTACTTGGTGACGTAGTCTAGGCATGTCAAGTGTATACTCCTTGTAGGCCTCTGGCTTTACATCGTACACACGGCCACAAATCAAGCTATACATGTGCAGTATAAGCTGACCTCTCATTGTACGGAAATCCTATACAATGCGAGATCAGCCTTAACTGGAAATGTATAGCTTGATTAGTGGCCGTGTGTACGAGCACGAAAGGTCTTTCAGTATAACAGAGAATCTTGTAATGAGATCTTTGTCAACCCCAGTGATCGCAGCTGCGAGAGCAGGGTCTTTAAAAAACGTTCGCGCAGTATTGCACTCATTGGTTGAGCCGCTACATTGCTTTACTGTATCGACGAGGAGCCCAGTTCGACGACGATATTCTTCTGTAATGGCGCGCCCTTTTTTCTTCCACTGCTTCTTTTATATTCTTAGTCACGCGCCATGTTTTGTGTTCCTTCCTATACGATATGTGAAAAAAAAAATACCTAAGAACTGCACATGCCTTTCGCGTTTTTTCTTTTTTCCTTTGATTTTTCCGTGATAATAAAGTTCACTTTATCGACCAATTTTCTAAAAATTAAACACTAATTTACTAATAGTACAATACAAAACATTAATATTTATGAATAACATTAACAAATCACAAAGTGTCACACTATGCATAAATAAAATAAAAATATACTCAGTCTCAAAACTGATTAGGCCTAGTACAAAATTCGCACAATTCGCGAGTTACGTCGGGAGCGGCGATCGTCACGAGCGACACAGGTCCGTCGTCGAGAAGCCCTTGGGCGCGACTGAATGTATCGAGCAAGCGCATCGGTTTATAAGGCATTATTTAGATATTTTATTACAATAAAAGTACTAGTCAAAAAAAAAAAAAAAATTGGTTTGTTAGATAAATACATCAAATTTTAGAATATTGAACACTTATTGTTATTTTCAATCAATTCTTACGCGTAGACAACGGTTTTGCACACGATTTTATTGTGTTTTTTCAGCGTGGATAACATTTTTTTTAATGAACTTATACGTTAAACTTAAAAAAACAAAGTTGTAGGCTTACTAGTATACTATATGTCCAGTATGTATGAATTTTTTCAGATTGTTATTTGCCACCAGTAAGCCAAAAAAACGATTGGAAAACCGGGTGTTTCGTGCTTACGTAAAAACATGTGTTAGATTTATATTTTTCGTAATTTATATTGAGTAGTTATCAAAATTTCAATCAGTACACTTACTAGATAAAGATGTGATGAATAACAAGGCATTAAAAAAAAAACCAGGTATCTTCAGGTTACTGAGAAATTTGTGCTGAAAAAAATAGAAATTTCTGTTTTTAGACCGCGAAATTGATAGGGACTCTTAACACCATACTCCGATCGCCAACCCGCCTGCCAAGCGTGGCGATTATGGCAAACCCCCCCAATTGAGGGAGGCCTGTGGCCAACAGAGGACGTCTTTCGGTTGAAATGATGATGATGATGATGACATTTTCAACACCCACTGGCATTCACACCCACAATACATACACTATCACACACAGACTGAAAAGCTGTTATTGCGATATTTCAACTTAGCATTATTATTTAACAGCGTTTGTTTTGAAAAGGACAACTAAAGTATAGACAAAGGCATAAAATATTGGAATACATTATGCTGCATTATCATTATGCCCTGTATTTTTATATACCGAAAGTCGTATTTGCAAAAAAAAGTTTTTTTTATATACACATTGACATGAATATTTACTTGTGAAGTATAATGTTATTATTGTGAATGTGAAGACTATGTGGGACATTGTATTTTTTTTTGCATTTTTTTTTTTTAAACTTGGTCCTGGCAGTTTAAGTAATTTGTACGATCTACCCAAATGTCCTTTCTTTGGTATTGTTCGTCAAATCGTTGAGCTCAATATGCTCTGAGTTGAACTGAGCGATTACTGACAAATGCGTGCACTGACTGGACAGTTCCACTAAATCTGTGTGGTTCTTTCTTCAAAAGACCATTTCAGACACCAATCTACATGGTCTTCACATGATCTGATCAAGATTATGTTTGGACTTTAAAAGAGACTGTGACCTCTGAGTTTGTTTCGGCCTTTCTTCTCAGAGTAGTCATATAGGAAACGCCGACCTCATCTAGTTTTAAAATATGATTGACGTGTAAAAGTGTTTGTAAAAACCTACTTACAGAAATAAAATCGTTTATCATTTACTCCTTTTGCTTCGTTTACGTTCATAGATCTATATTATGGTAATAATAATTATGTGTTTCCCTCAGCCATGGATGGCGTCGGCAGCGATGGCAATGAGTTCGGTGTCAGTCGTGTGTTCTAGTTTATTGCTCAAAACGTACGTATCTATACCCAAAGTCTCTAATTCAGATAATTTATGTAAACAAAGTAATGTCAAGAAATGTCACTGTCTAAATGACAGGACAGTGGTGCAAAACATTTTATCATATTCTTTTTTTGTAAATAGTCATCGCTAAAATTAAAGTGAATTAATTATAAGAACTATGCAAACAAAATACCGTTGCCAAACAATGTATTGTAGTATGTCGCAAACACGGCATATGATCGTCATAATCAGCCCTTTTAAGTCCAGTGTTAGACGTAGGCCTCCCAAAATCGATTTCCACTCGAAACAGTTTACTGCCGTTTTCATCCAAAATGTGGCTAGATATGCTACTTACAATATGAATCTATTAATGAGAGTTGTAATGTTAGTGTTGTTGAAGATGTAAAACATTTGAAAATGTTTGGATCTCCTGCATTGTTACCAGTATCATAAAATATTTTATACCAGAAAATCTCCTTATTTTAATAACTTTGTTTAAAACCGGTTTATAAAAATAATTACGGTATGATTATTTGTTAATTATTATTTCTTAAAATCAGTACTTAAAAGAAAATGTAACCTCTTTTTTCGCCGTTTTATGTGAATTACCATTACGAAGATATTTTTTTGATATGTTATCCCCTTTGTTTACATAAATTATCTGAATTTGAGACTTTGGGTATACTTTAATATCACTAGTATGAAAGTTAGTTACATTACTTAACCAAAGATAATTTCTTCTTTTACAGTTTCAAAAAACCAACTCTAGAAAAACTCCGTACCGCTGAATACCTTCAATCCATTCACCTAGAGGAGCTCGACTCAGTCTCAGTACACCGCGGTCTAGATGAACGAATAGACCCCAGTGAACGAGGCGCGTCGCCTTTAGCCAAGTAAGTTACAACACTACAACACAACACACGGTGGTACAATACTAGCGTTTCCCACAGAAACCTTGCAATTTTTCGGGTAAACTAATTTTTTTAATTCTAAGTGAGGGTGAACAGGCTTCTTCTGGGTAAGCTCACTTCATCGTCGACTTTGTCTCTGTCACCTCTAACCTAGACTAGAGTCAAGAGCAAACCATGGTAAAATAGAAAAATAAAAATAAAAAAACCTATGTCATTTACTAGTCCATTATAGTCGACTCTCGAGAATTTGACACTCATTAATTTGCATCTCTCGATAATTTGATTTTTTTTTCCGGTTCCTCAAAAAATACTCGATAAATTGAATAAAATCAATATTAATTGGTCCCCTCGGTAATTTGAAGTTGAAGGCATAGTATCTTGCCCGCCAATACGAGTATGCAATAATTTGAAGTTTGGGCTTCCCTACTCTCGATAATTTGAAACGTTTATCGAAGTCGCTCACTCAACAAATAATCACGGACTACTTTTTAAAATGAACATTTGTGAATAATTTTACAAATTTTTAAAATAATAAATCACGAATTCTGACATTTTCCCCCTTTTGGTTATTTAAACTCCTGTTATTTTGAACTCTTGGTCATTTGAAATGTTTCTATGGTTTCTTGAGTGTCAATTTATCGAGAGTCGACTGTATTCGCAACAAATCACGTCGATCCGTCGCTTTGTTACTGCGTGATAGAAGGACAACTCTTGGCCGTCCCGTGGCATGCGGTGCCAGGGCTTCGCCCCGGCCCGTGGAGGATATGCGGTGGTCTATTAATATGGGCCCTACTTGTAGTTGCCTATATGCATAAGTTACAAAGAATTTGTGACCATTTTTATGGCACGAAACGACGCGCTTTTTACTTGTGGTAACCACACTTGGTTATGTACTGTCGCTACTCGTCTTTACACACACCACAAGTATAGCGCACGTCGCTTCTTGAGATAAATAATACTTTACAAATTAATTATTGGCAATAAATGAACAATGCATTTTCATCAAAATTTTATTTTCATGACTGTCTATAACTGAAATAAATGAATTGTAAGTCATTAACTAAACTAACATTTAACTTAGAATAGTTTTTTTTTTTGACGCTTTTGCCGACATAATCCTTGCTTACAACCATCAAATAATTTTTTGAAAATATATTCGTTACGTCACCCGGAAAAATATTTTTCAAACCTGTAGAGCAAACTAAACAATTTAAGCAAAGAATCCTGCTTCCATTTAAATTAATTTTGTCCCTTTTTCTAGCTTGGCGTAAAAACTCTTCACAGATTTACTAATCAATATTTCTGACAGTATTGGTCATAAAACGAAAGAGCGAGACACGAGGCGTGTAATGACTGCGTCTGCCACGGGTCTGGGGTGTTTAGTATAATTATTTATAAGCTCTTTTCATCTTAATCTAAATTCAGAATCTTAGATTTAATTGCCACTTACTCAACTATCAATTATAACTTTATGTAGACTAAGTTGATTTTTGAGAGACCTTTGTAATAAAAAGAAAAAAATAATATGTTGACAATGAAATTTGAACTTATCATTATAAAACATTGAGTATGTTGTTCCTAAACATGACAGTTATCTAAGATACTGAATTAAATTTTACATCTCTCTCTATTCCATCGTTTATTGTATCTGCTATCTCTTTCTAACCTTCTATTTCTTTCATCACAGCAAAAACCGAGACTCGTGGAAATCTGCTCTATTGAAAGTTGAAGTATAAAGTATGTAGTTTCTTATAGGTGTGGTGGTTTGTTTGTGTTCTTGTCTGTGTGTGAGTTTTTGTGTTTGTTTTAATAAAATAAAAAAACGCGAATACGTGTGCCAGTAACTTGCTCAAGAGTATGCAGTAGCTTGCATGCTAGCCCCTAAGAAGTGTTTATGTCATAAACACTTCTTAGGGGCAATTATTTCATCAACTGCTCTCAAAACGGTGAAGGAAAATATCGAAAATATCATGTGACATCTACCAACCCGCATTGGGCTCGCGTAGTGGATTATGGCCCACTCCCTCTCACAGAGAGGAGGCCGCAGTCCCAGCAGTGGGAATATATGCTTGGTGAATGTCACAATGGCATGAAAACTATTTACATAGAGTGCTACAAGGATATTTTTCCACCTGATTGAGATTGATTGTTGGTAAACATTTGTGAAATTGTGTCACAGAAATGGGATCATTCAAGTATTACGTAAGCACCACAGGAGGTGGGGGGGCACCGTAGGCTCAGGCTTGCGGACGGCGAGCTATGGGCAGCTCGCCGTCCGGTAAGGACCAGGCCAGGGTCGACGGCGCATTGTGTTCTGACGGGGTCCGCCAGGACCGGTGCCTGGCAGGGTTGTGGGTTTGTCCGATAGGGATACCGTGGCCCTGGCACACAGGCAACTGAAGGAACACGGGTGGGTTTTAGTCAGTAAAAGTCTGACACGCCCTTCCGCTACGCCTAGAGCGGAAGAAGTTATTTGATAATTTCCCACCCGAAAAAAAAAGAGTCTTTGATTATGTTTGATGTCATGGGGGACGGGGGTCTAGATGGTGATTACGTCAGCAATATTTATTTAATTTACTTTTAGATTTTTCTGCAAAATTTTATTGATTTTGATTTGGACAAATATGGCAACCCCATGTTCAAAATGATTGATATTGCTTACTCGCTCTCACGCGGTGTTTTATGGTTAGAAAGAACCGAAGTAGGGAAATTACTTAAATACAATAAAGAAACCTGAACAGATTTAAAAAATACCAATGTTTACGTAAGCATAGAGGGGAGGGGAGTATGAGCTTTGCTATACTATTGCTGACAAGGGGAAGGTGGGGTTCAAAATTACTAAAATTCTGCTTGCGTAATACTTGAATGGCCCCAATAGGGAAGATGATTTTTTATTTTATTTTAAACTTAAAAAAATATTTATGTTAATTGGTTATCATCCGTATTTGTATCATTGACAAAACAAGATTAATTCCGATTTTGGCGACGCGTCTAAATAATCTTTTGGCGTTGTACTTCCGTACAAGTTACTAGCATGTGTATTGTGTCATACGTGCAACATAAATCTGAGTTTTGTGTTGACGAAGTTTGTTTAATAGTGGGTAATTTTTCTTTTGATATTGAATATTGGGTACGGAGAAAAATGCATACATTTAATGGCATGTTTTAAGACGCAGATATCTGAGTGGTTAGCTTGCGTGTTCTGTACTGAACTCACGCAACGCGTCGTACGTCCAGCCAGTAATAGTACTCGCCTATCCAGGAGCGCTGTTCCAAATAAGACGCATTATTAATTTATTATACATAAAACAATAGGTATTTTAATAAAACTCGTAAACTAAAAGATCAATAATTCAATTATTATCTTTAAAAAGGTGAAGGTTTCAGAAAAACACGCTTGATAGATTTTGCGTGAGTCTCAGTTTTTTATCCACGTTAGACATAACTTTACAAATTAATTTCACTATGTAATTAACATAATCTGTATTATTCTTAGATTAAGTTATTAAGAAAATGCTCTCATTTAACATTTTTTTTTTCTTCTAAATCTTAACGCTACTGATCATCTGTATAAAAGTATACAAATTCGGTTATAGTCGCCTTAATAGATTTGGTTGAATTATCTGAATACTACTCAAGTAGGTACCTGACTGCAACGTTAGTCTAGTGGCAAGCACTACTGCTGACCATGAATTCCTGAGTTCGATTTCTGGGTGAGGCAAAGGGTCATTGGGTTTTTCCATCTGGAATTTCTCAGTAGCAGCGCAGTCTGTATTTGTGGGCAAAAAAATTTATTGGCCATCATGTAGATTATTAAAAAATAATGGACCGTATTTCTTCTTTTTTTACGTAATCAAAAAATTAAGGAGATAGATTGAGTTCAAATGTGGCATGACGTCACTGTGTGCTAGATTTTATACGTCGTTTGTTAGAATTGTGACGTAACGAGCCCCCACTCCCCAACTTTAATGTGTTTTCTGGTCAACATCCCTGGAAAAGAAACATCCCTATAGGCTCGCCCCTTATTACATGGGACTTATACATAAAAAACGAAATGTGGGTGTTCGACGCCCGTAGCGTTATGTTATGTGTTATGTTATCCAACTACAGTCGGCAATAGGAATGTGTCCTGGGTAAAAAAAGAAAAACTGTTTAGTCCGTCAATCAGATAATAAAAAAATATTAGACCCGTATTTTTTGCTTTATCATATTAATAAAAAATTACTTAGATAAAACACATTAAACTTGGGGAGTGGGGGCTCGTTACGTCACTCCTCAGTATAAAATCTAATGAGAAGTGACGTCATGCCACATTTGAACTCAATGTATCGCCGTAATGTTTTAACCTACCTCAGGCTCCAGTCTCTCACAAAGTTAGCTCCTTGTTCGTGTACTACTGACAAAGTTTAGCTTTAAGTTCATAACTTGTGTGGAGAAAATAAACGTATTATATTACATTAATGTTTTGATTACGTAAAAAAATAAAAAATACGTGTCCAATATTTTTTAATAATCTACATGACGGACGAAAAATAATTTATTTTTGTCCTCAACCCTATTATTTTCAGTTTTCAGTTTTTTGTCAAGAGTTTATTTTTACATCTTTCAGTTCGTTCGTTGTTTGGTTTGTCATTATAGTTATTATTTTCTGGTGGTGGTGACATTCTGTTATTTGTGTGATTCTTACAATGCATGTGGTTTATTTTGTTCTTGTGAATTTTAACGAATTTTTTTGCAAACTTTTTCATCTTCTTACTTTCATATTAACTGTTCATCGTTTATCTTTTTAGAAAATCATTTATTTTATGTTTTTAAAACTAAATTGTTGAATCATTTTTATTTTTTTAAACTTTGCTCCACACTATGACTCTCACCTGTATTATGGGTGCGTTTACAAACATTTATTAAACTCACATACACAAACAGCCAAACCCGGAACAACTACTTGTTGGTGATACAAATATTTGTTCCGTGCGGGGATCGAACCCGCGACACGCAGCGTAGCAGTCAATCGCTTAACCACTGCGCCAACCGTGCCGTCAATGTATTTGCAGCGTGGTTATAGTTAATTATATGTGAGAATTTCAGATTATGAGCAAGCATTCTATCTCAGAAACAAACCCCAGAATTCCTAGAAATAAACTTAAACCCCACTTAGAAAAAAAATCCTTAAATTAAAAACTCAAATTCTCCTCCCCAGACTCTTCCACCGCAGCAAACCAGCAGAAGGCTGCCTCCTCCAAGAAGACGATGACTTGATGACAGTCTCCTTCATTCCCAAAAGACGTCAGGAGTCCAGCATCAACGGGTGATGTCATCCCGGCGCTGGGCAAACGTCTCGCGGATAAACTGGGTAGGGAAGTTGAGCGATAGATGGCGCTAATTTATATAAATTCAAATCGAATTCCAATTCAGGTCGAAAATTCTCAATAGTTCAGAAAAAAAATCATAACTCGAAAGCTATGAAAAGTCGCAGAACCTACATGGGGGTGATTCAGATACCCCACGATACGAGGGACCTCAATGATTTTTTTTTTTACATAATTAGCCTTTAACTGTCCCAGTGTATGGCAAAGCCTCTTCTTATACAGAAAAGGCGAACATTAACGCTTTCTCTATTAAACAAAGTAATTTTAATAATTAAAAATGACACGAACTGACTAGAAACAATAATTATTAATAGCGCCATCTATTGACGAAAAAACGTTATGGACAACTTGTCCTAATCATAGACAAATTCCCAAATGGATTGAATGTCCGATGGACAAAGTGCAGTGTTGCAGTGAAACTAAGAATAAAGACTGATGTGTTTGTGTAAATAGTAGCAGTTTCAGGCGAAGTTGGAAATTGGTGGTTTTGTGATATGACTAGGTAATATTTTTTTTAAGTATTTTGGCTATATTTTGTAAATATTATTCTTAGTTTGTTTATCGCTTATTTCGTATGTTTTTTTTATACGTATTTTGATTACGTAGAATGGATGTAGCTAAATATTAGTAATCTACTATCACCTAAACATTTTTTTAATATATCTAGAAGAATTTTATTTAAGTACAATTTATTGTGCGTTAGAAGTAAGAACTGGTACCTGGTACTAATTGGCAGGCCTTCACTGTCCTCCCATACCTACTAACACTGTTATTTCAAAATATTATAAAAGCCAATGATTAAAAAATTGTAACCGTGGAGTTTCTTGCCGGCTCTTCTCCATAAGAAACGACCTTGGAACCGTGCACCTAGCTTCTGACATTTCATAAGTGCCCATGTAGGTTTATGTGAAATAAATAGTTTGGAATTATGAAATATTTCTTCTTTAAATCCAATTGTAAATCTCCAACACGTCTTCGCAAAAATATCTAATATTCACAAAATCCCCAATTTCCGAGCTTTGTTGCTACCTAGCCTTTAGAAGCTAACACGGCTTTAAACTAAAACAAAATGTATCGCTTTGTATATTAAATTAATTTTAAATTCGTACAAAATGTATGTATAAAACATATTACCTTCCAATGTTTAGCTATATATAGCATACGCTATAGGGAGCTATTATATTATTCCTGTAAAAAACGCTCTCAGTACAATTAACATGCGATTTTAAAAATCAATAAAAAATCTTGCGACAATTCTCTTTTCCTGTGAGGAAAAACCCTGTATAATTAATTGTTTTTAAATGCAATGATTTTGCTTTAAAAACTCTAAAATATTTGTTAAATTATCAGTTATTGTAAATTCACCCAGTTTTGATTAGCACACCAAATAGTCAATTGGCAATTCTTAGGAATTAAATTAGCCAAAATATCTACTTTTGTGACACAGGATTTGTCACAATTAGAAATACGCCAAATATATTCGCTTCGCGAGCCGTTTGGTTTTAAAAATATGTACTTCCTTTTTTCAAACTGTATTATAAGATGTTGATATGTTATTCCATTATTGTATAAATCAATAGTTACCATTTTGTACAAAAAACATGTTTATTTAATATATTTTAATACTGTACAATATTTTGGTAAGAATTTTTTTTTTTATCTCATGACCTTTATTTTAACATAATATAAAAAAATAAATATTATACACTATTAAAATATAATAAAACTAGAAGAAAATACAATTTAAAAATGTACATAGAACATCAATATCGGATCAGCTGTTCTCGAATTGTTAGCTGAAAAACACAGATTGATAAATAAATGGAATGCTAATATCAAAGCGTATATTTTTAGATACAGTAAGCGCTCGGTAATCCGGCACCCATATTTTATCGCCGATGCCGGATTATCGGATTTGTGTGGGAAGTAAAAGCTTTATACATAAAATATAAAATAAATTCTACATATCATAGATAGGTACCGCTCTGTAATCCGGTATTTGGTTATGTAAAATGCCGGATTATCAAGCTGGTTACTTGAGTCTGTGTGCTGGATTAGTGAGCGTGCCGGATTGGCGAGCGCCAGATTACCGAGCGCCTACGTATCTCTAAAAATTGGCTGACGTCATCATCATCATGCGTAGCCCTATCCCAACTACTCGTATGTTGTGTTTGGCTTACGGTCTTACCGGATGCAGCTGAATACCAGTATGTTACATGGAGCGACTGCCTATCTGACCTCCACAACCCACATATCGCAGTGTATTTGTAACATCATGAGCCAGATGTATTGTATACAGGGTGTAAGGGACAGCCCTCCGCAAACTAACAGGATGCATTCAGCTCCTTATTTTGAATCTGACTGGAAATTTGCTCAGAAAATTTAACATTTTCTTTACCGTTTTTTCAGTTACGATTCCTTTATTTTAATGTAAAATTACATTTTCTGTACGAAGCACTCCATTTATGTAAATAAAACAGCTAAAATCAAAAAACCAGCAATGGATGTTGATATACTCTAACAAACGACGCGCGAAATCAGCTGTTCACTTTCTGCCTAGCTACAGAGTTCATCGAACTCACTCGCTGCGCTGCCGTTCGCTACGTGCGTTTTGCCACGGTAACGATACATTGCGTGTGAGGTAATAAAACAAATCAGGTTTATTGGATTCCCATAACGTTCCTGAAATAATTTCATGTACCGGTCTTCTTAGTATGATATACTGAATTCACCTTAGCAGTCTGCGGAGGGCTGTCCCTTACACCGTGTATAGTTCCTTCTGGAAACAATGACATTAAGTAGGTATTCAAATATGAATAAAGCTGATTTGACAAGTATTCCATTTATTTATTACTCCTCTAAGAAAAGGCGAGAACTATACAATTTCTAATTTAGTATTATTTTGATATTTTTTATTAACATTGTCATTGACACTAGAAGAAAACTAGGGTTTAAAAAAAAAAACATTTTTTTTTTCGGGTTTGTCCGAAAGGGATACCGTGGCCTTGGCACATGGGCAACTGAAGGAACACGGGTGGGTTTCAGTCAGTAAAAGTTTGACTCGCCCTCCCGTTCCGCCCAGAGTGGAAGAAGTTATTTGATATTTTTCCAACAGAAAAAAAAAAAAAAGTTTTTCAAAAAAAAATTTGCTCCTTTTGTTGGATCCCAGTTTATAATCACCCAGTATTCACGATAAACCAATAAAAAATCGCCAGGATATAGTTTCCTTTCGGTCAATCCTTAAATGTACTATCGCGGTGACGAAAATCTAACCAAAAGACACACACGATGACCGCATCTGTTTATCGCCCCTTTTTGCGATGACCAATAAAAAAATAAAAACTGTGTTTATTAAATACATTTCTCACCCTCCGTTACAATGATCACAGATCTCTGACCACTTCGGCTGGTTTTTTTTATCATTTACAAAATCAAAGGGCCCAGCAAAAATCTGATGCTGCGAAAATCGGTTACTATATAGCGGCCGAGCGCTGCAAGTAGGAATAGTCCTTACGGTGGTACGATGTCCGAGACCGCCATGGTGGGCCGATAAAAGAGAAGAATAACTTTGAATCTGTATTGAACTTTATTTTAAAAGTATTAAAATGGAATTTGATATAGTGCCAGTGACTTTGTTAGTATCTATGCTGCTAAAAGTGACATTATACTTTCTATAATAAAAGTAAATAATATACATTGTATTTAATTCGGTTACATACATAAACTCACGCCTTCTTTCCATGGGGTCAGCCAGAAACTAGAACGCCACTGCTACGGTCCTTACATACTACTTACTCCAATATAATAATAAATTAAATATAATATATAATAAATCAATATAATAATAATACTCCTTTTGCTTCGTTTACATTCATTCGCCGGTTGCGAGTGCTACGCACCTGACCTTTCTGAAGAACATCACCAATTAGGTCACTATATGTTCACCTAGGGCGTCCCTTCCACTCACATCTGCCTTGTAAATACCTTTTGTTAGTCGCCTTTCATTCATCCTCTCAACACGACCACACCATTTAAGCATACTCTTTTCAATTTTTGTTACTACATATTCAACTTCAGATAATTTTTCAGCCTATCATTTTTAGTACGCCACACATGCTTCATGCTTCTTTTGCCACACCCAACATTCACTTCCATACATAAGCGTGGTTCTTTTATATTATTTAATAATACAACACCTATTCCTTCCCGCCAAGCATTGCAGTGTTCCGGTTTGAAGGGTATCAGTGCTGGTGTAGTAACAGGCGCTTGACACATTTCAGCTTCGTCTCTGGAATGGTACCACATCCACGATGTCATTGCAAATGTTCATAGTCAGCGGGGACCGCTTACCATCAGGTCCCGCCTATTTCTTTTCCACATAATTTCGTAAAGTCGACAAGGTCGCGAAAAAAAAAAACGGCTGTTGCCTACATTTTGACGAGTTATGCGAACATAAAATGTAGGGAACAACTGATTTTTATTCGCGATTTCAGCTTTGTTCTCTTAGTAAAACTTGTTCATAATGATGAGTACAATCTCCCATTTCGGTTTGTCGCATGTTTTCAATTTCAACCTGTATATTTTTACCCGGTTGATGGCAAAACTCGCCCCTTATAACATGGGACTTTCCCATGTTACAAGGGGCAAGTTTTGCCATCAAACGAAGATGAAATGTGTCAAGCGCCTGTTACTACACCAGCATTGATACCTATTAACAAAACGGACGAAATGTGGGTGTACCAAACACTTCCCTTTACTTCCCTTTATGGAATACAGGCGTGAATGCGTGATGTTATATATAACGGAATTAAGTACAAGAAGTATATGAAAACTTATGATATTTTTGCGTTTAAACATAGTTGATTCATTTGTACAGTGCAACTATTTTCATAATGTCTCTCGGCAAACTTCGTGTTTTGGCAGTCGTCGGATTTCTATCATTTGACCTTTGAACTTGGTGCAGACCGGACGCTCTCAATCGACTTGGAAGTATAGAGTTGTTAATACTCTTTTAACTTAATGTAATTTTTCGAAGTTCGCCGAGGCACATTAAGATAATAGTTGTACTGCACATTATTATGTGTTTTGTTTATACACTCATCATTTTAGGGCCGATTTTTGGATAGCCTCTAATAACTTTTATCTGAAGAATAAAAATGGCGGTTTGACATTTATACTAACATAACTGTCATATTTATTCCTCCGGTAAAACTTATCTGTCGATTGAAAAATCAGCCCTAAACGTGTATTGTATTTATACCGTTTTAATATTGTAGTTTTTAATATGAATATATTTTTATAAAATATAAAGATTTAATTTTTATGCTTGTTTTTTATTACTTTGGTGATTTTTAGGATTCCGTAACAATATGGTAAAAAGGAACCCTTACGGTGCGACTCAGTCTGTCTGTCCGTCTGTCAGCTGCTGGATATCTCAAGAACTACTACTAACTTGAAATTTGGAACAGTTTTAGATGACGTTTGTCCAACTATTTTGCAAATAAGAAAGATATTTTTATAAATATCTTCGGGGTCGGGGTCTTAAATTCAAAGTGGGGCTACTAGGGCATGTTGGGTATCTTATGAAAGAGCGCTATTTGAAGATTCTAAAAAAAAAAAAATTTTTTAGGCTGCATATTTTTCGAATTTTGGCAATAAAAAAAATTACCGTTCCGTTCTTATCTCCGAAGTTTGAATAGAGAAAAATCTGAAATTATTGTAAGTGACAGATGATATTTATGTAAAGATTACAGGAAAAATAAAACGATGTCTCAGTTTTAGGTCAGCGCCATCTCTTGACCGATAGTGGAACTAATGTAATTTATTTTTAATGGTACGGGACCCTCGGTGCGCGACTCAATCTTGACTGGTTTATATTAATTGGTATGACATGCTTCTCATTGTTCTCACATATTAAAGCAACAAGAATAATCTACCCATGATTTTGTAATACCTTAATTTAAAAGCAGGTCAAGGACCTTTTCAAGGAGTTTCTTGCCCATTCAGTTCAATTTGTCTATTCTAATTTATTTATTCAGTAACAAAAACATTGTGTTCGAATATAATCCAACATGAAACATAAGTAGATATAAGGCGTACAAATATAAAAGAAAACATGCAATTCAATTTAATTTGGTAAATTTTTATTTTTAACATTTGAAATCGGCAGATGAAACAAAAAGTAAAAATACACAGTTTTAATACTGATTATAAAATAAAAAATTATTACACTGACATGTCTTAAAAAAGCGAAGACATTATCTGTGGCACATAACAGGTGTCACTTGTCGTGTCATTGTCAGCCGATCAGTGCCGATCATTGGGCGCCATCTAACGACAGCTGATGGAGGTAGAGCGGTTAGTGCAGGTACATTTTAGGAACTAATTCTTCGACAAACTTGCATTAGCTTACTGATGCACAAACATGGAACTGAAATAGGTATAAAATAATACGTCAAATTAAAAGTAACTTAGAACATGGACAGGAAGCTGATGATGACTACCTACTAAAAATCAAAGCGCAAGTCATAAAGCGAGGGAATAAAGGCTCCCACACACTGGCGCGACAGGCAGCGCGACCCTTGTCGCGCTCGCGATATCGCGCCAGCTTTCGTATAATTCTCGAAATCACATTCTATTAAGTATATCTTTTTAAGATGCGAATGTGTGATTGCCTCACTTGTAGGCCGCTAGTTTCTTGGCAATCGTACTTTACGTCTATAGTTTGACAAACACCTTTATGAACGTAATGGCCATGGCGGCGCTATTTGTAAATGGAAGATATTAATTAAAAATCAGTAAAATAAAGCACAGTGGCCAGCACATCTCTACACGAAACTGTCTTTCTACTTTAAAATGTTGATGATAAGTTCAAAACCGAACGAGAAAATTTAATAATCTGTGGTAGCTTGATGACCTTACATTCATGTCGCAAAGCTCCAAAGATCTTTCGACATTATAATACATTGACAGGGGGCGTTGTCGGCAAACATTAATTTGTGAAATTGTATTTTTGGCCAAAGGAACGGTCTTTGTACAACTGTTATTCTATATTTCGCCTCGTAAATTATGATCCATGTCGCACTAGACTGGCAATCGTCTATACGAGGCGAGAAACTCTTCTCGTATAACATACCTATAAGAAGTTAGCTCCAACACCAAATTGCAGGCCATTAACAGGTATGTCCCGCGACTGCGTCTTCAACGGCACGACATAGTTAATCTCCAGTCGAGCCGCGCGTCCGATGCGCACACACACGCCCGCGCCGCACGCCACTCGCGCGTCGATCAGGGGCGAAAGGGACGACAGTGTGAAATCTGATCGTTCTGTAAAAGGGCGACTACTACAGTACTACTAGGATAGCACTTGAATGACGTTGAAAGGGGGGCGCTGTTGATTAGACATATAATATAAAATGTATTGATTATTATTTAAAAACAAGATGGCGGCGTTAGTTTCGATTTCGGCCACGCTTTAAAAGATGCTTGTATAACTGTAGGTTACGGTTCTTTATTGAATTTTAACTAAAATCACGACAATCTAAGAAGTCGGATTTGACGTTTCTCATTCTACATGCCGCGATGACTCTGTACGAACTTTTTAGAATAGGCCAGTATGAAAAGCAGCCGATGAAAAATTAATTTATGTTTCGATTTAGGAACTCTTTGGGAATCTGTAGATGTGAAATGAATTCCTACAAGCGTATAGAAGCTGAGCGGGCGTTTTCTCGCTGCCGTTTATCTTGCCAACAAGATACGAAGTAGTTTGGCTGACGACACTTTGGGAATATTGTTTATTTTTGTTCTTTTCTAATACATATTTCAAACTTTTAGCATGCTAATTTTACTCACTGTTAACAATTTTTATAGAAAAATGCGGGGGTTCCCGCTGTACCGGGAACCCGCGTCATTTTTTTTTTTTTAATTCGCCTATATCGACATCCCGCAATGCGGGATGCGGGATTGGAAGCCCTGCCTGAGACACAGGCCTCCTCTTTGTGAGAGGGAGCGGGCCGTATTCACCACGCGGACCGAGTGGGAGTTGATAGAGGTCGCATGTCTTCAAGTTTTGGTTCTAGGACATGCAGGTTTTCTTTCACCGTTTTGAGAGTAATGGTGATGAAATAATTTACACAAAGTGAAGCACCTGTCTGGGTTCGAACGTACGACCTACAACTCGTAATATTAACGGTCTATGATCAGAGTGTCTTTTCAATTCGTCTACGAAGCAAAATGCCTAAAGGAGAATGACCAAGGTTGGTACCAAAAAGTCTCGCGCATCAAGACCAAAAGTTTATAGTAATTCATTTCATAATTTTTTACGACATTACACATTGGGGATTTGATTTTTGAAGCGGGAATTTACTTTTGAGCTTAAAAGTATGCATATTGTTTTACTCCCTTTAAATGACGTTTCGTTTCACATGATAAGATTAACATAATCTCGATTTTTGAAAGTGTCATGATAACAGTGAAAAAATTATAATTTGCCGATTCTACATCAATAAAAAAAAAACTTGATTATAATAGAATAGAATCATAATTTAAAAGATTATTGGGGAGAAAAACTCAAAGGTCGACGTAAATGTTGCTAGCATCGACTCTGCCTTGTTGTTTGTGTTGACGTTTATGTGATTTGCTAATACTGTTTTCGAATAATTTTGTTTAAAAAGTATACTTTTTGGACTGTTTCACAATTAAAAGCGGAGTTACGTACTAGAAATGCATCAACAACAGGGAAAAAACCAGTTTTGATTGAGCGGTAAGCAATAAATAATTTTAAGGTTATATTGATAAATAATTCTTTTCAAATCTAATAAGCTGTATGTTTTTGACTTTCAGATAAGAAGCATACGACTGAAACTTTAATTTTAATGCCAACCCAGGGCCTAGTACATCTCTCAGTGACCCACAATATCGGTGCCCACCAAGTTCTTCTTTCAAAGATATCAATACCGATTCGCCGATTCATGCTCTCAATAGGCAAGAAATACAGTCGTACTTCGAAAGGTGAGTTCATTTATAAAATCTCTTGTGACATGTCTTTAGTGATACCTTTATATTTAGATGTTAAGACTAATATTGAAGTAGGTACCTCCTCCTATGTTACATGACTTACCAAATTGCCTAAATTGCAATTTTATTTCTTTCAGAGTCAATGCTCAGCCAAAAGGAAAGGCTATGTATAAAGCTAGGTATTTGTTGACTGCACGGTATTTCGTTGAAGGTGCAAACACATACATACAGGGCCAATGCAATGCCCAAATGAAAAAAGTTGTCTACATAGTAAATGTTCTGCTAAACAATGAAAGCAACATTGAACAATGTCATTGTGAATGTGCAGCAGGCAGCGGTATTGAAGCACACTGCAAACATATTTCAGTGCTACTTTGTGCAATAGAAAATATGGTCTATTCCAAAACTATTATCCTGCATCAGGTTTGTACTCAAACGATAATGACTTTCAAAAAACCAAGCAAGGTGTTTTACAAATCACCCATTCAAGCTCAACATTTGCCATCAGTAAGAAAAAAAGAAGAGTCAATGTTAACTTTGATCCATTGCCAAAGGAGGATGGAATAGAAAACTACAATGATTATGTTCGCAACTTAGCTATAAACTTTGGAGACACAAAAATGCCTATACTACAAACATTTAGACCAGCTAATCCCTATGGCCTGGAACAAGATCATACCTATTCAAATATGGATTACAAAGATGATGTTCTTGACAGCTTATTATTACAAAATGTGACCCAAGAGCAAATTGATAATGTGGAGCTATTAACAAGGGTTCAAGATAAATCCATTGATTGGCATAAGTTCAGATCATATAGGGCCACAGCAAGCATGTTCTATGTTCTATGTAATTTGCCATGTCAAAACTGGGAAAAAACTTTTGCTGGATAAAATATTAAATCCAAAGAAAATTTTCTCTCACTCTGTAGTTCATGGCAAAACGAACGAGCCTATTGCAATTCATAAATATGAAATGGAATTTCAGTTACATGTACAAAGGTGTGGTGTACTCATAAAATCAATCAAAAAATCAAAATCAAAAAAATCAAAATCAAAAATCAAAAATATTTTATTTCACATGCTTGCAATACCCCTTCCTTGCAACTTCTCCAGATGGGTTCATAGGTGAGACTGTTGTAGAGGTCAAGTGCCCTTATACTGCAAGGTTCATGCAGTAACTGTACCATATTTAGAATATAGTAATGGGCAATTTTCTTTAAAAAGAAACCATCCTTATTATACAAAAATCCAAGGACAATTATTATGCACAGGGAGAAAATACTGTAATTTTATTATTTATTCTTTAAAAAAAATCCAGTTTGTTTTATTAAAAGACATAATATATATAAAGGAGATGATACGAGGACTTGTTGATTTCTATGAATAAGAATTAAAACAAGAAAGAATTAACAAATATTTTTATAAAAATTATGATTCTTTAATAAAACCATGGTAGAATATTCCTTGTCTTTTATTTTTTCATTATACTCTCTCTTAAAGTACAAAACATGACACAAAGAAAAAATATTTTACTTGCTTTAGGAATATAATTGTGATCTAATTCCCTTTTAAGCATTTTATAGGTTTTAGTAAGACCAATCAACCGTTCAATATGTACTCTTTTCTTGCTTTAATACTGTTAAGCCTGGTAATTGGGTCTGACCTTTTAAACATGTTGTAATATTAACAGTAACATTACTTTCAGCAAACATAATCTTGAATATTGAATCCACGATCTGCCAGAATAACATCACCACTTTCACACTTTTGTATTAGGTCACTTCTTTCCACAGTTTGTCTGTCACTGACAGATCCTGCATGTGCGGGAGAGCAATAGGACAAAAGGCCTCCTGGAGTAGCACCAACAAGTATCTTTAGTGTGTTTCCGTGCTTGTAGCTACTCCATGATGCCTGCTGAGCAGTAGGATGTTTTGGTTTCTGTACCATCTAAAATTACCCTAACATTAATATTGTATTTTTTTAAATGATCTGGCATATAATACTGAACCAAATCTGTATCTGGCCATATATTTATTTTTGACCAAAGTTGACATATAAAATTAATCCAAGTAATAAATATATTTGATACAGTTGTGGTGCCTATGTTAAAAAATCTACTCAATTCAAATATACACTTGTTTTGCCTTAATTTTATTAACATTAAAAAGAACTGATCTGTACTAAGATTGATAACTTTGCTTCCAAAATAGTTTATTTTATGAGCTACTGGGCTCAAGGTAGAATACACAAAATAGAATTTCATAGAGGATTCAAATCCTGTGTAAAATTGAATAGCTTTATCATCAGTTTTATATCTATGAATTGTCCCAAACATGTGTTCAATATCCACTTGTGTACCTTTAGAAACAAATACACATTCAGATATCTCCTCACTCTCTTGCACTTCACATGCACTTATCTCCACTTCATTGCATGATTCTATTTCCATAGGAAAATTGGATAAACATGTTTCATTGCTTTCTTGGGGGCTTCTAGTGAGAGTTGTTGGAACATCAAGCATTAATTTCCTCCGAGACCTTTTTACTAAGCGTTCTAAACGCTGTTTTGCGGATGTTGATTCTAATTTTGTAGAAAATATTGAAGGCACTGCAGTTTTCTTTAAGAATTTAGACTTAGGCTCATACACTGAAATAAATAACATAAATATCATTATTTTCTAACCAAAATGATAAACCACGACTAATTATGAATCAATCACACTTAGCTGTATATTTACTTTGGCCAAAATAATCATCAGCTACAAAATGAGCAGAGCACAATACAGAGTGCTTGGTTGCTTTGAAGTTTTTGATTCTCAACGCTTTTTCCCAGGATTTTCTTCGTTTTGGATCCTTTGGAAATATATGGCTCCCTTGATTTTTGCAGTCTGGAGCACAACACTGCGTCATATTTAGAGTATTTCATTATTTTGGATAGGTACTTGTTTACTTTTTTATCGTAAACTATTATGCATTTTGACAGGTGTTTTTTTTTATTTTTTATTTCCTTACGGAACAGGCTAAGGTCTGAGACCATGCTGCCTAGTCAACAGTCAGTATTTTTTCTTGAATAAGGTAGATCCAGTTCAATTCATCAGTATTGACAGGTAACAAGACAAAATTAGGCAAAGTCGGGTGGATAATGAACCAGTAACGTTTCTTTTGTGTAATCAAAACGAATTATAAATGTATTTGCTTTGCTTTCGTTGAATAACAGCAACAATTAATTAAAAGCAGTACACCAAATCGATTTAGTTTGGTTTATTGCTAACTGACACAAAATCGATTTTCTTACCCTAAAGATTTTATTTTGTCGATACAACCCTAAATCCCGGCCGACACATCCAACCTCCAACTGTTAGTGGTAGGGAAGATGCGTATTTACGCAACCAGGTTTTTATACCAGGTATTTACTTACAAGTACGCCGACCCGAAATACTCGCAAGACTTCAAAGTATTTTACTCGGCTCTGCTAATCGCTCGGTCCGTCGACGCTCGACGCGATTCTACTCCTTATTTATATTCCGTTACGGATTAATGTTCTATGCAAGTATTTTTACTTTAAAGTTATGGAAGTATTTTTTTTGTGAACGCGATTCTGCTCCTTATTAACATTACGTTACGGTCAATGTTCTATGCAAGTATTTTTTCATCCAACAAGGCTTGGAGACTTCAAATTATTTTACTCGGCTATTCGCTCCATCGACCCATGCTCGTACCGCTGGACGCTGTTTCGTGACGTGGCTTCGTTCGGCCCGCTTCGGCCGCGCTCGGGCGGCGTGCGCCTTCTCGAACAGCGATGTTTACAAACTATGTAGGTATTCAATCATATCATCTTCAATAGTCGCATATTTTTTCGCAATTGCGATCATGCTCCTTATCGGTAAGACCGCACGGAACAATTTCATCAGCACAATTGCTATCTTCACAATCGCAAAATACTTCCAAACCTTTATAATGAAAATACTTGCTATTTTCGTTATAAAGTTTTTTTTTTTTTGCTAACGTGGTTGTGCTCTTTATTAATATAAAGTTATGGATCAATGTTCTATGCAAGTATTTTTCTTCCAACAACTCAACAAGGCTTGGAAGTATTATTTTTTGAATACGCGATTGTACTCTTTATTTGTATGACTTTACAGATCAATTTTCGATGCAGAAAGAAAATACTTGAAAGTATCTCGAGCCCTGGTTTTTGGCGCTGGTGTCTAAAGGTGAACGTACTTAGAAGCCCTGGTACTCAATTTTGCAAGTAGGTACGACTCATGTCTAATTAGTGCTTAGTCGGTGTCGAATTTGTGACGGACGAAACACAACCGTTTTCCCGACGACGAAAACGGTTGCAAAAAATGGTCGTCGTTGCAACTGGTTTGAAGACGGCTTAAAGGACGAAACTTATCCAACGTGGAATAGAATTACGTTTTCGTCGAGTGAAATAGATGCAATTTCTTACAACTATCAACGGGTTTGGTCGTCGCATCATAAACAACAGCATTGACAACTGTTGGGTAATACATAATCGATTGTATTTAATTGACAAAAAGTTTACTTTCTATTGTAAGGACTGTTTTGTAAACGAACGCGTATCGTTACGGACGACGACGCGACGGACGAGATAGTTGACTCATTGCGTTCTAGACATAAAATAAAAAATCGCAGTAAATAATTCGAAGACTGGTTTGTGCAACAAAGACTGTTTGAACCCAGGGCGTAAAATGGTTTCATCGTCGCAGAACACAAAACGGTCTTTGAAAACGGTTCATCGTCGCAACGCCCACTCCTACCGACTATGGCTACATTCAGAGTTAGACCGTAATCGCTCATAGCACTCACAAACATCAATATAATTTGCGTTCCGATTTAGAATATCACGATTATGACAGCTGAGAGTTGTTTAACAGCGCTCACGGTGATATTAATAAAGGATATGGTCGGCGTTATCGCAAGATGGTGTATGTCGCGCCTCACATCGTTATCGCGCTCACGCCAATTCAGTACGCGTATAAGCACGCTCAAATCGATTACAGTTAGTATACGGAAGGCAGCCTAACCCTGCATTCCGAATAAGGCCATAATCGCTCAAAGCGCTCACATCAATAATTTACGTTCCGATTTAGAATATCACGATATGACTATAGGATATGTGTGTGCAATTCGGACCGCGGCCATTATCTGTGCATTTGACGTTTGTACTGACGTATTCTCTATTAGCGAGCGTATTATCTTTGTACTACTAGACTAGGCAGCATGGTCTCAGACCTTAGCTTGTTCCGTCAGGAACGAATATTAGAAAAAATACTGTCACTGTGACGTAGTAAGAAATACTGAGACAGATACCACGTATTATCACGTTTACTTAGGGTTCTTAGGTTCACAGATTCAGGGTGTAGAAATTAAAGTCCAAACACTAAGTCAAGTAAGTAAATTAGCAAGTCTAGAAGATTTATATATATGTGTATAATCTAAACTTGAAGATGTTCAAAGTCATTTGTTATAAACCAATTATTTTATTTATTTAAAAATTGTAAGTTATCGTCTAAGATTCCCCTTACAATAAATTAGCGAAAAATCTGAAAAGCTAAGTGTCTAAGTTGATATTAAACGTCAAAAAAAAGTATTATCTTTGTTTGAGTTAGCGATTATGTTTATGACTTAAAAGACCGCCGTCTGTGTTTTTGAGAGTCGAGATTGTTGAGAAGTAAAACTTATTTTTGTATTTATGATTTTTTTTCTCTGTGTATTTAATTGTGAAAATATGTCGAGTCGTGGGGTCGGTCGACCGATTGACACCGACAGTCACGCTGTTCATTTTGGATACCCAAAAACATAACTACACTAATATATAATATAACAAGCGTCTACTCCAATGATTAACTTGTTACAGTCGTGGATAACTCCTACTCAGGTAAGTAGATCATATTTTACTCTTTGAATTTATACCGAAGAATGACAGACACCTTCTATTTCCTGACTAAACTTTTAATGACTACCATTTCCACCGACGTACCATCTTACAGAACATTATTTTTATAGAATGAAAGAAAACATTTATTGTATCACAGGATATAACAAGTCAAGTCAAGTCATTTGGGCCAAAAAAGGTTTTATTGTACTCTTGATCACTTATAGGGCGTAACTTGGTGCATACTCATGTTACAGGATATAACGCCATAAAGCTTAAAAACACTCTTTTTCATTAAGGGTTTTTATTGCAGTTGTCTTCAGAATGTGTGCTTTGTACGGAATGTTGAACACTGCTTCAAGATTGAGCAAACACAATCAGTGAAGTAAGTTTATCTTTGCCTGCTTTTGGTCATAGAAGATTATATTTTTCTTGCAGCAATTCTATTCTACGTGCAACTAGAACATATCCTGTAAGACAAGATCGACAAGAGAGAAATATTTTAGATAGACATGTTTCGCTGCATCTGGTAAATATTTTTAATTATGTCGCAATATTAAAAAAAAAACCTCATTCAACTTCTTATTAATGTTCTTCTTTTGTACAGTCTTCTATAGTTGATAGTGATTATTATGTGTTTATAATATTAAGTTCCAATAAGTGAAGGTTTCACAAATAAATAATGTAGGTATTAGATAATATTATCTATTTTGACACAATTACTGCCTGATCATTATCATGTATTCCTAACAGTTACATCACATTGCATTACATACTTTTATCTAGTCTTTATTTCTTTTACCCATTGCAAAACGTTGTTTTTTACATGTTTAATCATGTTATTTTTTTTAGATCTCAAGATTGGATAGAGTATGACGTGCTCTAGCTGTAGGTCAGCTACAAGAGAAGTGCAACGTCGTGATCAGCACGACTCCAATCACCCTGGTCTGTCAGACGCTATTTTGCCAGATGTTGAATCAAGCGGGGATCTCAATATTCCTACGCCGCCCCATCTTCACTGTATATTTGTTAATTGTTTTGAAACAGAATGTTTACTGGTACCCTCATCTTTAAAGGATCTGTTATTACTTAATTATAAACTCTGTGAGCCACGCGCAATACGAATCTGTCATCACCACCTGGATCATGGCTGTTGGAGCAAATTAACTTCCCCGCTAAGAGATTTTACTGGTAGTCAATTTGAAATAATTATGAATATAATCAGCGAGCTGCGAATTACCATATAGATTTCTCAAATATTTTAATTATGCCTACCTACACATTTGTGTCACTTTTGGCTTGGCATGAACTCTGATCAGTTTTATGATGAATGATTTAAGTATTTTATATAAACATTTTTGACTTTGAATCGCTATTAAAAACCCAAATGGACTTGTTTGTTTTATTTTTTCTAACACTTACCTAGTCTATTTACAACGACACAACATGAGCATGAGCAACAGTGTCTGATAAGAATAGTATTTTTTAAGATTATTAAAAACAAAGGGTTATTGTTCAAGACCCTTTTTTTTCAGTCTGACTGGGCATCCTTATGATAATGTTTTATTGGTATTGGTGTGGTAGTGTGATCGCGGTGGCGTCTAATGATATATTACCTGCTCACAGTATTGGCAATATAAAGGTCGGGCAAATCTCCAAGTTTCAGTCACGCATCTTGTGGCGCGACTATACGTTGCTGTAACTCGTAATTCTTATTAATATTAGTGGATTACGCTGTTTTTAAAGCAATAATGTTCTTGCGTGTGTACCTAACGTGTCTACTTATATAAAATACGTCGTTGGTAGCGTCGAACAAAATAGACCTAGTTTTTAGGTTAGTTTCGATTTTATAAAATAACCCCGAAACCCGGGTTGTTTTGTCATAAAGAACTTTTGTAGGAGTTAATATGCTCTGTGTAGTCTATAAAACACAAAGTTTGATTTTGATGCATTTTGGTACGGGATTCCATACATGGATGAGCATTGTCCTTTATGTCTACACAGCAAATTGCCAAAGCTGTAAATCGCTTATAGATCAAAATGTTTAATAAGCAAAATGCCTAAAATGCAATAATTTCTAAGTAGTCGAGATGGTGAAAATAAACTCACACTAGGGCCTCTGAACTGTAGGTTAGGTTAGGTTAGAACTGTGACCACACAACGCACGAGCAGAGCGAGAGCCAGAGCCAGAAACGGTACTCCCTTTCTTCTCCTAAAATAATAGACATATTGCAAGGTAGGCATTTTGGTTCATAGTCAGAATAATTGATGACATGGTTGGCGCAGTGGTTAAGCGATTGACTGCTGCGCTGCGTGTCGCGGGTTTTCCGGCGGGATTCCCGCACGGAACAAATATTTGTATGACCTATAAGTAGTTGTTCCGGGTCTGGCTGTTTGTGTATGTGAGTTTAAATGTTTGTAAACGCACCCACGATTCAGGAGAAATTCCTAGTGTGGGTCAAAGTTAAAAAAAAAATTAGGTTTAGTTCAAATAGTGTATAGACATAATGCAAGGTATAGGCATTGTGCTTCCTAGTCAATATAAGGTTTAGGCAATACTTGGCATAGACGTTTTGATTTCTAGTCAGCATGATCATAAAGGATTTTAACACAACCAAGTAATAACGAAGTAGTTAGACGTCTTGCCGCGCGGCGAAGGATCAGGGACATCCCTCACCGAAACGCCATGGTGACGTCGTCAGGTCGCGCTGTTAACTAAATGTATAAGTACAGCTATATGGTGGGTAACTTACCTCGCGTCCGCTTGGTTACCAAGCCAATCATACATTTTGTGACCTGGCTTCCCGGTAAGGGATGGATCTAAAGAAATATATCGATCAAAGCCGATTGATTGATTAGTTTGAGTTTTGGACTGAAATGTAATTTTATTTCAGTTTTGATATCTATACTCATGTTTACGGCTCGTGGGTGCTAACTGCTGGGGCCCCCGAGCACCCACGGCATTTAGGTGGTTGCGAATTGTTAATGAAAACGGGCATCAGAGATAGAGAGTGAAGTACCTAGATCTAACGTGAGGTTCTGACCTGGGAAGGCGAGGCAGCCGGCGTTGAGGAAGAGATGCGTCTTCACCAACTTGAAGACACCCTGCTGAGCGCCCGGCAGCGGCAGCGGCGCGTACAGGTGCACGCCGCTTGCCCAGTATACCTGCACAGAGTATTGGTGTGTTCTTTGTAAACGAATATAATGTTGTCACTTGTCAAGTTAATCTGTCAATGTCAAGTGAAATGTCATTTGAGTTTGAAGTTTGTGAAAGTTGTGAATCTTTCTCTCTTCAAGTCTTCATAGAGTTCATAGGTCAATCGATATGAAACGATGTTCTTATACTCTCGGAGATTAAAATCAAATAAAATCTACTGTTCTTGTTTGCTTTTCGCCCAAAATCCATCACACAGTAGGTACATAGGATTAATCAATAGCAATAGCATTGATTAATATTAGCAATTACGTTGGGGTCGGCTTCTAGTCTAACCGGACGCAGCTGAATACCAGTGTTTTACATGGAGCGACTGGCCGACTGCCTATTGCTCCTCAACCCATTTTCTGGGTAACACGATATACCTTGGTAGGACTGATTCTTAGACTTTCGGGCTTCTGACGACTTTTGGGGTTCAGCCTCAGGATCATGGATTTTCCGAATTAAAATATGTATTATTATAACTTTTTTTTTAAACGGTGGAAAACGGTATCACATGGGATAAGTTCGGCAGTCTTACTCACCCGTCCACCAACAGCCTGTCCGTCCATATGTGGCCCGACGCCTCTCTGTTGGAAGCCGCGCAGTGTGGTGGGACCGCCGAGGAAGAAGTGGTCAGGTAGCATCGAGCCGTGGAGATCGTGCAAGATGCCTAGTGCGCCTGTTGTTTGTAACACCTGTACAACACAAACCAATGTAGTGATGAATTGTTAGTTTTTATCGTGGTCTGACAGTTTGAGTAATTTATGCGGCCTATCCAAATTTCCTTTCTTTGGTATTATTCGCCGAATCGTTGAGCTCCTAAGTTCTGAGTTGAGCTGCACGGTTACTGACAAATGTGTGCTCTGACTGGACACGTCCATTCAACCTGTGTGGTTCTTTCATCAAAAGCCCATTTCAGACACCAATCTACATGGTCTTTACATGATCTGACCAAGATTATGTCTAGTCTTTAAAAGAGACTGTGATCTCTGAGTTTGTTTTGGCCTTCCTTCTCAGAGTAGTCAGATAAGAAACGCCGACCTCGTCTAGTTTTAAAAATATGATTGACATGTAAAAGTGTTTGTACAAATCTATTTACAGAAATAAAATCATTTGTCATATAACATTATTTTTTTTACACACTAGGAATTTCTCCTGTATTGTGGGTGCGTTTACAAACATTTAAACTCACATACACAAACAGCCAGACCCGAAACAACTACTTACTTGTAGATCATACAAATATTTCTGTGCGTCCTGTGAAAACTGATACATCTCGAAAATGTCAACTTTACAATATAGTAGTTTTTGTGTGTAAAAAATTATAAAATTTTGTTAGGATAATAATTTTACAAAAATAGTGACATTATTTGTATTTAGTGTCGTATTGTTTACAACCTATTATGTTCCAGCTCAAAAGGCGTTACTGCAGGAAGAGATATTTAAAAAAAGCTATATGTTGTATCAAAACACACCAAATGAATGATCGTGTATGATTCTAAATGAGTTGTATCGCTTTACACTTTGTGTGAAGCTTTGGTGAAAGGTGATATTGTTGCATTGTCAGGTAGTTTTATACGAAACTAAATCAACTCCTGTTCAAAGCTGTCAAACAAACGAGTAATATTTTTCAGTCGGCAGAAGCACTGTAAACACAAAACTCGTATTCTTCAAAACTTAATGTTGTCTTCATTATATTTTTTCATTATAAAGTTTTGTTTAAAAAAAAAACGTGTAACGTAATAAATATATGTGAATAATGATATGACTTGAGATACATCTTAAAACACAATTATTTATTTCATAACTTGAATATTGTGAACGATACATGTCAATATGTATTTATTTACACAAAAATATTTATCAAAACACGCCATTTCGTCTTAGATGTACCATACGATCTTGAAAACTAATAGACGTATCAAAATGTTAATTAGACAGAATAATAGAGCATTTTTTTCTGATGAAGGTGCAACAATAATATCACATTCGATATAAGTTGACTTATATCACTTTTCACAGGACGCACAGATTTGTTCCGTGCGGGAATCGAACCCGCGACACGCCACTGCGCCAACCGTGCCGTCACATTGAAGGACCTAAAATCCACCAATAGAACTGCTTAATTTTCCCACCGCTATAATTTCTCACTCAGCCCTGAAAGCTCTGGTGGAAAGCTAGCCCAAATTTTTGGAATTGGACACCATCAGCACCTCAAATTCTCTCTTAAATGTCATAATTATCAAAAGAGATTCATAACTTAAGAATTAGTCTTAAAGAATGGTGGAATGAGCATCACATCAAGATTCTCCTTTCATGCTATGGAGAATGCTTTTATATTTTATTTTGTAATGTGTAATCTGATGTACAAATAAATAAACTTGCTTAAAAACGGTGAAGGAAAACATTGTGGGAAATCGCCGTCTAGAAATACCTGTGAGGTATTTCTAGACGGCATGTGATGCAAAGTCCATGGCGGCATAGAAACACGAAAAAGAAGAACACATTGTGTAAAAGTAGGTACACATTGTGGAATGCAATAAATGATTGAGTATTGAGTACTCACTATGCCAAAATCTTGAGACAACGTATGGTTGGCCTGCAAATGCATCTCAGACTTCAGATTGGCAACACTGCCCCCGACGCCGGCGACTTCATTGCTGATTTGCATCCACACGCCGTGCGTCGGAAAGATCTCCTCATCTCTGTGGTCCACGTCGATTGTGTGTCGCAGGGTCGATTTCAAATGTGGACCTTAATAACACAAACATAAAGGTAAGTAATCATCAATAAGCTATATAAGCTGCAGAGTGCTGTTCACGTTTTATTTATTTACTAGCTTCTGCCCGCGACTTCGTCCGCGTAAAATTTCGGCCCACATCCCACCCCGTCGCATCGCATCGCCCGTCCGCGCATTTACTTCGTTTTCGCAAAAAAAAATCTGCAATATATTTATGTTGAAATACTCTAACGAACGTTGCTCGAAATCAGCTGTTTATTTTCTGCCTAGCTACAAAGTTCATCGAACTCACCGCGCCCCGTGGCGGGGAGACTGGCCGAAGGCTCGCTGCGCTGCCGTTCGTTACGTGCGTTTTGCAACAGCAACGATACATTGCGTGTGAGGTAATAAAACAAATCAGGTTTATTGAATTCCCATCTTAGTATGATATACTGAATTCACCCCATCAGTCTGCAGAGGGCTGTCCCTTACACCCTGTATAGTTACGGTTTTACAATATTTTAGAATATCTTAATATTGTGAAGATGATGTACCTAGAATATAATTATTATACTAAATACAACAGCGGGGTACCTAATTGCGTAACACACTATCAGTAGCAATGAGTTTCATTTTGACAGTTCAACAACATTCATTGCGTTATTTACGTTGTTGAGCTGACAAATTTTTCGAACATTATGAAGCAATGGATTAGCAATATCCTTCAAAATCATTGAGATTATGATTGATAGTGTTATAAGCAATTAGGAAGCAGGTTTCTAATTCTTAAGACCAACAGTTTTCTTCGTTCCTCATCAGCTAGAAGACGGTGTACGCTTTTATTATTACAATAGGGATGTGTCCTGGGTAAACAAAAGAAAAACTGTTTAGTCCGTCAATCAGATAATAAAAAAAATATTAGACACGTATTTTTTGCTTTATCATATTAATAAAAAAATACTTAGATGAAACACATTAAACTTGGGGAGTGGGGGCTCGTTACGTTACAGCTACGTATAAAATCTACTGAGAAGTGACGTCATGCCACATTTGAACTCAATGTATCGCCGTAATGTTTTGAATACATAAAAAAAGAAAAAAATGTCCAATATTTTTTAATAATCTACATGACGGACAAAAAATATTTTTTTAGTCATCATCCCTATTCAGTTATTCAGTGTACTAAATACAGGCCTTATATTAAATAATTAAATGGTTATAAAAATATAATATCCTAACCTAACTAAAACTATTATCAAAACAAAAAAATGGCGATTAAAAATTCCTCTGCATCGCTGTCTACTGGTAATGTAACTAAGAGGCTGGCAGCATTGCCTCGTTGTATGGCAATGCTTAGGCTCTGCTCATGTAAAAGCCAGCCCTTGGGTCACGGGAAGTGTCAACCAGCCTTTTGGAGATTTCATTAAACAAAACATGAGCACAGTGATTATTTAAATAATACGTAAAACTGTATGATGTTTGGCATGTATGCAAATCAGGCAATGTAACTCACCGCTGCTTTCCCTAACCGCGAAGGTGGTTTTGTTGATGACTGACAAGTCTCGAATCAGTCCCTCCCATTGCAGGTTGTGTTTTATCTGTAAGGCACGTCAACATTAAACAATCCTTTCGTAGTTAGTTACCTCTGAAAGCAGCAACCCAACAGCAAACTATAACCGTCACTATGACAGTGATGAAAAATCAGAGAAAAAAAAAAACAAAAAACCCGACTGCAAACACACATAACTGAAAAGAGAAAAACAAATATTATTATTTATAGAATTTTGCTATCGCAGGCGAGGGGGGGGCAAACAAAAGACACACCAATTTCAGGTTATGGTTTGCTTTTTTTCAAGCTATTTATCAATTATATATCTAGACTCGGAAGCCATAACACTTAAGTCTTTAAAAGACTTAAGTACTTTTGGCCGCCGCGTCTAGATACGAGTACATATAGAGGGCCTTTGCAACATGGAAGGAATGTACCTTAAATACTGTAGACAGATAGAAAAAATTACTGATTGAAGACTTCATTAGGGTTCCGTACCAAAATGGTAAAAAGGAACCCTTATGGTGCGACTCAGTCTGTCCGTCCGTCTGTCACAGCTTATCTCAAGAACTACTAATGCTATCAAATTGTTTGGAATAGTTTTAGATGACGTTTGCCCAACTATTTTTCAAATAAGATCCTTGGAAAGTATCCGAAGAAGGAATCAGTGAGATTGAGAGATCCAGTTCTGCGATATCCAGCTGTGACAGACAGAGGGACAGACAAACTGAGTCGCACCATAAGGGTTCGTCCTGTATTACTTACTTACCTCTGCCTAACGTTTTGGGAGATACATATAATGTGATGATGTCTCACCGTTGGCGACGTCTTAAAGCCCACGTTGAATCGTATTCCTCGGTCGAGCAGGCGGTACCCTGACCACGGGTACTTCTGGTTCTGCTGGTACAACGACGCCGATATCCTGCACATAATTATGATGAGATCGTCTAATTTAAAACTCCACGCCTCTCCAGTCTCCACTAAAATTTCTATACAAACAATTGCTTCTGCCCGCGACTTCGTACCTACGCGTGAAATTTCTTGTTCCCCCGAACCAAAGCCCGCCCGCGATTATTTTGTTTTCACTTAGCGTTTTTTCTCCTAAGGGTCACAGCCTGATATTAAATAGTCTATTACCTTCTTCAAGAATTGGGCTATCAAGTGCAAAAAGTTTTTTTTTTTTCAAATCCCACTGAAAGTTCCAGAGAATACCCCCTACAAAACTTACAAACAAAGGACGATGGGCGCTGGCGTCCCCAAAATTGAAACGTTGTCAACAGACTTGAGACATTTATCTCATTTAAAAGGTGTTAGCTTACTGATCATTATTTGCGACAAGCGTCAGAACGGAAAACAAGGAAGTGTTATGGTACTACTGTGGTACAAAATTAAAATTATAGTTTTAGGGTGAGGGGCTAAGTAATAACAGCCGCACGGGTCGATCGAGCAGGTCAAGCTACGGTTGCCGCGGTTGGTCCGTGGATGGGTGCCCATTTTACATACCAAAACCCCTCCGTGCCTCGGAGAGCACGTTATGGATCTTGATAACCGACTTTTAATGATTGTATACTGAAGATCACGTCTAAAAGAGTAGTGTTAATGATTTGGAAAAAATATATGTTAAATTAGAGCATTTTCTTAAGAACTTAATATATGAATATTTTAGATTATGTTTATATTACCTACATAGTGAAATTAATTGGTAAAGTTATGTCTAACGCGGATAAAAAACAAGAATCACGCAAAATCTATCAAGCGTATTTTTGTGAAACCTTCATCTTTTTGAAGATAATTTAATTATTAATTAAAAAATCAATAATTAAATTATACGTGTTTTATTAAAATACCGTTTGTTTTATCTATATATATAAAATGGTAAACTGACTGACTGACTGACTGGCCAGCTGTTTGGGCTGTGTGTTGATATATCCCATATCAACATACAGCCCAAACAGCTGGTCCTAGAGACATGAAACTTGAAGGGTGTGTTCTTTGTGAAGAGTATATCGCACCTTTAGAATTATAGAGACCTAATTTCTTCAGAAGTTGAAAAAAATCACCAAATTAGGTCACTATAATAATATTATAGTGACCTATATTTGAAATTTTAAGATTTCAACCTTTCTAAATAACATCACCAATGAGGTCACTATAATATTGTGAATTAATTGATGATGTCATTAACTGATGATGTGATTGATGATTTCAAATAAGGTCTCTATAATTCTAAAGGTGCGATATGGTCGTTGGTGAAGAGCAACGACCGTATAGGTCGTTGGTGAAGAGTAAGTATCGACTAAGAAAGGATTTTTGGGAATTCCATCCCTAAAGGGGTAAAATAGGGGATGGAAGTTTATATGAAAGTCCGTCAGTTTTGAAGTTAGGATCTTCAAATTTTGTGTTTAGGCTGACGATTGAAAATTAATTCATACGTGTCTCAGCATTTTTGATAATTCCACCCTCGAAGGGTTAAAAAGGGGGATCTAGGCTTATGGTTGGAAGCTAGCGCAACGGTGGTGTTAGAATTTCAATCCTTAAGAGGGTGAAAAGGGGGATGAAATTTTGTTTTTAATTAAAGTTCTTTATTTTTTAAGTTTAATCACTAATATTACGGTTTATGGTTGGAAACTAACACAACGTAAATACCTAGTTGTTTTTTTTTTAATTTCAACCTACGAGGTTCTGAAAAGGGGGATGAAGTTTTGTATTGAAGTTGTTCATTCGCTAAATTTTGTATTCAAGTAAGAATAATATGAGTACACGTGTACTGTTTCTAATTAGGTTATTTTTTAATCCCGGTAGTACATTCACACGGCTGCACATCAAGCTATATATTTCCAGAATAAGCTGACATCTCATTATACGGAAATCCTATACAATGCGAGATCAGCTTATACTGGAAATGTATAGCTTGATGTGTATAGCCGTGTGTGTACCTGTTGTAGTTGAAAGTACTCACACGGGATCTAAAGGCTTAAGCACCAATGGCTTAGTAACCGTGATGTTGAAGCTGCAAGTGTTTCTGTATCCGAGGCTGCAGGCTGCCTGCGCTCGCTCGCCGCGCCCCCATATGTTTGGTAGCTTCAGACCTATACAGTACAGGGAGTTAGTAGACGGTTGCCTTTTCACCAGCGATGTGTAAGGTAGCTTAGCGGTGAAGCTAAGCTACGAATTTATCTAATTTGTAGTAGCGGAGCAGATAAGAATGTGCTATGAAAATGCACTTTGCATGTATGTCTAACTTCGAGAAAGAGGTCAATCATCGAATCCGACTCGGCTGGGCAGCGTTCGGGAAGCTACGCTATATCTTCTCGTCCCACATACCGCAGTGTCTCAAGACGAAAATCTTTGACCAGTGCGTGTTGCCAATGATGACATATGGCACTGAAACGTGGTCGCTTACAATGGGCCTTATTAGAAGGCTAAAAGTCACCCAGAGGGCAATGGAGAGGGCTATACTTGGAGTTTCCCTACGTGATCGAATCAGAAATGAAGAGATCCGCAGGAGAACCAAGGTAACCGACATAGCTCGAAGAATTGCCAAACTTAAGTGGAAATGGGCAGGGCACAGTGCGCGCAGAACAGATGGCCGTTGGGGCCGAAAGGTTCTGGAGTGGCGACCGCGTACCGGAAGACGTAGCGTCGGAAGGCCACCCACAAGGTGGACCGATGACCTTATGAAAGCCGCAGGAATCCGCTGGATGCGGGAAGCACAAAACCGGTCGAGGTGGCGGTGCTTGGGGGAGGCCTATGTCCAGCAGAGGACGACTTTCGGCTGAAATGAATGAATGAATGAATGTAGGTAGGTATGTAAAAACTTAAGCTCGTATTACAGAACTTCACCCAAAACTCAAGCATTGCTTAAAACATTTTGATTTGTTGAAAGTGAGGTTTTGTAATGCGGACCTAAGTTTCATTCATGACTTTTCTACCAAAGCCAAGTCTCATCAACGTTTTCGTTCAGCCGAAAGACTTCCACTGTTATTCAACGTCCTTGAAGTCTGTGGCGGCATCTACAACGCCACATGCGAACTACGCATCAAAAACCTGACGCCACACAAATCCTGTATCGCGCAATCAGAGTTTACCGCGCGACTGGCATATATACATGGTGGATTTTTGAGATTAGGCAGTAAGGGCAGGTACATTAATCGTTGTAGCTACAGGAAAATGGTCTTACGAGACTGTCCTTATTTTTTTGAGAAATTTTTAACCCAACTCACAGATTAAAAAAAAAAAAAAAAAATACAGTCAGCAAGAAAACGGGCCATTTTAAACTTTTTTTGATGCTAATCGATCCTGTTTCTTATAAGGATCAAAAAATTATACAGGAACAACTGAGGTTTGAGTACTAGAAAAGTCAGAAATCGTAAAAAACTTTTCCCATACATTTCGTAGGAAATGAGACTCCCAACTTAGTTTTTTTCTATGGATAGACGCAACAATAAAAACTGGCAAAAAAAAAAAAACAAAAAAAAAAAAAACGTTTCGAACGAAAATGCATTATAATTTTATTTACTTTGAGAACAGAATTTAGATAGTTTGTTAATTATGATTTCGGTAATTCTGAAAATAAAAAATCCTTCAATATAGTGTAGAACGTTTGCACTGTCTTTTGTTGTGGCCAGTGTATTCATCATAAAACAATAAATTAGAGTCATTTCCTACGAAATAATAATAATACCTAATATATTTTATTTTATTTGACAACATTGGTCCACTGGTTATGGCAAAAGGTTATAGGAATGTATGGCAAAAGTTTCTTAAAATTTCTGTCTTTTCTATTACTCAAACCTCAGATGGTCTCATATAATATTTTGGAGTCAAAAATTTTTTTTTAGAAAATGGCCCGTTTTCTTGCTGACTGTATTTTTTTTTTTTTTTTTTTTTTTCAAAATCTGTTAATGGGGATAAAAATTTCTCAAAAAATTTGGACAGTCTCCTGAAACCGTTTTTCTGTAACTACAACGGATAAGGTACCTACCCTTGCTGCTCCGTCTCAAATATCCACACTGTATCAACCGTCGGGCAGTTGCCACCAGACGCAACACCCGTCTGGTCGGAGGATCCTCCCTTTTCAATAGAGGATGAATGAGTGAACTTTACACCCTGTTCCTTATACCTCCATAAGTCCGTTAAGTCATTAGACCTCCCCCACAACCGGTCCTATGCTTCCTTTATAAAGCGGATTTCCATGATCGTACGCTACGCAATCAAACCTCCAGAAACGAGCGGCCAGCCGTTCCGCAAATAAAATGCCATGAGCGTCTCTCTGTCACACATAAATATACCTGTGTGACAGTCTCTTTCTAAAACTCGATGTGACGTCATACTAAAGCCCGGGTACTGTAATAAAGGGTATGTTACCGATTACTACGTTGCCCTCGTCCTCTCCAACCGTCGCGTTCACACCGCCGACCATTCGCGACATCTCACGTACTTGAAACGTCACCTGCACATACGATAAAGTGAAGTGGTGACCGAGAAGTTGTGAGACACGGAAGGATGACAAACATTTCTGGAGAAAAGTTTATGTATGAATATATACATACAGGTCATTGGTGTAAAACACTAACAACCTCTCAGGGCCTCAAGTCTGCTATTACAATAGTGACAGAATGGTCTATCATTGATTTAATAATTGTTGATTTTGACAAGTTTGGTAATCTACTAATATAATGGCGTCATTATGACATTCTAATGGTCAGCCACTGACACTCCATTGAAAGAATTGGTAATCTCGTACATAATGACAAATGAAACTTCCTACTAAACTTCCAACTTCTGACTTTAGCAGATTGCGAACTTTTAGCAAAATGACAATGGGATCGTGTTGGAGTGACGAATTTATAAAAATAGCAGACTTGGGCAGATGGGTGCAAAGCTTTGAGGCGAAGATAGTACAGACAATTTAGAATCATTTAAGCCATGGTTGTCTTAGACGAAGTCTTACCAATTTTTTTTAACCAAATTTAATTATTTTTTTTGTCTTTTTTTTTTTTCGGAACTTCCCATAATTTTATGTAAACTGCATAATTATGGTAAAATTGGATGAGAAATGTTTAAAAAAATTTAATTAAAGTTATTACTTTAATTAAATTACCTTGTTTTGTAAAAAGTCATAGAACAAAAGTTATTGTTTATGATGTTAGTTATAGAGCCCAATATCCAAAGTCTCAAATTCAGATAATTTATGTAAACAAAGGGGATAACATAACAAAAAAATGTCTTCGTAATGGTAATTCACATAAAATGGCGAAAAAGGAGGTTTCATTTTCTTTTAAGTACTGATTTTAAGAAATAATAATTAAAAAATAATCATACCGTAATTATTTTTATAAATTTTCGGTTTTAAACAAAGTTATTAAAGAAAGGAGATTTTCTGGTATAAAATATTTTATGATACTGGTAACAATGCAGGAGATCCAAACATTTTCTAATTTTTCAAATCTTCAACAACACTAATATTACAACTCTTAATTCACAGATTCATATTGTAAGTAGCATATCTAGCCACATTTTGGATGAAAACGGCTGTAAACTGTTTCGAGTGGAAATCGATTTTGGGAGGCCTACGTCTAGCAGTGGACTTAAACGGGCTGATTATGACGTTAATAGGCCGTGTCTCCGACACATTACATAACACATTGTTTGGCAACGGTATTTTGTTTGCTTACTTCTTATAATTAATTTACTTTAATTCCATAGATGATAATTTACAAAAAAAAAAAAAAAAATGTTTTGCACCACTGTCCTGTCATTTTGACAATGACATTTCTTGACATTACTTTGTTTACATAAATTATCTGAATTAGAGACTCTGGGTATAGGCAAGGTTGTTAGTGACGTTTTACCAATAACCCTGTTTATATGACTTCATGAGTGTGGGAAGACCCAAACAAGAATGGATGATTGGATTGAAGAAGATAGAAGACATGCTGCGCCAACCACTCATAAATTGGGTTATGGGTAGTAGTCTGGTCACGTGAGTATCTGTACTCTGTAGTTACAAAGTGTCTTTGGTCACGTATCTGTGTATTATTGAGGGGGTGTAAGAGTGTGTGCTCAAGTACCTCAAGTCCATCGGGTGTAGCATCGGGGCCGGAGGACACGTCGATGTAGACGCAGACGTTACGGAAACAACCTAAGTTGTCGAGCGCCTGTCGAACCTGTACAAAAATCAACAAAGGAACCTTAAATTCACTGACAGACGATTTTTTTTGGGTGGGAAATTATTTCAAATTATCAAATACCCGCTCCAGGCGGAGCGGGAGAATGTGTCAGACTTTTACTGACTAAAACCCACCCGTGTTCCGTCAGTTACCTGTGTTCCAGGGCCACGGTATCCTTTTCGGACAAACCTGCAACCCTGGCAGGCACCGGTCCTAGCGGACCCCATCATGCAGTGCGTGCTGACATCTCTTTGAGGCGGTCTTGGAACACAACGCGCCGTCAACCCGGGCCTGGTCCTTACCGGACGGCGAGCTGCCCATAGCTCGCCGTCCGCAAGCCCGCGCCTACGGTGGCCGGGAATCGGCTGCCGATTCCCGCCGCCCTGGGCGTCTCCTGCGGCGACTAGGAGCGTGAGGGCGCACAAACTGCCGCTCCTTCACGCATTCCGCCTCCTCCTTCGCGAGCATTACTGCTTTGCAGAAGGAGGTGACTGCCTCCCATGCACTCTCGCTCCGGACCATAGCCTGGACCAGGGCCGGACGCGAGAGATCGCCGCCGCCGATCGCCTCCGTGAGAACACGACGGTGCTCTGCCCAAGCCAGGCAGACCTCCACCATATGCTCCACCGTGTCCTCCGGGCGATCCACACAGTGGTAACACCCGGGCGTTTCTTCCCGCCTAAACCGAAACAGGAACCTCCCGCAACAACCGTGTCCGGTGAGTATCTGTGTCAGGCAGAAGGTGAAAACGCCGTGGCGCCTCTCTAGCTACTCCTCAAAGAGGGGATTTACATATAGCCACAATTTTGGCGTGCCCAGAAAACGCACAGCCCAAACCGCAGGGTAGAAGCATGGAATGTTGCATAAGAGTTATACAGGGTCAAATTAAATTAGCTAGCGAAACTCCGCAGACGTGACGAGTATCGATATGTAAACATGATCAAACAAGTTGAAGTTGGTACCTTGTGTAAGTAATAGTGTGTGTGTGTGTGTGTGTGTTTTATGTATACCTTTTGAGCACGAACGATGACATCCTCGAAGTCTTTCGCTTTGAACAGATCGTCGACGGTGCCCTTGACTACATCGTCTTTCGTACGCTTAAGTCCGTCAATGTTTACACGGTCCACGCGAGCCTGAAACATTATTCTTGTAAGAAAAACTTTTTCTTGGGTTTTTGAAAAACTAATCGTTGGTAGCTAACTTTTTTGATTTCTTAGCCTTCTGTGTTCCGCTTCGGGGCAAAGCAACCGATTTTCTGTGAGGCCCGATGCCCGATAAGGGGAACGGGCCGTAAGGCTTTGAGTTTAAATAAATAAATAGGAGAGGTCTACATCAGTGTCAGGAATGATTCTGGGGAGAGACATTTTGATCATTTCTTTGGGTCATGTCGGTTCTTTGTGGGACGATTATACGTTCGTTCAGTACAGTATGCTTGTAGACTATCATCATCTGCCTTGCTGTTACCCAGCTATGTCGGGGTCAGCTTCCAGTCTAATCAGAAACAGCTGAAAGAAAAAGCAGTATTTGACATGGAGCGACTGCCTATCTGGCCTCCATAACCCAGTTAATATTGGGTAACACGATACCTCTTTCTTTTTTAGACTTGCGGGCTTCTCCGGCAGCTGTAACGACTGCCAAAGGTATACGAATTACAGTCGGACCAACTGCTTAACGTACTTTCCGAGGTACGTAGGGGTCTCGGTATGTAATTTAATGTGTGGCGGCATCTATAATGCCACATGCGAATTACGCATCAAAGACCTGACGTCACAAATCCTGCATCGCGCAATCAGAGCTTACCGCGCGACTAGCATACATACAACATCCCGACATCAACTGTCGGGCAGTTGGCCACCAGACACAACACCCATCTGGTCGGAGGATCCTCCCTTTTCCATAGAGTATGAGTGAACTTTACACCCTGTTCCTCATACCTCTATAATGGTGACCCCGACGTGATCATTAGCGCAGCCTTCGAGCAACTACTTCAGCGTGACGTCATCATCATTACTTCGTCAACCTTTCGAGCGGCGAGTCACACAGGTAACGGTTATCCTGAACACCAGCATGCAGCGAACGCGCATACCTGGTCATCACCCTCAGCCCCATCAGCAACCTTGGCACAGCACACTGCATTTTCAGCCGGTCCACAAGCCGAGCCCTTCAACCCTCTCCTGGTCGACGCCAGCAGTCAGCCTCAACCCCTCAACCCGGCGCTGTACTACATCCAACTCACTGGAGCATAACGCTGCGCCACCCCGACTCACTGGGGAATCTCCGCAGACAGTTCCGACTCACCGTGAACTATGCGGCATTCGGTTTCGACTCACTGGAACCACGCGACTTCAACGTAGAGATACGGCTGTGGGGTTATTTGTTATTATTATATTAAATCTGATGCATTATTAGAATTCTTTGAACATTATTTGTTGTTTTTGATGTTAGTAATCCTGAGAGTTAATGTTTTACCAATAACCCTGTATAATATTCGTAAGATAGTACATACCTTTACACTGTTGAGCGCGTAGCCTGCCTTGCGCACAACCTCCTCGTCCACTTCCACATCCTGTTCCTCTGGAAAATCCACCGGAAAATAGGGTTCCACCTGAAACGCACCCAAAATATATCTTATCAAAAAGAATTTGAGGTTTCGGAGTTGTTTTTGCAGCTGGTATACTGGAGTGTGTTAGCTGACACATGGCAAATAATTTAATTTAATTTACTGTTCTGTGTCTCGGTAATGTTAATTACTTTGCATACCTACTGTATAGAATCAAGTTTATCTAACTGAAGCATTTTATTTCAATTAAAGCATTAGCAGCATTGACATATATATTACTGCGTAAGGACTGGGCGGACCGCATGTTATAATGACGCCTCGAACGTGGTCCCAAAATGGTCTTCCCTATATCGAAGTGAACTAGAACGCGTTCGGCTGTCTTCGGGAGCGGTCGTAAAATTTTACAAGCAAAAATGCCAAGTTGTGTCGTGAAGGGTTGCGTGAACTACGACAAAAAGCACAATAAAACAATTGATAACATTTCATATCACCGATAAGTTAAAAATATGTAATTATATCAACTTCTAACATTATTTAAAACAATTTTCTTTCTAATTTGTCTCAACGTTTGGCAAAGACGACGCGAAGCCCCGTAAAAGTGCGACATAACTTTGCAGCGGCGCGCGTTTTTATCCGATGAAATGAAAAGATTTATTATAATTACTATGTGATTTAATTATGTATAAAATAATTTTTATTGTTTATTAAAAGCAAATTAAAATGTGTTTTTTATGTACTTCCTGCTAAAAAATCTGTAAGTACAGTGAAATACGTATTTATTTTTCAGATTTCCTTCTGATTCCGTGCGAAATAAAGTTTGGAGTCGTGTCATAAGTTAAAAAAAATAAGTTTAAAAATATTGTTTTATTCGAAGGCCAATGGAAATTTTATAACACAAACAAACTGCAATAAATATAAATTTCGAAAAATAGAAGGTTTTTTTATTTCTTTGTACCTCGAAAAATACCCGCTCTTACAAGTTTACGTCTAGGAGCAGACCACGCCGATTAACATCGTAGTTCATAGTAGTTCTAATAGATGGCGCTAGTGTTTTTGTATGGCGACCGTGTCCGGCAAACGTTCGGACGACCGTATCTTTACTATTTATATCAATGATTAGCAGGCACTTTTGAACTGTCAAGGAGTCGGTCTGTCAGAAAGATGAAGCTGTGTATTGCCCATTCGAAAGCGTAGTAGGTTCTACGGAAAAGAACGGGCAAGAATCTCCATGGAAAGTCTTATAAATCAATCGTAAATATTGAAATCATCGACGCAACGAAGGAGTGTCGGTCAAAATGTCAAATAATGGCTGAGCTTGACCTATGCGTCCGAAATTGGTTATTCTTTGGTCCAGTAGTCTTAAGCTCAACTATTGACTGTTGAGCATGGGGTCCTAGTTCTGATTCTGAGTATAGGTCAGGCAAAGTGTTACTGTGCTTTTCCACCAGAAAATTCTCTGTAACACCCTGGAGTTTGGATTTGAGCGCATATACTCATTCTCAGTAACATGGGATTTAAAATAATGAAATTGTGGTAGTAGGTACTTATAGTTGTACTATAAACTTCTGCTTACTCCTTCGGAATAATGGCGTGATGTTATGTAAATAATTACCTTTGCGTGCACAATCCCCATTGTTCATATTATTTTACTAACTAAATAACGAAACAAAACGCATCAAAATGAAAAATATTTCTAAATAATTTTCGATTTCCTTTGAAGCTACATGTAGTAAACAAACATCATAAATAATTGACGTTTTACGTCGCGAATGGATGATACGATCATGAACCTGGCAAAGAGGTTTCATTTCCAAGCAAATGATAAGGTAAACTGTTTGTTGCTCTAGTGGTCTTTCGAGAGCTTGTTGTACCTATATTTTAGTTTTGTTAGAGATTGTAGGTGCAGGATCTAGTCTATCGTGTTACAAGTTAAAAGTTTATTTTAGATGTTTGTCGTTTATTAATGTAAAATAAAAGAACGAGGTCCAGAAAAACAAAATCTTCCTTTTGGGCTAATAAGTCGATGTCGACTATTCTCTCAGTGCAACAACAAAACGTAACGTCAAAATGACAACGTCAGCATGCTGACATGAATGTCAAGGTGTTTGCGTTACGAAAGAAAAGTTTTTAGCATTCTCTATCGTCTGCCCCTGTCTTTTCACACACATTTGGATGAGACAGAAATGCCAAGGCCAAATATGAAAGATGCGCTTATTAACGGAGCGCAGTCATAGTGGACGTGTCGTGTACATATGGTTCGAAATAATATTTTTATCAAATAAATCTCTGATCTAACTGCGATTATATTGAATTACCGCAAAAAGTACTTAAAATACAATAATTCTATCGAGAGATTTGACTCGAAACGTTCGTACTAATTACGTAAATTAGCCTGAAAATCGTGATCAAAGTTTACGTTTCTTTTGTCGATGTAAACAAAAGGGATGTTTTTAAAACAATGCGTGTGGTAAGGGGGCGTGAATGAAGTTCATGCACGACGGAATCACGAGGACATTCAGAAGAAAATACTGGAGAATGAGCGGCGTTAGCAGAGACGCTCCTTTTGGGGTGCAGTTTATTCAGAAGCTGAGTAATTATTGCTGCCCGCGACTGCAGATCAACCGATTACGATGGTGAGTCACTTAGGCTGTTTATAAGTAATACCTTGATGCAGTTCTAAGTAATCCGAAAAGTAACTACTGTCAAATAAGCTTAAACAAATTCCCGGCGATTTCATTTTGTTTAGCTGGCTGCAATAAAATAATTTTACTGCTTTGACTTTCATGAAAGCCAGCTCTATAATTCCCGTAGCAGCGGCCCAAGGTTGGTGCTAGCAGTGCCATTGCAGCTAGAGACTATGCTCAGGCTAAGGCTGAATGCAATTAATTACTTATTTTATAGTTACTTTCTAAGACCCTGCTCAAGTAATCAACAAGGGTTATTGTGCAGTAAATGCAAGGAGTAATTGGAAATAGTATCAGCAATAGCAGTCCCTGACTACTTAGCTTTACTTTTCATGTTGTCTACAATTGTACGTAGTTAAACGAAAAGGATCCAATCCACACAAAGTCCTTTTAGAGATATTGATGTTTGAAGTTTAAAAGATATAACATATTTTATATTTCCGTGCATGTGGGCTGGTTCTGAGGTTGATCAAAATGATAAACTTTTGTTATTTGCTTGGATCTATTTTACTCGCCGATAGTATCGATATTTAGACTCAATTTGGTAAACTCAACTCATTTTTGATCAGGTTGTGGATTGGATCCTTTCCGTTTAACTACGTCCAATTATTCTGGTTAACCTATGACTGTAAATCTACTGATAGATCTCAAGCAGAAAGTAAATCTAATAAAATTTTGAAGCCTTTATTTCTACTAAATATTGGAGGAGGCCTTTGCCAATGGGCACACAGACTAAGACAGCCAGTGTCAACAATTTTATTTTTATTTACTTACAACTTGTTAGACATTTATTATTTCAGTAGCTTTAGTTTTAAATAGTCTGAATAAACGACTTTATTATTAGCTATTATATTTCTACTACCAAAACTCCACTTTATTCTATTACCTCCTATGCTTTGGAATGGGCAACTAGCTTCATATTTCTGACTGACTGACTCCTTCACAATTCAAAAGTGAACTAAATGGTTTAATCGAAATAAATGATTTGAGTTTGAGTTTTCGAGATTACTAGTAGATGTTACTTCTTTGGTGTAAGCCTCCCCGAGTACCTCCAAAGATTTCTGCTTCCTGCTATCAGCTTTAACAAACAGCAAATACATGTACCTACTTAATAACATAAATGTAAACAAGACTGGACAGATTACACAGTTTATGCTTACAGATGTTTTTTTTTTTTTAATGAAGGATGAATTTTGAGAATTTTCTTGCACTATGATCCACCTGAAGGACTAAGTGCAGAAACGAAAGTCATAGAAGATATTTTTATTTTAAAAAACTGTGCTAAAACTGACCACATATTATGATAATGATTGTAACCATATCTGCTGCCATACATAGTATAAAACAATGAATGATTCATAGTACTGGTCATTGTCCTCTATAATTTCTACATGGCTGCATGCATGCATTAATAATTGATATACTACATTCCATTAAACATTATTTTAGTTCACACAATTCTTATTTGTAATTTCTTCAGATGTACAATAAAGAGAATTCTATCTTAGAGCTTTTTGGCCAAATTTTTTATCAAAGTGTATCTTATACAACACTAAATGGATAATATCCATAATCTGTATCCTAGGCAACTGAAGGAACATGGGTGAGTTTTAGTCAGTAAAAGTCTGACACACCCTCCCACTCTGCCCAGAGCAGGAAAAGTGACGCGAAAAATTCCCATCAAAAAAAAATATATAAAAAAAAAGACGTGTGGCACTCGGGGACTGCCGCGGTAAAGCTATTGCATAGCATTTTGTATCAACTTATGCAATTATAATTATTTATTTATTTTATTTATGCAGTATTTCTTTTTCTTTGATATTAATTCAAGTTACACTTTTTGAGCGTGGTGACCGATAAGAAAGTAAAGTCAATCCATAATCGGCCCAGAACTTTTGAGAACCGTTTAAAAGTGGTTTTTATAAGCTATGAAGAACGTTAATGTTTAATGTTAATTCTAGCTAGGAGAATCATAAACACGAGTAAAATTTGATTTATAAATAAATTGCTCACATACCTCAACAACCTTTCAAAAACTTTTGAATTACGATGCCTGCCATCTAGTGGATAAAACCGACAACAAAACACAACTGAGACCACCAACAGAGCAACGCTTGTCTCGATTACGAATCACAAGCCACGCCAATGTCACCTCTATTTAGTTAGTTCTACCTGCGATTACTAGATGGCGTTGTGTTGCGCGGTAAATCCACCACAGAGTTTCGTAGAGTCGTACAATACGTCTAATCGCACGCACACAACGCCGTGTCGAAGACTGCCGAACTGAAACGACGTTAGACGATGCACGGCCTTCAAGCCACACCTCCGTGCCCGTCGGAGTGGGGAGCGTGAGGTTTTTCGTTACGGAATTTCTGGATTCGGTCCCCGCGCTCAAGGCCCGCGATAAAAGCTATGCAATAGCTTAAAAATATCATCGAATCAAGATATCAATATTTTTTCTAAGATATTATATGCACAACAATTCATAATTTCATTCAATAAGTACTATAGGAAAAATCATTGTTGAACTCCACCAAGCATATCATATTTTGTCCCTCAACTTAAAAGAATATGATTAAACGGTTAAAAAAACCCAAAGCTATTACTGATGCGTGACTACAGGTCATGGTTATATTAACTACTCATAGTTAAGTCAGGGAAATTTATTGTTTACTAGCTACTGCTAGATTCTTCGCCTGCGTGGCTTGTCTTTTATTTTAAAACAAGCCACTTTTTATAACATCAGCTATCTACCAGTGAAGGTCCCGTCTAATCGATCCAGCCGGTTCGGAGCTTAGCGGGAACAAACAGATAGACAGACAAATACTTTAAAAAAATATTTTTTGTTTTAAGTACCGTATTTACTTTCATAATATGCATATAGTGAAAAGCTGTTATTTTGACATTAAGTACAAACAGACATTTAAATTGTATTTATTTGTATAGATCAAATCGACTATTGTCATCTGCCTGCCTTTTTCCAACTATGTTGGGGTTGGCTTCCAGTCTAACTAGATGCAGCTGAACACTAGTATTTTACTGGGTTGTGACCGCCACAACCCAGTTACTGGGTTACACAATACCCCTGGTAAGTCTGGTTTTCAGTTTCAGGTTTCTGACTACCCGTAACAACTGTCAGAGATAAATGACAGCTGGGACCAACAGCTGTAAAATTTTCGTGCTTTCTGAAGCACGGAGGGGTCTCGATGTGTAATGGATGGTCACCCATCCACGAGCCGACCACAGCAAGCGTAGCTTAACCTTAGATGAACCCACAATGCGGCTGTTTATTTAGCCACGAGTTAAATTGTCCGTATATTCAAGTCACAACTGTTCTTTTTTGACTGTTGTATGAAATGGATATAATGGTTGTACGAAACTGTCAAATTTCTCCAAATTTAAACCTAAAATGTTGATGGTTAAGTTCAAAATCGAATGAAAAATTTTTAAAGTTTGTGGTAACTTCATGCGCTGGCGACTGTACATACAGCAAGTTTATAGTTTTTATTATCAAGCGTAGTTAATTGCTTGGTCTTACCGGTTTATTAATTATTATCACCTAGCCTTGTCTCTACTGTTTGGTTAGCTATCAGTACAGTAGGTACTCAGCAAATGTGGCACACTGAGCTTAGAGGACTGTGACACCACCGGTATAAGTGACAGAGAGGACGCAGCGACGTGAGACTAAGGTTTTTTTCTCAAACTCCTTGTGACATTTTAAGGGCCGCGTATTGTACATACATTCGAATCGGCACACTTTCAAAACAAAATCCCGTGCTCACGATGTCCACATCTGTTAAGAGCGCTGTCTGGGGTCCACTATCTATCTATCTATAAAAAAATATTATCTCGTGACTGAGAAGGAATTATGAAAAACAAAATTCGATCAAAAAACTTCTGTTTAAATAAATTCTCAGGCTGTTACAATGATCACAGATGTCTGACCACCTCGGCTGGTTTTTTACGATCTTTTTATTTACATTTACAAAAACAAGGGGCTCAACGAAAATGTGATGCTGCGATGCTATTGATTGGTGAGCGTAGGTAAGCGTTACTGTAGCGGCCGAGCGCTGAAAGCAAAAATATTCCTTACTATACTCAAAGTCTCTAATTCAGATAATTTATGTAAACAAAGTTATATCAAGAAATGTCACTGTCAAAATGACAGGACAGTGGTGCAAACCATTTTATCATAATTTTTTTTTGTAAATAATCATCTTTAAAATTAAAGTGAATTAATTATATGAACTATGCAAACAAAATACCGTTGCCAAACAATGTTTTTTGTAGTGTGTCGGAGACACGGCCTAAGATCGTCATAATCAGCCCTTTTAAGTCCTCTGCAAGACATAGGCTCCCCAAAATCGATTTCCACTCAAAACATTTTTCATCCAAAATGTGGCTAGATATGCTACTTACAATATGAATCAATGAATGGATGGGAGTTGTAATATTAGTGTTGTAAAAGATGTTAAAAATTTGAAAATGTTTAGATCTCCTGCATTGTTACCAGTATCATAAAATATTTTATACCAGAAAATTTCCTTTTTTTAATAACTTTGTTTAAAACCGAAAATTTATAAAAATAATTACAGTATGATTATTTTTTAATTATTATTTCTTAGAATCAGTACTTCATTTTATGTGAATTACCATTACGAAGATATTTTTTGATATGTTATCCCCTTTGTTCACATAAATTATCTGAATTTCAGACTTTGGGTATAGTCGTATTAGTCGTCCGATTCGGATGCCCGCGATAGTACATAGAGGAACAACTTTTTTTTTACAAAATATTTGTGTAAATTGATGACTATTCTTATCTCTCTATGATAAAAAGTACATGCATGCTAGCAAATAATACTTCCTGAAATAATAACACAATATTAGAAACGTCATTTTTATCAAATCATTACGAAAACATGAATTAAGCATTAAAAGATAATATTTAATGTGTTATTGACTGCCAGGGCTTATTTTTTTATTTTTTATTTTGAATTGTTTTATTCGTTTTTACATTGTCTCACATATAGAAGCAACAAGAATAATGTACCCAGGGATTTTGTAATATCTTGATTTTGAAGAGTGTCCTTGGAGTTTCTTGCCCGTTTTTCTCCATAGTGATCTACGTATTGGAATGGGCATCTAGCTTCAACTTTCTGACTAACTAACCGTCTCTTTGACAATTCAAAAGTGCCTGTAAATGGTTTAATTGAAATAAATGCTTTGAGTTTGAATACGCTCGCCCCCTATATAATGGAAATTAAACATAACTGGCTTACAATGGCCAAGGGCGTAGCGAGGTACGGGCAGCCCCTAGAAGATGCAGGAATGGGTACTCACAAACCGTAAAGTAATATTACGTAGGTAGCCTATATAAAGAAAAACGAAGTTGTTGTAACTACAAGTAACATGGAGAGGTCCTTTTCTACACACTGCTTCTTCGTGTTAAAACATGGCTGAGATAACGATGACTGAAAACCGTTTGAACGACTTATATGCTCAGTGTACACCGAACCATGGTACAAAAAACTAAGGATACAATTGAATCTGAGGTGTAAATTTCACTACTAACACTAAATAAATTCACTAATTGACATTTTGTTTTTCATTTTTAAGGTAACCTGCCCCGTTGCTCATGCAGCATTTACCTTAGATATATTCTTGGTTTGTCTACGTCTGCCCCCAATGGCCCAGTGGAAACGGCCGCTACTTACGAGTTTTAGGTCGTAGGTTCGAACCAAAGCAGCGAGTTCACTTCGTGTAAATTATTTCATTACCATAGCTATCAAAACGGTGAAGAACACATCGTGAGGAAACCATGTCCTAGAACCAAAATTTCGAAGACATGTGACATCTACCAACCCTTACTGGGCCCGCGTGATGGACACTCACACCCCACTCCTCACAGAGAGGAGTACTGAGTCCCAGCAGTGGGGACATAATAGTTTGACTAGGTATGTAAATACACCTCTGATTAGGTACCCCTTCGGGGAATACACGCGTGATGATATTATGTTATGTTCGACCATATAATATGAGATTGTAAACATAGTTTATTTCATTTGGATGTGGCCTAAATATCAAAGCATTGTTGTTATGAATCATTCAAACAAAAGATGATAACATATTTAATTATTGTTAAAAGAGTCACACGTATCGTATCACGACGTATTGCCTTTATATGTATTGAAAAAACAAGATGGCGACGTTAGTTAGTTCTGATTTTATCCACGCGCCAAAAGATCAGGATAAGAAAATCCATATTAATATTATAAATGTGAAAGTAACTTTGTCTGTCTGTATGTATGTTACGTTTTTACTCCTAAACCGCTGAACCGATCGTCATGAAATTTGGCATAGATAGACCTGGGATATCAATCAATCATTTATTTTGTTAAACATAGGTATGGTTACAGATAATATATTGTCTAAAATATGTGCACTATGTTTTGCCAATTTATGGCGTACAAAATTAACATAAACAAGCAATTACAATTAAGGTGACATGTCAATAGAATACAAAAACAAAAAAAAAACTAAAAAAAAATGGAGAAGGATATAGGCTACTTTTTTACGCGATAACCGACATCCACGCGGGCGGAGCCGCGGGCAAAAGCTAGCAAATTATATAGCTGACCCGCGTAACTTCGTCTGCGTCACCTACTCGTAAGAGAGAGAGTGGTTTAAGTAAGGAATTTTCTACCTATTTTGTTGCGGATTTATTTTAAAATTATGATATCTCCTAAGATGTTGATTGAAATCAAGTGATGTCAAGGACAATTTTCTTAGGCTCAATTGCTTAGCACGTCGTCTGGTTGATGCTTTTGGGTCGACTTGCACACTTACATCCACATTCTCGGCAGGACGATTGCTTCGGGGGCGGCAATGAACCGTATTGAGCCAGTCTCCATATTAAGACGAGTGGCCAAACACCGCAATGTTTGCACAGTTGGTGTTGCACGACTACGACGGGGACTGACGACGAAATTCACGTTGAATTAACACCACTGACTGATTATTGGTTAAAAACAATGAGACAAATTCCGCGTTCTTGTAGAGTATAGCGCACCATGATTTTACGTATTTGACATTATACTTCACAAAATATTTTCAAAGTCGCAATGTCTAAACATTCTATTTTCAAAATGAGAGCATCTTCCAAAGATGTGATGACTTATGCGCCACCTAGCCTGCTGACCTCTCATTTTACGGATAGCCTGTACAATGCGAGGTCAGCTTATACTGGATATTTATAGAATTGTCATCGTTAAGTACAATATTATACTTACTACCGTTATCTGTTATTGCATTTTAAAACTGTGTCTTAGTATCTTGTAATTAGTGCAGTTAATTAGTAATTAATTCAATAATAAACAATTTACTTATCACATTTTCGTAATAGCTTGTCCTATTGTCAGATCTTTTAATTCTAGACAATAGTTCTAGCCAGCGACAGTCAAAACAGTTAAGAAAACCATCGTGAGGAAACCGGCATATCCTAGAATCAAAAATTTGATGACATGGGACATCTATCACTTCGTACTGCGCTCTCACAGAGTGGAGTTTCTTGCCCATTCTTCTCCATATACATAACCACCTTTTGGAAGGGGCAACTAGAATCAATTAACTATTTTTGTAATTTTTGACGTTCAAAAGTGCCTTATATGTATGTGCCTATTTGAAATAAATGATTTGACTTTGACAGAGAGTAAATGACGGCGAAAATGACGTGACTCCTTAACCGGACTTTCCTGTGGCTGTCTTAAGCGAAACTTAAAGCCTCCAGCCAGAGCATAAAACTTATAAACTAAACGACTGCACGCTAAGGGCACCCCCTGTGGGGTACGGACCTCGGCTTAGGGCAGCGTCGGGGGGAGGACAGCAAGGGACAGCCTGGATCAAATCAGGGTTATTATTATACGGGGAATTTAAAGCTACAGGCTCAGCCGCGATGTGGGCTGGCGCTTCGTCGAGCAAGGGTCGGAGGGGATTTGTCCTCCGCTTTCCGCAGCAACCTTTTTAAAGTTGTCGGTTCATCTAGCAAGGGGGTGTCCCACACTACGCTTGCGGATACGCGGTCTCCACTCCAGGACTCGTCTGCTCAACTGGCCATCGGTGGCTCGATAAACACTGCCACTTCAGATTGCTTACTTTGCAAGTTATCTCGGTAACTCTGGTTCATTTCCGGATAATTTGAATTTACCGTTCAAAGAAACTCTGAGCATAGCCCGCTCAATAGCGCGCTAAGCGACCTTAAATTTGTGGACCAGCCCAATTTGTCAGTGTCCATGTTTCGACACCATGTCATAACGGGAAGGACGCACTGGTTGAAAACCTCAGTCTTCAAACATTGTGGTATAGGTGACTGGTAGTTCCAGAGATTAGCGCTTTCAATCTCTTCGGCTTTATTATTTTAGGTATAGATAGATTATATTCTAGCCCGCTGATCTAAATGAAGCATCTGATTACGTAACCTTTTATGTAAACTTGTATGCACCTAAGTGGAATTGGCTTGTATCGGCTTATAAAATTCGATAATATATGTACATGTCACAGTTACTAAGCGCCCGACGCCGATCTGGCACACTTCTTTATACTTAAGTAGGTTTGTTGGTGTTGGTTCAATATAAATAAATTTCAACGCTAGATAGGTATGTTTGTGTTTTATAATGCACCGTCTGAAGTGTATCGTTGAGTGATGAAAGAAAATAAACCTTGAAAAAAAAAAACCGTCATTATTATAAAATTTTTGAGACGCCACGAATCTAATGATTTTTCAATAATTAAGATCGATTATGATGAATGAGCTTATAAAAAAATAGATATATGATGTATCCAGGGGAGACATTTTCATGACTAGGATGCTAAGTGCGAATAAAAAATCCCACACTTAAAGAGTGTGTGCCCGTAAATATGTGCTTATGTCACATCAAGTTTTACAAAAAGTTCTACATTGTAGAGCGACCTCTCAGTCCCTCAATACGACAATATATACAATACACATATATTATATATACGTAGTGTAGTGACTTTTTACAAAAAAAATGCATTTACCAAAAACAAACATTCAAGATTTCGTTGTTCTATCTAACACATTTCAATTCTGTATTTTGTTGTACAGTTGCCAGGACATCAAGCTACTCGAAAATGTCAAAATTTAAAACAAGTCAATCACCGAACAATAATAAACATGGCAGCGTAATTGCGACACCGCACTATGCCTTGAATATTTTATGTATTACCTTAGTAAAATAATCAGTACGTTTTCGAAGAGCATAATATCGGGCGCGACTCAATTCCATTCATTCACCTCATTAGTTTTAATCGTTATCCCATTTGTATTACTGAAATATAGTTATCTTTATAATCTTTAATTTTAGTTTACCCCAACCCCGAACAAAAATGTTGATGATTAAGATCAAAATCGAACGAGAAAATTAGACAGTTTGTGGTAACTTGATATGATGGCCACCGTACATACCTACGCCTCCGTGCACTAGGCAGAAAGATTTTTAATCATGTGCACTAGACACGGCAGTTTTGCTATGTGTAGAGTTCGTAACATTTAGAGCGTTGAATTTAAATATTTTTATTTTTGTATGAAAATCTAATAAATTAAAATCTGATGAATTATTAAAAGTTCATAGTTGGGTAAATCCATGTAACGGGTGTTACAGTTCGTACACCTTTAATTGCCAAAAAACTCTAAATTATTAAGAAAACATGGCCATGTTATTGTGTCAATACACTCCACCTAATTTCAATTTTCGAAAAGGTATTGAAATTAATATTGTCTATTAGCAGAACAGAAATATTGAGCCATTTATGTGCGTAACGGGTGTTACATGATATTCCCCCTCAATATTGTATAAATGAATAAGCCAAACATCAAAAATATCGCAAATATAAGTTGCTTGCAATCAAAACCTTACTTTCTCAAATACATTTTATAATGTAATGCAGTAGGCTAGATTTTAAACAAACTTTTACACTATTTTCGTAACGGGCGTTACCAGTTAATAAGACAGTATTCTAATATTGTACCTCTACTTATTCTCTCATTTATCTTTTCTATTCTCCTAATCCGCAGGTACCAAGCCTCAGTCCTTATGCTGACATTCTTCACATACATGACGTACCACTTGACGAGGAAGCCGATCTCCGTGGTGAAGTCTGTGCTGCATCAGAACTGTTCGGCGCTGGTGCCGCCGCCTGGGACCGACCCTAATGACGACCAGTGGTGTAACTGGGCTCCTTTTAGTGAGTATTAATGAGGAATTTTGTTCATTGTAGAATTAGATCTTCATTTATCTGAAAAGGATGATGCCACGAAATGTATGGAAGCTGGTTCCAATGGCCCACTCCAACAGGGATACATGAAACATCATTAGAAAGGTATTAAGATTTAGTTAATGAATTGCAATGGCCTTTGTCTTGAATCCTTGTCTGATCAGAGTAATCCAGGGTGGAAGACAGTTGAGGCGAGGCAGTAAGAAAAGCCAAGATTTTTTAATATATACTTTTTTTTAATATCCGGCCCGCCAATTATCGCGCGCTTACTGTAAACGGGACAAAGTTGCGTCCCCAGGTTTTTTCGGGGACACCGTGACGAAGAACCGAAGAAAGGGACGGTCCCGTTTAAAATAGAACGTATACTTTACCCATGTCTGGTAAAGTGTTATTTGGCTATTCCATTAGGAATTTCTCAGAAGCTAGTTTGTACATATTTGTGACCGATGGATGCCACTCACTAAGTTTGCCCCCTATTACATGGGACTTAAACATAACAAACAAAATGTGGGTGTACTTTACACCTCTGCTACTGCCTTTGGGGAATAGACATGCCGACATCAAGGCATTCGCTCTCAAACCATGTAACGTTTCGTCTGTTTGTTGCAGATACCACCGATGCGAACACGTTGCTTGGAACTCTGGATTCTGCCTTCCTCTTTTCATATGCGGGCGCCATGTTCGTCTCAGGTATAGTAGACTACTATCTACACTATACTGGACTACTATATATTCTGTACTAGACTACTATCTTTACTATACGCCGATATTATTACAGTAAACTAGATACATAATTATATTAAAATAGATTAACTTCTATTATATTCTTGACTACTATATATTATCCTGTATAACTAGACTTCTATGTATTATTTTCTTGACTACTATCTTTACTATACTAGACTAGTATCATACCATATTCTACGACGGTTAGACACTCACGGTCACACACTTGGTCTGGCTTTCACACGCCTTTGCAATGGCAAGGCTTTTGCCGTTAATTACATAATTTATATCTATATTATACTAATAATTCTATAGAGGTAAAATTTGTTTTGTAAGTTTTATGTAGGTGTTAATCTCTGAAACTTCTTAACGGATTCTGAAAATTATTTTTGTATTTGATAGCCCAATTCCAGGAGAAGATTAAAGGCTATCCTAAAGAGCCGGACAAAAAGAAAAAAAGTCAAAAATAACGCAATGAACGAAGTAATAGCGCAGGGCAACGGGATGTGACGCGGAGGGTCGGGCGCCGAAATTTCACGTGGACGAAGTCGCGGCCTTTTTATGGTTTCGTACCAAAATTGTAAAAAGGAACCCTTATGGTGCGACTCAGTCTGTCCGTCTGTCACAGCTGGATATCTCAAGAACTACTAATGATGTCAAATTGAAATTTGGAATAGTTTCAGACGACGTTTGCCCAACTATTTTGCAAATAAGGTTTTTTTTTTTGTAAAAGGGACTGAACGGGGTTCTTAAAAATTCTAAGCGGGGCTACAAGGGCATGTGGGGTTTCATATGAAAGAGCGCTATTTGCACATTCTCAAACGTTTTTTTTTAAGCCGCGTAGGTTTCTACTTTTGACGAAAAATTAAAAAAATATATTGTTATCCTTATCTCCAAAATTTGCATAGAGGTAAATCTTAAATTATTGTATGTGATAGAAGTATACGTAAAGATTACAGGAAAATAAAACGGATGTCTCTAAATAGCACACTTTTTCTAATATGCAGTTTTAGGTCAGCGCCATCTCTTGAACGATAGTGGAAATAATGTTTTTTTTTTTTTATTATTTTTGATGATACGAAACCCACGGTGCACGAGTCCGATTCGCTCTTGACCGGTTTTTTCTCTTTTTTTATGATAAAATTTGGACAGGATAACGTCTGTCGGGTGCGAGTTAATTACACATGTTTAATCATGAATTGAATGAACAGCCATTCGTTTGTATGCATTGTATGCCCTCGACTCTCAAGGTTATGGGTTCGATTGCTGTACCGTAACAAATATTTGTATGGCCTACAGCTGTTTTAGCAATGTGTGTTATTTTCTTTAATTAAATTAATTCACATCACAATTAATTTACCTTTTCAATGATAGTTTAATAAAACCTTCATTTCCAAATAACATAGATTCATAGTCTAGCGCTGGGGTATTTATTTTTTAAATATCTCAGCATTATGCTGAGATATTAAAAAATCTGGTCTTTTTTTATTGTATTTTTTTTTTTTGTTTAATGTTATTAATTTTAAATTCTCCTTTTTTATTGTTTTTATTTTTTTTTATCAAACAACAAACCAAAATCATGTTTTATAAAATCGTGAGAAATCATAGAGTCTAGCTCCAACGAAGATATAAAAACACCTGCAGAGTTAGTGCAAGCGGTACATTTTTTTTCTTGCACCTAGCCTTTTCCTAGCTGTAGTGAGGTGAAAAGTTATGTGTTTCGGTCGGAGGCAAAGTTACTCTGCATCTCGTACCCTTGAAACCCTCGCTACGCTCAGGCTTCAATACAAGTACTCGCGCCAAAAAACAACTTTACACCAGTGCCTACCCCTTCGTGGGATACAAGTGTGATATTATGTTTATATTACAGGTATGGTAGCAGAAAGGGTGGACCTACGATACTTCTTGTCATTTGGCATGTTGACCTCAGCCATCTTTTGTTACCTGTTTGGGATCGGACGGACGTATAATATACATAACATATCATACTATTTATTAGTGCAGGTTGGTGTAAACATACTTATTTATTTATTTAAGGGAAAATTAAATTAGTTGGCGAAACTTCACCAGACGTGATGCGATGTGATTGATATCAAATTGTGATAAAAAGTTCCCAGCGGCCGTTGACCCGATAATCAGCTTGTAATTGTACAACGTTGACAACTTTTACTATGTGATGTAATGGGGGTCCTTTTTTGAGTGGGAAATTATCAAATAACTTCTCCAGCTCTGGGCGGATGTCAGAGATTTACTGATTAAAACCCACCCGTGTCCCTTCAGTTGCCTGTGTGCCAGGGCCACGATATCCCTTTCGGACAAGCCCGCAACCCTGGCAGATAATGGGAGTCCTGGAGTTCTAAAATACAGGCCTAGGCTTTGTTTAGACACAGATTAATACAGACAGGACCCTCCGCAGTCTAGGTATGAAGCGTACGCGGCGAACCCATCTCACTAGGCAAATTCAGTAGGAGTGACGCGCGCCGCCGGTATAAGTGTTACGCGATAGAAAGAGAGGCAACGTGTAGGTGAATATAACTGTAGGTAATAAGCGTTGTGCGACCTGAATTGCACTTTATTGTGTCGTAGCAAGAGTCGCTTTTTATTTTTATGATTTTGCGGAGTGTCCCATCTATTTTAATCTGTGGTTTAGACTCCAGATCTCCCACAAATTCCAAAATTTTGTCTAATTACCTGTCAACTACCTGTATAACTATTATAAGAATGTAGAATGGGGAGTTTAATTTCGTATATGTTTTAACCTACTTCTAAAAAAGGAGGAGGTTCTTAATTCATGTGAATCTTAGAAGTGATGGTAGGTTTATCAAACTGCGTGTCAAACATCTTCCTGTGATTTTGTTGTTTTGTAATATTTTTATTATTGTGCGTGTGTGCCTAATTGTTCTACTAACATACGTTTTATACGCCAAGTCTCTAATTCAGATAATTTATTTAGTAAAACAAAAATGCGCCAAGAAATGTCACTGTCAAAATGACAGGACAGTGAAACAAAACGTTTTTTTTTTTTTTAATAAATAATCTTCTATAAAATTAAAGTTAACTAATTATAAGAACTATGCAAAAAAAAATACTTTAACCAAACAATGTTTTGTGTAGTGTGTCGGAGACACGGCATATGATCATCATAATCAGCCGCAAGACGTAGGCCTCCCAAAATAGATTTCCATTCGGAACAGTTTACAGCCGTTTTCATCCAACATGTGGCAAGATATGGTATTTACAATATGAATCTAGGAATATGAGTTGTAATATTTGTGTTGTTCAAGATATAAAAAGTTTGAAAATGTTTGTATCTCCTGCATTGTTTCCAGTATCATTAAGTATTTTATACCAGAAAATCTCCTTTTTTAATAATTTTGTTTAAGGTTTTGACTGCCAGAACACAGACACAATAGAAAAACTATTGTTAGCGGTCACCGGTTACCGCGGTGGCAGTCAATGTGTTAAAACCGACAATTTATAAAAATAATATCGGTATGATAATTTTTTAAATATTATTTCTAAAATCATTAGGTATCTACTTAACACATTGACTGCCACCGCGGTCACCGGTGACCGCTAACAATAGTTTTTCTATTGTGTCTGTTGTCTGGCAGTCAAAACCTTAAAAGAGAATGGAACCTTTTTTCCGCCATTTTTTGTAAATTACCATAACGAAGATATATATATATATATATATTTTTATATGTTATCCCCTTTGTTTACATAAATGATCTGAATTAGAGACTCGGGGTATAGTTTGTAATACTAACACGCTACGGGCCGTCGAAGCCAGAACATGATGATAAAATAAATAATTAAAAACTCTATTTATTTATTTATTTATTTATTTTATCATAATTCCTAATTATCACATTTTTTAATTTAAGCAACGTTTATCAATAAAGGGGTAAGTTAGCTAAGTTAGTTAAATGTCGAATGATGATAATAGTACATTACTTACCAAGGGCTGTAAAAGAAAGAAAGCCCGAAATCGCAGGTATTTGTGACCCGAGCCGCAGTCGAGGGTTGTAAATATGCGATAGAGGGCTTTATTTTTTACTGCCCGTGGTGAGTACACAATTTTACGTCTTCACCTGGTCATAATGCGGTTTTTACCGTACGCGTACTGTGCGGTAAAACTCACATTATGGCCAGGTGTGACGTAAAATAAATAAATAAAAACTTTATTTATTTATTTAATTTATCATCATTCGACATTTTGTTTTGTAAAAACTTTTTTTATTTCTCTCAAATCATTACTTAACTTTAAGCAACGTTTATAGATAAACTCCTTAGTTAACAACAAAGCTAATTCCATGAACTTCAAGTTTTGCCCACTTTGCAGGCAGGTGCAGGTATTGCCCAGACTACTGGCTGGCCGGGCACGGTCGCTATCGTGGGCAAATGGTTCGGAAATAGCAAGAAAGGACTCATTTTTGGAATATGGAACTCTCATACTTCGCTGGGAAATATATTGGGTAAGTTGCCATGTAACTGTACGCTGTACGAAAACGTACCTGTGGATGGCAATTTTTTGTGACACTTACAAATTGAATGCCTTGACACAGATTAATACAGATGGGACACTCCGCAAAATCATTAAAATTAAAAGCGACTGTTGCTACGACACAATAAAGTGCAATTCTGGTCGCACAACGCTTATTATCTACAGTTATATTCACCTACAAGTTGCCTCTCTTTTTATCGCGTAACTCTTATACCGGCGGCGCGCGGCAGTCCTATGAATTTGTCCGGTGAGACGGGCCCGCCGCGTACTTGTAGCTTCATACCTAAACTGCGGAGTGTCCCATCTGTATTCATCTGTGGCCTTGATTTGATTATTTCGAATTTAAAACAAAATATTTTATTTCACATAAACCTACATGGGCACTGAAATGTCCAAGCGGTTATAATTGATTGTTTCCTATGGAGAAGAGCCGGCAAAAAACTCCACGGTTACTCTTTTAAAAATAATTTGCTATATTTTTTATTAAAGTTTTAGAATAAAATAGAATTAAGTTTTTTCACACGTGCAATTACAAATTAAAAAGATGGTCCAAATCAAAAAGTATCACTGTAACATACCTATTAACTTTGCTGGTTAAAAATAAAACCCAAAGTTTTTCGTAATGTTTAATCAATCCCATAGAGCTACAAAAGAAACGTTTTTTTTTCTTATTTTTAAGGGGTTCCGTAGTAAACAAGGAACTCTTATAGTTTCGCCATGTCCGTCTGTCTGTCTGTCCGCGGTTTAGCTCAGAGACTCTTAGTACTAGTAAGCAGTAATTTGGAAAAAAAAAAAAAAATTGGGTGCCTCTCTTACTTACGTTGAAGATTTTTTTTTCTCGTCTATCCCATGGTGTGGGGAATAATTGGATAAGCCGTTTAAAAATACCATTTATTTAGCACAATTCGCTGAGTTTTTCTTGATAAAATGATTAAAATAATTACTATCTACCAAATGCGCGAGGTAACCACTCGACGCGACTTCGTGAGCTCATTTCAATCGGCTCGAGCGATCATAGCGAAAAAAAAAAAAATACGCGACGCAACCAATCACAAACTACATAATTAATGGCGCGTTAGGAATTCCCGTCGTGTACCACCATTGAAATACTAATGACATTCTAGACACTCATTGGTGATTTGAATTTGCAACACTTGAGTATCGTCGTGGACGATGGGCCTTACGTGAACAGACATAAAACTAAACGATGGCTTTTGACGGTTGTCACAGGAACCATAATGGCCGCCGAATACGTGGACTCTGATTGGTCGCTATCGTTCATCTACCCGGGGATGGTGATGGGGGCCGTGGGGGCCGTGGTGTGGCTGTTCCTGGCGCCCGAGCCGCGGCTAGTGGGGCTGGGGGCCGCTGTTACTAATAGTAGGCACTCGGTAAGAACAAAAATATGGTTTGAATCAATCAAATTGTATCAATCAAGTTGAATCATTGAATCCATCAAGTTGAATCAATCAAGTTGAAACAATCAAGTTGAATCAATCTAATTTAAGGCAATGTAACATAGAATGAGAATTACTAAAATAACACTAACCTAATTTGTAGAGTGCTACATGGATCTTTTGGCGGCTGAATGACACTGAGAGGCGGGCGTCGTTTGTTAACATTTTTGTAATTGAGACAGAAATTGTATGGACATAACCATATCATATTTTATTGTAATTTATTTTCTCAGTTAAGGAATTTCTCCTGCATTGTGGGTGAGTTTACAAAAAAAAAAAAAATAACTCATATACACAATCAGCCAGACCCAGAACAACTACTTGTAGGTCATACAAATATTTTTTTCGTGCGGGAATCGAACCCGCGACACGCAGCGCAGCAATCAATCGCTTAACCACTGCGCCAACCGTGCCGTCAAGTAGTAGATGCACTATTTTTTTTTACAGTTCTGTGGGTACCTACAAAAAGTGAGTGCGCCATATCGTTTCTTGATGGCAAGTCAATAGCAATTACAAATTATTATTTACAAAATAAACAATTTCATTTCATTTCAAAATAGCGGCGTTAGTTAACATTTTGGCCACCCGCCGAAAGAACCTTGTAGCGTTGTATAAAGGGAATGCTAAACATAAACATGGATATAACCCGTGCTATTAAAGAAACGAATTGAAAATGTCGGTGCTAATCGTGCCCTCTCGCTCGCTTGCTATACAGTACGAGTGAAAGGGAATAAGCTCCTTTGTTTAGCCGTCATTTCAAATTCGTTTCCTTGATGGCACGGGTTATAAGTATAGATTTCATAGCATTTAAATAATGTGCTGTTGAATAAAATATTCATGATCGGCCTACTGAAGGTGCGCGCTTTAATGCATGAATCAATAGTTTGAATCAATCACTTGAATCAATCAAATAATTCATTCTCTTAGCCCTCTCGCCAATCCACGCGTTCAGATGAAGAGGACGAGGCAGATGATGACGACGCTTCTTCCGTCATCGTGGGGGATCAGGTAAGCAATAATTGAATCAATCATCAGTTTATTTGATACTTCAGTACCCGGACGTTAATATGACACATTAAGGTCGTAGCACACGAATCAACTCGGAAAGGGATCGTCACCGTATCAACTCGAGCCGTTCAGTATTATTTGTATGAAACTCCTTGTTGCAACACACAATAATCGAAATCGTAACGTAATCGCCTCGCCTCGGGACAAGTTCACGAACCGCGGTGCGGTGCGTGGTCGACTTGCAGTTCCCGCGCTTACGGTTCTCCGTACCCTAGCTTACGGTTCTCCGTACCCTAGCTTACGTCTCTTCGTCCACGCCCCTCCCGCGGTCTGCGTTGCCGAACGTTTCTCTGAATGTTGTATGCTTCTTTCTTATACATTGTCCTATAGACTGCAGTATGTTATAAAAGAGATATTTTGGCATATGGAAATAAATATAAAATTTCTCTTCATCATCTATCAAATGTTTTATAATAGTCCGAAATTCTCCTTCAGTTCTTCTTGCTTTATTCATATTGTGTACCCATATTCTTTTTCTTCGTTTCTTTCTATTTTCTTTTTCCTCTTCATCAAGTGCTATGGCAATGATAGCCAACTCACGTATTGTGAACCGAGACATAACCGTGCGCTACACTTAACGCTCGGATTCAAAATGATTGAACTAGTGCCGCCTAGCCGTCAACCAGCGGTCGGCGAGCCGTAAGCGCGGCGTCGCCTAGCCGTAGCCGAGTCGACGGACGGAGCTTCTGATCCGCTTTGGTTACGTGCTTACGTTAGGTTGACGACTGTTTGACGGCGACGCGAAAGGCGATACGGTTACGATCCCGTTCCGAGTTGATATGTGTGCTACGTGGGTATGAGTGACAGAGAAGTGAAAAGAGTGAGAAGAAGAGAAGTGAAGTGAGTGAATGAGACTTCTCACTCACTCACTTCACTTCTCTTCTTCCAATCAGATGTGGCATTTATTTGGGAAAGACATGCAGAACATTATACAGGCATACATCCAAGTTTTTGCACAGTTACATTTAAAAATATATCGATACAAATAAATAAAATTGCAGTGTCTGTTTGTAATGTCAAAATAACAGCTTTTTACTAAATGCATATTAAGAAAATATATACGGTAGGTACTTATAACAAAACAATCTTCATAGAATTTTGGTATCGCAGGCGGGGACAAATAAAAGTTACACCATATTTCCCCCCGCCTACGATACCAAAATTCTATAGATTATAATGCTTGCTTTTCTCTTTTCAGTTATGTGTTTTTGCTGTTGGGTTTTTTGTTTTATTAAATTATTTGCTTTTTATAATATGTAGTGATAATAGTACATTATGATACAAGTGTGCTGTGTTGGTCACTGCACTCGAGGCGGTATTATTCGCGCGAGTCGCAGACGAGCGCGATAAGGGAGCCGAGTGTGTAATGATCAATGCACACGCGTTTCATACGACATTTTTCAACACACTTGCGAGGAAAAAAACAGACTTGTTGTAAAAACTTATGCTACAATAACGTAATTATAGAGATGTTACATTTAGATTTATAAAGTTCAACTGACCTTTGTTGCCAGGTACTAACTATCCGGACGTTTTTTTAAAAACTGTTCAACGTCGGTTGGTGACAATACTTTAGATTTCGCATTTTTGATAGTAACTTATAACAACACAACGAAAACGTTAACAAAACAAATATTTATGGAAAATGGCGCGCTGGTTTTGTATTTTTTTTTTCGTGCGCCCCGCTTGCGCTGCGCGCAAACAGACTTTATAAAAAAAAAAAATGTTTAGACTGATCGTAGTTTAGTTAGTATGGAAATAGAAAGTACTATTGGCATAGAGAAATATACATTAGTTCAGTGAGAATCCGCAATAATAGAACGTCAGTCAGGATCTTTTCCGTTTGGTTCCGGTAGGGACCACGGCCAATTTAAGGTAGGAGTGAGGCGTATACATCGTAACAGCTAAATACAACAGGAATTACAAAATACCAGACTGTAACTGACAAATAAACAGAAAAAAAAAACGCTTCTGTTCCACGACGAGATAACAGAATCCATCCAGTCACAAGCTTTTGTCTATTCATGCTTATGACAGTTACCTTAGTTAGAATATAGATAATAAATGTTACTGTTACACTGTGACACCCTGTTACATCGTCCGTCACAAGCTCTTTCCTATTCTCGCATAGGTGTAACACCATAGTTAGAAAGAGAAGTACCTCCGTGTATTATAACTGTGCAGCTGTGGTAACAGAGAACACTCAATAGTTTGTTTCCACATAGTATGAAATAACAGCCTGCTATTTTGTAACAGGTTTTTGGAACTGTTAATTACGTGGAACAGAAACAGGCGGAACAGATATGGGATTTTACCTGTTACAACCCACTCCTGATTTAAGATAAATAAATTTTAGTTAATTAAGGGACCAAAGACAATTCAGGCTGTTTAAAAAAAAAGAGTGAACGCGCGAATTCCTTTTGGCATGAAGTTTCATTGACGAGATTAAAAAAAAAAGCGCAAGTTTTCGACTAGTAAACAGTTATCTGTGGCGTTACAGCACTCGTATTGTACGAGCCAATAATGCTCATACAGCAAAAGTACGTTTAGTCGTTTATGCGTACCTAATTAATATTAACGTAAATTCAGTCGTAACTAAAACTCCGTCACGCGCTAATGTGCGAGTCGATCAATAATAACATACCTAACAATAAGTGCGGCTCAGATAACAAAACAAACATAACTTTTAACTATTTCCATAAATAAACTATTTTAACCTTAACAGTGGTTTGGTGTGAACTAACTAACTACCTAACTATAACAACTACCGGGGTATCCGTCAACGACTAGATAGCCCCAACATCGTTTTGGTCCTTCGAACCGGAAGACACGGCAAATCATCTTGTGAGTCGTCGCGTCTCCTCATCTGCAAAGTGCTTAGCGTGGTATATCCCAGTTACGTTAGCAAATCGGTGTTGTTGGCTTCCCACAAGCGGGTCTAACCAGTAGCATTGAGACGTTGCACATGACGTAAAGGAGGGTGAGCTACACTGAGTGCCTGCAACTAACGAACCAGCAGAGATCACGTCTACTGCTACAAGTTACTTATCAAGAAACAATCGGCGAGGATAACGTCCACGCCGGTTACTACAGCGGAGATTACGTCTATCGCTACAAACAAGAAATAATCAGCGGGGATAACGTCCACTGCGATTACTTCAGCTCCGAAAACTTCGTGAGTACACACTAACTATACGCCAACCACGAGCAGCCATAAGGCATAAACAATGTCGACAGAAGACTATCCTGAATTTGTGGAACTTATAACTAAGCAGCAAAGCAGCTACGAGAGAATAAAAACTCTTCAAACAAACTACAAGAAGGATGCTGTGAGTAGAAAAACCATAGACTACCTTAACAAGCGAATCGACGCTTTACAATCCCTATGGGATGAATTTCGATCGAACCATGAACTCTTAAAGAAGTATGAGTCTAAACAAAGAGAACATGACTACTTTAAGCAGGACATCGAAACAACAGACCGCTGTGTCCATTATCAGAGGATCTGGAGGATCTGGAATACCTCACCCCTGGTCACTTTCTCACGGAGAGTCCAACCCTAACACTACCACTCAATGAAACTGAAGAAACGAAAGCTAGAGACATCAGAAACAACTGGAAACTCATTGAGCTCATGCGTCGACACTATTGGGATCGCTGGTCGAAAGAATACCTTCATTCATTACAAAACCGAAACAAATGGCAACAAACTAAAGAAAACATACAGAAAGGACAACTAGTTCTCGTCAGGGAAAGTAATCTACCCCCAAGCAGATGGGCTATGGGACGCGTAGTGGAACTGCACCCAGGCAGCGATAACTTAGTACGAGTAGTCACGCTCAAGACACAAAATGGGGAACTAAAAAGACCCATAACTAAACTAGCCCCGCTACCTATAAACGAGGCATGCGGAAGCACTGAACCAAAAGAAGTGAGTCCAGAAACTGAGAACGGCAAGCCAAAGAAAGGGACTAACAAAACCCAGAGAAGAGTAAACAGCCTGCTTATGATGTTACTGGTAGCATTTACAACGCTATCATGTGGACTAGCAGCACCCCTGCAACATTTTAAAATAACGCGATTAGCGGAAAACCAACCAGTTTACTTTGACCCCGTCGGAAATATCCAACTTATTCACGATGAATGGAAACTTTTAGTATACTACAACCTGACGACATTCTGGCAAAGTACAACAAACGTAGAGAAATTCGTGAATCGGATAGCTCAACTATGCGACACGATGCCTAACGAGCCATGTCACTCTACGACACCACAACTCAAGTTCGAAATGAACCAGCTGAACGAGTATAACATATTGTTACGGTCTCAACATCAACAACGAAGGCGACGTGGCTACGTCAACGGCGTAGGAAATCTCGCACGAGCCCTGTTTGGTGTCCTTGACAGCGATTTCGCCGAAAAATACGCTCAGGACATAGAAAAAATCAAAACGAACGAACAATATCTGCTACAGCTGATAAGAAATCAGACACTGATTATCGAGGCAGAAAACAACGTCATCAAGAAAAATGAAGACTTTGTAAAAACGCAACTGGAAGTAATTCAGCAATTCATGAACGAAACGAAATATAATACGGCATTGATAGAAAACAGATTTCAAATTATGAAAACAATGAATGACGTCAACGCTGGAGCGTTAACTGCTAGTTTACTTATCTCAGTACTGAGAAGGAACCAAGAAATGCTCCTAAGTGCATTAACAGATATCTACAGAGGCAATCTTGATATGACATTATTCACACCGGAGCAGCTATCTGAACAACTCAATTACATTGCCGGTATTATACCGAAAAGATTAACGTTACCTATCAAAAACAGCAATGGAGCTAACATAAAAAATGTTTACAAAATTATTTATGTTAAAGCCCGGCTCACCGAACAGTACTTACTCTTCGAATTACATATCCCGTTACTAAGTGATGACGAGTATACATTGTATCGCAATATAGCTATACCTAGACAGCAAACAACTAACCAATGTCAGGTGATAGAGGCAAAAACACAATATATTGGAGTCAACTTTGTAAAGAATACCTACATACAGATGGAAGAGGTTGATCTTCAGCAATGTACAACAATGACGGCGGAAAATCACATCTGCCACGCCTCTAGAACTATCAGCAACTTGCATGGAGCCACGGCATCTTGCGAAGCTAAAATACTAAGCCAAAATGTAAATAACATTACATGTGATTGGGTACCACAACAATGCTCTGACCAATGGATAAAATTACAGAGACCAAACATATGGCTGTATAATTGCATTAATGAGTACGACGCGCATTGTGTGCGAAAATCGCATTACAACAACAATTTTAACAAAAGCGGGGCTACTTGCCCTAGGTCAGGATTGCATACTTCAGCACAAAGACGCTACAATTTATTCACATAACGTTTTTAGTAGCAATACTAATATTGGAACTACCCTGGAGGTACCTACTATTGACTCACCAAATGATATGTGGAATACGTTAAAAAACACAAAGATTGTGCTTCCGGAACTAAACTTATCTAATGATCACAGATTATTAGATGACCAGATAACCGCACAAAAGGGACGAGAGAGCCTACCTCACGACCTAAGTGTCCACGACATCGGCAACTACACTATAAGCACTTTGCTGGTGGGAGGAATTGTCGCCGCTATAATAGTTTGGCGAATAAGAAGGTATCTTCAGGCGCGTAAGAATACGCCTAGCAATACGAACAAGACTCGAGAGAGGACAGAAGATATAGAACTAAAGGAGATTCCTGCCTACGCTAAAATACGAAGTGGACATTCAGCAATTGGAACAAGATTTCAACTATGATTAATTATTTAAGAATGATTTCTTGCTTATTGTTTTGATTGCTTTTATTACTTTTATAACTTTATACCTATTTAACTTGTAACGCAAGTTTGGGCATCTGAGTACGTATTTATCTTTCCCTCGGGAGCATGTACGAGCCAATAATGCTCATACAGCAAAAGTACGTTTAGTCGTTTATGCGTACCTAATTAATATTAACGTAAATTCAGTCGTAACTAAAACTCCGTCACGCGCTAATGTGCGAGTCGATCAATAATAACATACCTAACAATAAGTGCGGCTCAGATAACAAAACAAACATAACTTTTAACTATTTCCATAAATAAACTATTTTAACCTTAACAGTGGTTTGGTGTGAACTAACTAACTACCTAACTATAACAACTACCGGGGTATCCGTCAACGACTAGATAGCCCCAACACGTATGGTAACGTAAAGTTAAAAGCACGCGTTTTTAATACACTGCATTATGGACCTAAAAGCGGTTCAATAAGAGCCACTTTACGAGCAAGTGTGTTGAAAATTAATTTTACATATTTAAAAGTGGCATTTTAATACTAATAATATTTTTTTTTATTTCAGTCAGCAAGTTTGCGACCCAATAAGCATTCTTCTAACGCTGCTCAAGTAAGTGTTACGACAGAATAAATTATAGTTACAGCACCTACTCGGACGTTAATATGACACTTCGAGCTTTAGAAAGAGACTCTCACACATGTCTGAGTGACAGAGAAGACGTGAGACACAGACGAACTATTTATTTTCGTATCTACTGTAGAGCCTAGACTAGATACTAGATATTGTAGTTGGTGTGATGGTCACAGTTACCCCTAGGTTGGGTATTAAGTCTTATTGTAATCATACGATCTCCCTCTTAGCAAGAAGAAGCATCAGAGCACATCTCGCTGCTCCGCGTCACTCGAGAACGCGGTCTCACTATCGCGCTCTCTCTATCCCGGATGTGCTCGAATTCTATCTTATCAGTTAATAATCATGTCATCTCTCTTTTAGCAAGAAGAAGTAACAGAGCAAACCTCGCTGCTCCGCGCGTCTCCCGAGCGCGCGGTCTCACTTTCGAGTGCTCTCCCTATCTCGAGTGTGCTCGAATTCTCTCTCTCTCTCTCTCTCTCTCACTATCTATTTTCTCTACTAACTAATCATGTCATCTCTCTCTTAGCAAGAAGTAACAGAGCGCACCTCGCTGATCCGCGTGTCTCCCGAGCGCGCGGTCTCACTTTCGAGTGCTCTCTCTATCCCGGGCGTGCTCGAGTTCTCTCTCTCTCTCTCTCTTTCTCTTTCTCTATCTTCTCTACTAACTAATCATCATGTCTTCTCTCTCTTAGCAAGAAGAGGCAACAGAGCGCACCTCGCTGCTCCGAGCTTCTCCCGAGAGCGCGGTCTCACTATCGCGCGCTCTCTCTATCCCGGGCGTGGTCGAGTTCTCTCTCTCGCTCTTCTTCGCGAAGCTTGTCAGCTACACGTTCCTGTATTGGCTGCCGTCTTATATCAGGTTTACTATGGGTAAGTGGAAAAGTAAGCGTTTTTATTTTCTAGCCGCCGCGCCCGAATCTGGATGCTGTAATAATGTTTATTATTTCCAGCGGACCTCTCCGCCCGCCAGTCAGGCGAGCTAAGCACAGTGTTCGACGTGGGCGGCGTGACGGGCGCCATCCTGGCTGGCCTCGTCGCCGACTGCTCCGGCTGCCCCGCGCTCGTGTGCGTCGCCTTCTATACCGCGTGCGCGCCCATGGTGAGTTAGTACAACAATGTATTGAGTTTACTCCAAAAAAAAAAATTTCTTCATCTTTTTTTACATTATATCGAAATTTTACACAAAATTATAACAATTAAAAATAAAAGAATTACAATATAAATCATTATTATAACAGTAACCAAATAAGAAAAAGTAATACATTTGCAATTCCCTGTTATTATGTTAAATGTCAAAAAAAATATCTAAGAATAATACCAACACAAATAAGCTAAAGATTCCACTATTACATAATTATGTCAAAAATATAATCTAATGTCAATAAAAATACTGATGTTATATGATATGTCAAATAAAGAATATTAAAAAAAAAAAAAAAAAAAAAATGTACTAGGCGTGGCGCGACGGATGGCGCGTGGACCATCCGTCTACGCTTTGACTTCCAGTCTTATCTAAGGCGTTTGTAAAGAAATTGTAAAGTAATAGTGTACTCCATGTTGAAGAGCCTAATAATAAATAAATCATTGATGGACATTGGTTGTAGATTCTATTCCAATTTACGTATGATTTGACAACAACATAAAATAAATTTGCTTTCAGAAATTAGTTGGTTGTCGACTTTGTTTATACATGGTATCAATCACCATCTACTTCGGTTTTATACGGCTATTAATCTAAATATTCTTTTACTTTTTTATAGGATTGTTATTGACAATTTTTTTGTTTATTCATATTATATTTCTTCTGTGTTTCAACAAGGCCAAGTCACAGGTTTGCTATACAAAATCTGACAAACACTCATTATGGAGAGACCATTGCCACGTTTGTAATTGGCCCCAGCTCATTACACAAACAAGTTATTCATTTCCAGCTCTTCATCTACCAATGCTGGGGCGCGTCTTCGTACCTGCTCAACGTGATCCTGCTTATCCTGACGGGCATGATGGTGAACGGGCCCTACGCGCTCATCACCACGGCCGTGAGCGCGGAGCTGGGCACACACAGCAGCTTGGCAGGCAATAGCAAGGCGCTGGCCACTGTCACTGCTATTATTGATGGGACCGGGAGTGTCGGTAAGTCAATCAATTAAATAAATAGTAGATTTTTAAACGAGGGATAAAAGTGGCCTATTTACCCACGAGATGGTTTGGTTTGATGGTTTCGCTACGCTCGTGCGCCAATAGTTCGAGTGCCTAACTAAGTTCTTTCACCCGAGGCAAACATTTTGCTTTTCTTTTCGAATATGAGGAAAGTAAATAAAGGACCTGATTAGTTAAATTGCAGGGAAATTGGTTTCCCAGGGACGAAAAGTACTCTTTTCATCCCTCTGATTTATTCATTCTGATAACGCACAGCCTAAAATGCTGGGTCTAGAAACATGAAATTTTGCAATATTTTATGACTAAGATGAGGTAATGAAGGATTAAGGAGGATGATTAAGGAAGGATTTTTGAAAATTCATCCCCATGAGGGGGTAAATATGGGATTCAAGTTTGTCATTTTGCCAATAGATAATCTCATTGGGAACATGGTTTGTTATTTCTAAGAGAGTAACCTTGGAGTTTCTTGCTGGTTCTTCTCCATAAGAAACGACCAATTAAAACCGTGCATCTAGCTTCTGACATTTCATAAGTGTCCATGTTATTTTGGAAAGGGCATTCTATTCTCTTTTCTTCACATTTGGACTTTCAAAAGGGCCTGTTAATGGTCATATAGCATCGAAAAAAGGTATATTTTTGAAGTGAAAACTTCTTTAGCCGCGTTGAACACTTTTTGATAGGGGAAAACTTATGGGTCGCGATCGTCACCGAACGCTTTCCATGAGCTATATGCATACTGTGTATGTATGTGTACTTTTTGGGTGAACAAAAATCGTGGAAGTCGCGTCACCGTCACCGAACAGTCGAATTTAACAATCTAATAGCTCGACGATACAATTCACAAGTTACTTAGTTTTCACTTCTATCGCCAGTCCCCAAAGACTGCCTCATTTTTTTTTTTCTGTTTGCCACTAACTCCCTAGCTACACATCTCTGTATAGTTTTAAGAACTTTGATTCTGTGTACAAGTTATTTTTACAATTAATTCTTTTACAGGAGCAGCCATAGGTCCCATGCTAGCCGGCGTGGTGTCCAGTCACTCGTGGACGCACGTGTTCTACATGCTCATCGCGTGCAACTTCATGGCACTCTTCCTGTTGTTGAGGTTAGTAAACATAACATTACGCCTTGGGGATCATCCAAACATTACGTAATCACCAAAGGGGGGGGGGGGGGGTCTTCTCCATGCTGAGTTGAGCTGCACGATTACTGACAAACGCGTGCACTGAATGGACAGGTCCACCCAATCTGTGTGGTTCTTTCCTCAAAAGACCATTTCAGACACCAATCTACATGGTTTTCACATGATCTGATCAAGATTATGTCTGGACTTTAAAAGAGACTGTGACCTCTGAGTTTGTTTCGGCCTTTCTTCTCAGAGTAGTCAGATACGAAACGCCGACCTCATCTAGTTTTAAAATATGATTGACGTGTAAAAGTGTTTGTAAAAACCTACTTACAGAAATAAAATCATTTATCATAACTATCTTTTAGTAAATTGGCTATCGGTTGGCAATTAGAATCAATTCATTATTTTTGCAATTTTTGGCGTTCAAAAGTGCCTTTTACGTGCCTATTTACGACTTTTGATTATTTTTGATGATATGGGGGATGGTCTGGATGGCGATTACGATAGCAATATTTGTTTATTCACTTTTTCAGATTTTTCTGCAAAATTTAGTTGATTTTGATTTGAACAAAGATGGTAACCGTCATGTTCAGGGATTCCCCAAAATAATTGATTTTACTTTCTTGCTCTCACGCGGTGTTTTATTGTTAGAAAGAACCGGAGTAGGGAAATTACTTAATCTGTAAATTCCTTATTTCTAGACTCGTGAATGACAAAGAAACCTGAACAGATTTAAAAAATGCCAATGTTTACGTAAGCATAGGAGAGAGGGGGTAGCTTTGCTTGCTTTTGCTGAGAAGGGGGAGTTGGGGGTTCAAAATAACTAAAATTTTACTTACGTAATATTTGAATGGCCCCTAGACGAAGGTTTCCTGTAGACACCGACATTGTAGGCGAGTCTATTGCCGTCAACTGGGCAGCCAAACAGGCAACGAGTCCAGACTGAAGACTGCTACACTCACGAGACAACTGTCATTCTGTCAAGAGTTTCATTATAGTCAAATAAAATAAAATTTCATTTTTAGGGTACCGTACCTCACAGGAAAAAAAAACGGAGCCCTTATGGGTTCACTCGTGTGTCTGTCTGTCTGTTCGTCTGTCACAACCAATTTACCCCGAATTTACTGAACCAATGAAGTTGAAAGTTGGTACACATATGAATTTCTATGACCCAAACAGAAACAGAGAACAGGGTTTTCAAATACAATGTTAAGTTTGCTCTTGGGGTCAATGTATCGCAACTGCGGAACACTTCATTGGGCGTGGTTTTTAGTTTTTTTGTTGTTCTGAACATTTTGAACAGTCTGTTCATGTTTATTATAAATTTCGTGTAATTTGTGTTTTTATTTTTATTTACCTTTTTATTCTTAAAATATAAAATACAAGATCATCGTTGTATGCCACTAACACTTTAAATTCTTGTCAACAGGATAGCTCGATCTGAATTCTTGAAACTAAGACAGGAACGACGGATGGCTTCACCGCCGCGCGTGCGTATTGAATAACTTAACATTTTAGTCAATACCATACGTAAGTACTATAAGGTTTTATGAGCAGTACCCAAGCGGTAATATGACACATCGATCTTTACAAAGAGACTGTCACACAGGTAAGGGAACGTACCTATACTACGTGACCCGTTCAGGGGGGTCCTCAAAAATGCCACGCTTGGTCACAGGGGCGGGGGGGGGGGGCTTAGGTTTTCGTCACGTAGTCAATATCCTCTAGGGAAATCTCGCGCTTTTATTATTATTTATTTATTTCTGTAAATTTTTTTTATATTGTATCGAAATTTTACACAACATTTTAAAACAATTAAAAATTAATAGAATTACAATATAAATCATTATCATAACATTAACCAAATAAGAAATTCAAAAGTAAAACATTTGCGATTCCCTGTTATTAAGTTAAATGTCAATTTTTTCGAGCTATATTCAAATATGGCGCGCAGCGTTTAGCGCTTTTTAAACTCACAGGTGGCAACACTGACGCACATGTCAGCTGAATTAAAACTGTCAGTTTGCAGTGCACAGTGCAAGTGAGTTGAGTTGTGTACCTCAGAGGTATACAACATTATGTGATGAAATGAAAATTTTACAGGAGAGGCAAAAATGCGCGGAGTGAAACTTCGAATGATATTGTTTTTTTTTTTTTATTGATTGCAAATACTGTTGAGTTCAACAGTATATTTTATTATTATTATTAGATGAATCTTATCGTCATTTGAGGTCCTATACCCATTAGACGTAAGTGGATTTAATGTCTTAAACGATTGGATATTTATTTTTATAGATGTTATAGGACTTAATGTCGTATACCAGTATGTAGAACTGGTTCTTGCGATTTTAATGGTGCAAGAAACAAATTTTCGAAAAAAGTGGAGTTATTATTGTATACCTCTGAGGTACAGAAATGTCACAAGGATTCCTGGTCAATACAGGCAATACATTTATAGGTATGCGTGGACTATTGGCGTCACGCGACATGCGCCGTACTAATAAAAGACAAATATGAGCCAAATTATTTATTTTATAACCTTCTGTTTGCAAAAAATAATTTTAAACCATATTTATAAATTACTACGTGAAAACTAGAGGGGGGGGAGGGTCTTGGCATATACGACGGGTGGTCATTGAGGGGGGAGGGGAAAAAATGGATCACGTAGTATAGGTACGTTCCCTAAGAGTGACAGAGACGACGCAATATAGGCTGAATTTTTTCTGAAACTCGGTGTGGTATATATTTATGGTCGGGTACTGTGAAGTTTGGTCTCTGCGTATGACTGTTGTAAAGGGTTTGATTTTATAAATGAGAAATCATAAGTGCCAATCATAAACTGCTGTTATTTTAGACAAAAAATATTGACGACATAAGAATGTCAAAGATATGGGTTATATTTGGCCAATACTTGCCCAAGTACAGACCAACACTCGCCCAACACTGAGCCAATACTGAGCCAATAGATGAGAATTTCCCTTGTTTGTACAACATTTGACCTTAAAAATAAGTCCTAAAGCCCTATAGAACTTGGAGCATAATATAATGTTAAAACCTAATGTTGCCCATTATTTATGTGTCATGAGTAGATAGGATATTTGGATGAATATTTACCTAAAGTACGTTTTTATTCCGGCAAAGGGTACCAAGTATAGAAGCGGCTTTTTAAAATATACTTTTTTCTGGGATCGCGGGGTTTTATAAATAACCGTGTGTATAAAATTTTGTATTCTTTGCATTACAAATATTTATTTACTATTTAGAACTAGGCAAGAAGTTTGTGGATAGTATAAAACGTAATAAAATACCATGAAAAGTATGTTATGAACCTACAACTTTAGTATAGTTTTTTTTTTTTTTTTAATTTTATATCTAAAATGAAATATATTTATTCGCCCGCATACACAATACAAAAGAGTAGTTCTTCAAAATTCGGCGGTTCCTGTTCACCGATTTTCCCGTACCGAAGCGCTCTCCATACTAACCAACTCTCATACTTTAGGTAAATATGCATCCGAATATATTTTTGTTGGAGCTAAAGAAATAAATAATTATGAGGCAGAGGCCAGGCTTACTCCTAAAACCTTTAGTTAAGAGATAACTGTCTATTAGGCTGTGGTTAACGTACCTATATCAACCCGACTATCTGACTTAAAACTTAATATCTCATATAAAAATTATATCAAATGAATTTTGTAATTATGTAAATACTGAATAGATGTTGGACATAATGCAGCTATGTAATTTCGAAAATTAAGAAAACTTTTGGAACGAAATTCCTCATCGAATGAGTGCTAGACCGCAAAAAGTGCAACATTTTGACTGACACTATTTTTTTTTTTTTCTATAAGTTACTCTCAATTTTTTTTTGTTTATCTAATTGTGCGTTATCTAATCGAAAGGAATTTCGTTTCAACCGGGTGTCCCACCACGACACCTCTCGACTTTTTTTACCGACATTAAAAGGAGGAGGACCTCAATTCTAATTACTGTATTGTTGTAATTCTTAATCCAATGTTATAAAATATTCTATTCAGTAGTACGTACAATTAGTCTTTTTGTAGCATTTTTTTGTCGTTTGTTTTTAAGTAATAATAATATATGTATAACGTGTAACGAAAAGGATATAATAAAATACGACCTTATTGCCAATTAATCAAATATCGACTTTACCCAATGAAAATAAAGTTGACTTCAGAATGAAAAGGTTAAAAAGTTTAAGTTGCAGCGGAAAACTAAACTTTATGTGTAAGCATTAAAGTTACATTTACCAAATCACATAAATTTTACGTATTTATACCATTTTCGTTACACATTGAAAAAAAAAAAACGGTGCTTTTTATAGTCGGGCATAGTTGTTTATTTAAATAGTGTGACATTTATTTAGCAAATTAAAGGTGTGACTAGATTGCGGTTAATCGACGTCAACCGCTCTACAAGGTCAAATTAAATTAACTAGTAAAACTCCACAGAGGTGAAATCGAATGTTAAATTAAACAATAAATCACCATTCAGACCCCATGTCCCCCATGTCATCAAAAATAATCAAAGCAAAGACCCCACCCACCACCTGATGCTGGGTCATATTTATTTTTGTATATTATAGCATGAAGTTTCGCTAGCTAATTTAATTTGACCCTGTATATTGATCGCCTCATCCTTAAAATACTGGTATTCATCTGCATCCGGTAAGACTGGAAGCCTACCACAACATACATGGGAAAGGCACTAGATGATAATAGTGATCACCTGAAAATATAATAGATGTTCGATTGATGGAGTTAATCCGACTGCCATGCACACATAAAGGATCAATCTGACCGATCGATTTCGTCGATCGATCGCAATCTAGTCACCTTAATGATTCTACTTAAAAGTATTAATTAGAAAGAAAATATTTATCAAATGCTTTTATTTTTAGTAAAGTTTATTCGCTGCTTAGTCTCTTTATGATAATGGTGTGATGTTTGCCCTAAGTTATTGCATAATTTTCTCACTTTGCAAAGTAGTTGATGATAGATTTAACCTCTCGTTTGTCGTAATTAGAGACACAATTAAAAAACCATTATGTCTCGCGTGGATCTACGTTCGGATATGAAGGGTTAAATCACATTACATCACATAATATCATGCCTGTAATTCTCGAAGGGTACGACAGAGGCGTACTATCGCGGACATTCGAATCGGACCACTGTAAAAGCTATTCTTGCTTGCAGCGCTCGGCTATAGTAACGCGCACCTAAGCTCATGAACCAATAACATCGCAGCATCAGATTTTTGCTGAGACCCTTGTTTTTAAAAGACTGTATAAAACCAGCCGAGGTGGTCAGACATCTGTGATCATTGTGACAGAGCTTGAGAAATTTGTTTAAACAAATGTTTGATTTTTATTTGTCGTCGCAAAAAGGGGCGGAAAACACATGTGGACATCGTGAGTACGGGATTTTGTTTTGAAAGTGTGCCGATTCGGTTCGATTCGATGCCCGCGATTGTACCTTTAGTACACCAGTTATATTTAAGTCCCATGTTATTAGGGAGCGAACCTATACATAGATTTAAATCATGTCGAAATGAATGGTATCAATATTTAGGCTAAGCAGTGAATATTCAAGTCTTTTTCATTCAATTATTAGTTAAAATTCATGAATAAAATCCGAATTTATAATCGCTCTCGCTAAAATGAAAATGAAATGTACTATAACTGAACATGTTTTTAATATCGTAACTATTGACTTTCCATTATTATCCTACTGTTGGGTTCCTATATATTAACGGATGAAACAACAAAAATCGATCTAAAGAAAAGCGGCCACATTCCTCTAGATCGTATTTTGTTGCTTCGTGTCTCAATATGAAACCTTATAAAAGGTATTAAAAAATTCTAGACACACTTCTATGTCTATGTTCTATGTTAGAGGGTTTGGTTTCCGCACTTAGTCCTTAAGATGGTCCATTGTGCGTGGACCATGGCGGCCGTTGGCGGTTATTCCAATCAGCCCACATCCTTCCAGAAGCTGACCACGTCTCCTGGTCTGTTCAAAACATCGGCATAGGATCTGAGTTCCCCGAGGGTTTCTGTTCTGATCTGGGTGACGCCTGTGCATTCGAAGAGCACATGCGCAACGGTTTCATCTGCCTCCATGCAGACCCTGCACAGAGGGCTGTCCGTTATCCCTATTGTGTGGAAATGTTTGTTTAGTGAGCTGTGTCCCGTAATGGTCCCCGTCATCAGGCGCAGACCGTTCCTGTCCAGGCGCCTGGTCAGTCTACCATCCAAGGAAGGCATAGCCTCTCTGGACTGCCTGCAGCCCGGTGTCGAGGTCCACCAGTTCTCCGCTTGTGTGTGGGTGAAATCCCGTAGCCACCTGCGAAGTTCGTAGAAGGGGATGGGTATGACAGGCTCGGGTCCACATACCGACGAGCTGGATGCCCTTCTGGCCAGTTGGTCAGCTGCGTCGCTAGACACACTTATCGAGGTAGCTGATTGAGCCGTTTTTCATAATTCCTTCTCAGTCACGAGATATAATGTTTTTAAAGGAGTGGAGTGACCGGTGACAGCGCTCTTAAACGATTCGTTTCATATAGGAACCCGACAATAGTGGATAATCAGATACACTGCCATTCAAATGTTTTACTTAGGTTTCTACACAATAGTCTATGGTAGCTTATTGCAACAGTTTAAATGCCAGAAAGATAAAATACTGAATTATTACGGGAAAAAACATTTAAAACCTTTTTACTATTAATTAATAATATAGTATCTCTTATTTTTTTTACCACTTTTTATTAAATATGAACAACAAACAGCTACCTACATTATACAATATTACAAACAGTAAAACATAAATAATTTAAGTAATTATGTAGCCCACAGTGCGGTTCACCGACTTAAAGTCACTAGGAGGTAAACTACAGATTGTACTTCGGCGAGTGTGCCCATGAACTCCACGACCTCATTCCACCAGCCCCCTTCTACCATCGGACAGATTGACAGACTAGTTGATATTCCACCAACTCGCACTAAGCGTTTTCAAACGTCTTTTAGAATGCGCACAGCAAAGGAGTGGAACTCTCTGCCAGCGTCTGTGTTTCCGAACGCATACAACCCTAATCTATTAAAAGTGGGAGTGAACGGGCTTCTTCTGGGTAAGCTTACTCCATCGTAGACTTTGTCTCTGTCATCCAGACCTAGACCAAAGTCAAGAGCAAACCTATAGTAAAAAAAAAAAAAAAACTGTCCATGCATGACAGTTACCACTATTATAAAAACAAAAATTTTAGTATTTTACAAATAACAAGAATCTGTGAGAATATTAATTCATTCATAACAAATAATACTCAGTAAATATGGGGTTTTCGAAATGACATTCACTAGGTGGCAGCACTGAGACGTCAGATCCGGGCACCTGTCAAAAGTGTCAAAGCACCTATTTATTTTTTATTTTTATCGTGGCTGAATGATGAATGTCATCTTAAATTTTAAATTCATTGTCGAAACGGAAGACCTGTCAAAGTGGCGCGAATTTTTATGAAAACCCGCATTAAAACTTCACTAAGGTTGGAACTATCTAACTGTCACATACACAAATAGACCTTGTCGTATTATGACGTACAAGTGACATTCAACCTTAGGGTGGTAAAGAGATTAAGAGGTTGGCTATACAAGGAACATCAACGATTAATCCCCAGACTGATAAGAGTTTAAAATGAGCTTTTCTGGTGTCTTTAACAAGTCTGTTTTCAGCTTTTCATGGGCAATTGTGTACAAAATCTCTAGTATTAGTCATTCCTTCTAACCTCTACAGTGACTGGACTATATGCGCAATGAAATGAAATGTTTTATTCTGTAAATAGGATATTGGAATTACTTTTAAACGTCATATTAAAAAAATAAGCTAGATGGAGGCGACATTTTCTATCTGACTACCCCTGAGAAGGAATGGCAAAACAAACTCAGGGAGTTAGTCTCTTTTAAGGTCCAGACATAATCTTGGTCAGATCATGATAACACCATGTAGATTAGTGTCTGAAGACGTCTTTTGAGGAAAGAACCACACAGATTTGAGTGGACCTATACTTATGTGATAGCTCACATTAGCCAGTCAATGTGGAGATATTTTAAGCCTTTAGTGAAATCTATGTATTCCTTTAATTTTAATTGTGATGTTTTTTTCTATACAACATTAATTATTATAGCAAATTATGTTTTATTTTTGGCGCTAATGTTGGACCCAATAATGACAAGTGGTATGATTAAATAAAAAAGTTTCTACTTAGCATTCAATTATTTTTTTTTATTTTCATTTCTGCATAGCTATTCACAAGCGTATCGAAACGCTTCTGTGCCGAATCGAACATCAACCAATGTTATCGAAGGAGTCCTCTAAACGCTGTTCACAAATGCGAAACCCGAAAAATTTAAGTTTAGACTAAACTAGCTTTTGCCCGCGGCTCCGCCCGCGTGGATGTCGGTTATCGCGTAAAAAAGTAGCCTATGTCCTTCTCCATATCCCAGGCTATATCTCTGCCAAATTTCATGACGATCGGTTCAGCGGCTTAGACGTGAAAACGTAACATACAGACAGACAGACATACTTTCACATTTACAATATTAGTATGGATAGACGACTGCTATTCTTCTGACAGCTATCTACTGTCAGCGACTAGGCAAATCATAAGGTACACATAGGTAGTACACCCACATTTCGCCAGTATGTTTAAGTCTGATGTAACAGGGGGCGAGTCAATTGCCTTCAACCGGGCACAATCCAGACTCCAGATTGCTACTTCCTAATAGAAAATCCCAAAAAGACTTTGCCCGTCCCGAGAATCTAACCCAGGACCTTATGCTCAGCAGTAACGCTTGCGACCACTAGACCAACGAGGCAATCTCATCCGAAAAGTGACATTTTCGACTCTGAAGCCTGTCGAATGGTTGTGAATAGCTATGCTGATATCTATTTTTCCGACGTATCTATGTCAATAAATCATAATGAACGCAACACACAAATCCTTACCTTGACAAGCTTTAATCAAATGTTGGTCATACATATGTTTGTATAGACCAATTCCATACAAAAGTTGGCTCCAATATTGGTTCTAATCTACCGCGGTTCGTATTATTTATATCTAAAGTGTCTATATATGTGAGAATAGATAGCATTTTGTGTAAATTAACTTTTGTGTAACATACTTATTTTATTATTTTGACTATTTTCATTATTTTTTCTGTAGATTTGTGCAATTATGTGTGTCATTTAATTCATTTACTTTGGGTTTATTGTGTCTATTAAATTTATAATTGCACAAATCTACAAATACTATTAATTTGAATTCAAGCCAAATGTACACACAAGTAGTAAAATAAAATAATATATTTAAATAACGACATATCCAGAATATTGTAGTATTTTATCGCGAAATTCCTAATTAGCCACTAATTGCATGATAGCAAAAGTGTGAAACTCGTTCTCATCTTTGAGAGCGATTTTAAGTCTGCCATTGGACAAATCTCATAAAATAATGAAACAATGGTTGGGTCGAAATTCAACCATATTCGTTGATATTCAAAATTAAGATGACATTAAAATTAAAATATTAAAAGGCATAATGTTTAGGCTCAGCGCAGCAAGCATATTGAATTGTAAACCTTATTACCAATACCATAAACTGCAAACGAGCGCGTTTAGAGCTGTTTGGTGTCTTCATTAATGTTTGTACTAGCTTGCACTTGTAAAACAAAATAATAAAATTTATTATCATCTAGAAGCCGACCCTAAAATAGTTCGTTCCTCACCCGTGGTCCCCTCCCGTAGTCCTTGGAAGGTCCCTACGAGAAATACAATGCTGCCGAATTAAAATGGTCGTCCCTGGAAGGCACCGTCCCTTCGAGAAATACAATGTTGCCGTATTAAAATTGTACTTATGTCAAGTCATAATACCTAAAAGGCATTATTCGTAATTAAATAAAGAAATAACTTAGAATTTAAACGATTAAATAAGACTGAAGAGATGACGCTACAAGATTTTTGTTGAACAACTTCTTCTATGTTACAAATATATTCGTGACTTTTTTATCCTGTGATTCTTTATTTATATGATTTAATTATGAATAATGCCTGTGACTATATTATGACTTGACTTAGATACAATTTTAATTCGGCAACATTGTATTTCTCGGAGGGGGGCGGTGCCTTCTAGGGACTACGGGACGGACTACCATTTTAATTCGGCAGCATTGTATTTCTCGTAGGGACCACGGGTAAAAAAATACCCGTGAGGCACCACGGGTAAGGAACGACATAGTTGAGAAAATGCTACACAGATGATGATTATCAGTCATCATTAAAGTGCGGAGCCGTAAGATATTGCTTCCAAAAATATTATTAAGAGTTCTTTAACTCTCGAAATAAAATTGGATAATTTTAGCCCTGTATTTTCGATAGTTCAGACCATACAGTCCTGAATAATTGAAACCGACCCGTCAAATGCGATATCTGTGCAAGTATCCCGCGTGAATATTGCACAGCGAGCCAACGACGTAGGCAACTGCAGCGATTGGCGCCAACTCATCGATAGCTGCAAGTGCCTCAGCCGTTGGTAACATGTTGCTTGTATATAATGAGCACTTTGAAACACTGTATGAGTGACAGAAACAATGGTCTACAAAAAAGACGAACCTTTTCTAAAACTCGGATGTGACATGTTAACGACCGGGCGTTTTACTTGGATTTAAAATAGTAATTAGCATTTATTATCAAAATAATATTGTATATATTGTACAAATGTGTCTTATGTAAATAAATAAATATACAATTTTCAAATTTAAATTCATTTTTATTTATTATTAACAAATTATTTAATTAAATTAGGTACTTAATATTTAATCTTATAGTACAAAAGCAATCTAAATAAAACTACAAAGTGTCTGCTATATCTTGGTGTTATCAAAATCAAAGATTTAAATCGTTAGATTCGCTCGAAATGCAGCGTCAAAAATGGTCACGTTTCTGTTTCGTTGGCAACCATATTTGAAGTACCCAAAAATACTATTGCCTCGCTCATTCATATTGAGTTGTCTGGATGTGTGAGCCCACTCTTTTGAGTATGGGAACTTTCGTGGGACCTATACCCAAAGTCTCTAATTCAGATAATTTATGTAAACAAAGTAATGTCAAGAAATGTCACTGTCAAAATGACAGGGCAGTGGTGCAAAACATTTTATCATTAACCTATTGACCGCTTGGTTTTATATCAATTGCCGTGCCCCCAGCGCCCGGCTCATAAATCTACAAATAAATATCTACGACAAATATGGTCGTGCAATGATATAAAAAGCACAAAACGAACATAGTTTCTCAGTCGTATAAATACGACTGAAGCGGTACGGGCACGAAAAAATCTGTCGTATTAATCCGACCGGGGCGGTTAAAAGGTTAAATGTTTTTGTAAATAATCATCGATAAAATAAAAGTGAATTAATTATAAGAAATATGCAAACAAAATACCGTTGCCAAACAATGTTTTTTGTAGTGTGTCGGAGACACAGACACGGTATATGATAGTCATAATCAGCCCTTTTAAGCCCAGTGCTAGACGTAGGCGTCCCAAAATCGATTTCCAATCGAAACAGTTTACAGCCGTTTTCATACAAAATGTGGCTAGATATGCTACTTACAATATGAATCTATTTATGAGAGTTGTAATATTAGTGTTGTTGAAGATGTAAAAAATGTGAAAATGTTTAGATCTCCTGCATTGTTACCACTACATAAAATATTTTATACCAGTAAATCTCCTTTTATTAATAACTTTGTTTAAAACCGAAAATTTATAAAAATAATTACGGATGATTAATTTTTAATTATTATTTCTTAAAATCAGTACTTAAAAGAAAATAGAACCTCTTTTTTCGCAATTTTATGTGAATTACCATTACGAAGATATTTTTTTGTTGTGTTATCCCCTTTGTTTACATAAATTATCTGAATTTGAGACTTTGGGTATAAGTACATAGAGGGTAAATCTAACGATTTAAATCTTTGATTAGGAGGAAATGCGGTCGTGTTGTCGTTGGCGTTCATTCCATACTAACGAATTGCTGTTTTCTCCCTATTTAATGATACTAGTCCAAATATTTTTCTTAACTAATATTATAAAGAGAAAAGATTTGAATTTTTGTATATTTGTAACGATGTCACGTTAAAACGGCTGAACGGATTTGGATCATTTGGCGCATGGGTAGACCATAGGATACTTTTTGACCCGATATTCTCACGGGATCGAGACTTATGCGGGTGAAACCGCGGGGTGCAGCTAGTTTACGATATAATGTATATCTACCACAGCTATGTCCCATTGCTTTGTTTTTTGCCGTAATTATATTAAAATTAGAAAAAATGCGTTCGTATGGAATGAACACCAATCACCATGTGACCGCGTTCCCTCTTAAAATGTCAGATTTTGACAATAACCTCGACATAGGTTTGTGAAATTTAATCACAGTCCCTGATAAGTGATGTTATGTTAGCCTTGCCAGTTACGTTAAACCCCATGTAACAGGGGTATGAGATCCCAGGTTTGATTCCCAAGTCGTGCACAGTGCAGTTTTAGCGTCATTTATAAATAATGGAACAAAGCTAGCTTGATTATTGCTTTAAAAAGCCCTAATTGACTCAAAGGCTGTGTCATAAGACCCGGCACGGCTTCTTTACGGTACAGCGTATAAACCGCGCCGAAGAAAAAACTGCGTCCATAGTGATCCAATAAGCAACACTGACGAACGTGCCTACACACGGCGAATGAACCGTAGTTTTTAACGGCAAGAAACACGTGTGTGTACAAAGGGCCCGGGGCCCAAGTCTGCTATTTTTATAAATTCGTCACTCCAACACGATCCCATTGTCATTTTGCTAAAAGTTCGTAATCTGCTAAATTCATAATGGTCGATCATTGGTCGGTCAATGGTCTCGTTATAGAATTGTATTACAATGGCATTTTGAACATTTCGTCCCCTTACAGGGAAAACCGATAATCGGTTTTACCTATAAGGGTGCGATTTATTCATGCCAGATTTCATTTATATATGTTTACATATTAATTATTAGTGTTATAAGCAATCTGAAGTAGTAGGAAGTTTCATTAATTGTCATTATGTAAGAGATTACCAATTCTTTCAATGGAGTGTCAGTGGCTGACCATTGAAAAGTCATAATGACGCCATTATATTAGCAGATTACCAAATTTGTCAAAATCAATAATTATGAAATCAATGATAGACCATGACACTTGTAATAGCAGACTTGAGGCCCTGAAGGCGTGATTCCATCAAAATTGTGTCCAGCACATTTGTTCACAAAAATTTTGTGCAGAAGTCCAACAGTGCACGTACTGAACTCATAGGCTCACGTATATAGGGGGGAGGGGGGGCCAGGTGGGCCGTGCCCAGCCCAGAACGTACTGGTGCTCACCCCAGGATATTTGGTAACAGATTCGAAATTCTAGACTACTTAAATAACTTCACACAAAAACAAGTTCAATAAAATAATCTGCAACCGAGAAATAAACTGGTTGTAGTAGAAAATTATAGACATCTGTATCTAGTACAGTGCGACATAAAATAGTAGAAATTAAATTATATGGAACTAAAAAAATTCCATACTAAATTGTTGCCATGTTTAAGTATTTTACGTCAAAAAATGTGACAGTTACGTATAAAGTGGCGTCCTCATTTAATTTCTACTATTTTATGTCGCACTGTACGCCAAGGACTGCTTAGGACACCATGCAAATGTTGAATAAAAAAATACAGGTAAATTTTTCGAAATGATCAACTGTTCGCTAAATACGATTTAACATTTAGCATAGGTTACATGTTTTTCATTGGGAAATTTTATTGGGAGTCGACTCGGCTTCGCATCGCATCTAAGACGCCAGCCCCTCCCCCCCCCCGCCCCCCAGAAAATAGCATTACATAACGCTAATGACTGAACTGCAGATCCGTCGTCTCAAAGCTGTACGTAATTTTTGTAAGCGTACAGTGCTGCAGATTTGTAAATGTTTACGGAGTGAGTACACCGAAAGAAACATTAGTGCCCTACACTGCGGTACAGTGCCGCACACTAGTGGAATAGCGCCTTAAGAATAACTTGTCCCAGTTATGCCGAAACGAACCAACCCTCTCAATAATTCAAATTCAAAATCGATACTTCTGGCGAAAAGTGGTTGTATCGGGCCGTATCAGAATACCAGCGCTGCGACACTTATTTTTAAATGTCGCAGCATCATGCTGAGATAGGAGCCTTTTGGCCTCATACAGGACTTTCTGTTTTCATTTTACTTTAGTTTTTTTTTTTGTAATAATGAGTGTGTTTAGTTTAAAATTCCTGTACGAGTCCCAAAGTTGAAGTTGTGTGAGTGTGAAGTGTTCCTATGAACACCTCTGCATATTCCGTCGGGGAAAACAGGCGTGATGTTATGTTTAGTTATACTTCTATACTTAATCTTAGCTACAGGTATGGTTATTTTTTTTTTAAAGGAAATCTCTGTGTATACTGATCAGATTACAAAAACTTTCGCTGATGGTAAGCTACGTTATTCCTAAGTCACATACGATACATTTAATGCCAGAAAAATACATGGTTCCCGTAGGAATCTCCATGCGGGTATAACCGCGGTACGTATTTAGCGTACTTAGTATAGTGCACAAGTGTGTACAGTACAACTATTTTGTTAATGTCCCTCGGCCAATTTCGTGTTTCGTCAGTCGTCGGATTTCTGTCAGTTGCCCTTTGCACTTGGTGCAGACTGGACGTTCTCAATTGACTTGAAAGTATATAGAGTTATTAATATTCTTTTAACTTAATGTAATTTATTTTAAAAATGGGAGGAAAGCTGCTTAAGTCGCAGGCACACGAAGTTTGCCGATGGACATTAAGAAAATAGTTGTACTGGACATACAGCCCATGAGACACAGGTGCACTCTCTCTTCCCTTCCTCTCCGAGTCCCGCGTCGATGGTTAGTCTCCACTGAGATTGGCCACCATGGCCGAAATTCGGTCTGGAAGACAACTTAGTATAATACTATCCAGCAAAAACAGTCCGAAACTTATGCTATGAACAGATTTAAAATAATCAGCTACAGTATTTTTTTCTGATGAAGCGACGCGCGCTTTACTTGTGGTAACCAAACGTACAAACGCGCTATGAAAGTGTACGGGAAGACGAGTAGCGTCAGCACATAATACACACACACTTCCGCCGTCACCATAGTGTGCGTCCACACTGAACGCGCGGTGACTGGGGCCTGTGGCGGGTGCGGCTCTTGTAGCGGTTCGACGTATTTCAGGGGTTGCAAACTATGGACGAGGATTTGGTATTTTTATTAGATAGTCCGATCAGGAAATTGTTCTTTGGTTTCGCTCCATAATTTTCTTATTATTATGCGATTACTGTGGTGAGAATGTTTACTTGGCCATATAGCTGGTTTAGATTGAATCACATTTATAAACAAAAAAAAAAAAACTTACGCTTGTAGACCGAACTGGTTTGATACCCCCGCCAACCGCGCATTAGGTCGCTTGCGGCCTAGGCCCGTAGTGTGGCCATAACGCGCGGATAGGAGCGTTTGAAAACTACGCGCGCTATCTCACTCGAGCCCGTCGCGCTAGGCGCCCGCTTTAGTCACTACACTATGGACGCAAGCGGCGATTTCATATGTTTGATATTTCGCGCCCGTCGTCGCAACCGCGCTAGGCCGGCAGTGTGGACGCACGCATAGTCTCGGACGGTACAGAGAGCTCCTGCACTTACACACAAATTCACAACGTGTTTTTATACTTGGTTACCACAATTAAAGCACGCGTCGCTTCATCTGATAAAAATACTATATCTATCTATCCAAAATCTGAACTACTTTGGAAAATGAAAGAAAAAATTGACGTGGCTTGGTTCATTTTTGGCTTAACGAGGTATTCGTAAGTGGTTGTTGCTCTCAGGCTTGCTCCTATTCAAATCCTTCTTCTTGTAATGTTACATGTTCTTCATATCAGCCTCTTCATCTTAAGCCCGTCCCAGCGGTACAATGAAAGACAGTGCATCACCGGTGGATCCCCACGAAACCCTTTGTAGTTGGAATATTGTGATCCACACCGCGAAGACTGCCATCCATGCTATAGCTCCCGCTGCGGACATTAGTACATCTGGAAATTTAAGTTGAATGTGAGATTAATTGAAGCGGCTACAATCAATTCCGTTTTCTTGTAAATTTTGACATACAAAGTGCCTTTCAATGGCCTAATGATTTGACTTTTTATCTGTCGGTCTGTTTGGTCCGGCTAATCTCCTAAACGGCTGTACCGATTTGGATGGGACTTTCACTGGCAGATAGCTGATGTTATAAGAAGTAACTTATCTTATTAATCTGCCCCACCAAATCGAATTAGTGGGGCAGATTCCACTGCAAAATTTTAGGCATTCCACTTTGCCCCACCAGTGGGACGACTTGGTGGGGCAAAGTGGAATGATTCTAAAGTCGAGGTGCCCTAGCTTAGTTACTGCGACAACTGTGAGAAAGGGCAGAAATTTAAATAGAGGCTCCACTATTCAAAAAAGTGTGCATCATTTAAAGCCCAAAAAGGTAAATATTTCCCTTAGAATATTAGGTATAACAGATAAGTACTTACATTTCTTAATCTGCTTTTGTTCTTCATAAGGAGGTTTCATGAAAGCCTCTTTGAAGAACCAGATGGCGTTCACACCCCACACGAACGGCAGCAGGAGGCATCCCACTGGAAATTAAATAATGTATATTATTATTTAGAGATAAGTGCAATAGGCCCTCATGTTTTATTTATTTACTGGCTTCTGTCCCCGACATCGTCCATGTGAAATTTCTTGATTTAACATAAAATATATCCTATAGCTGTTGTTGTTGCCCCTTAAGTTAAAAGGGAAAATCTACAAGTCTTTGATAAGGCCTGTCGTATTCTATGGATCAGAATCCTGGGCTGTGAAGAGGACGGATGAAAAAAGATTGCATGTAGCGGAGATTAGAATGTTGAGATGGATGTGTGGAGTGACGAGAATGGATAAAGTCAGAAATGAGTATATAAGGGGAAGTTTGAAAGTGGCGCCGGTGACAGAAAAATTGAAAGGACGTCGTTTGGCATGGTATGGGCATGTGATGAGGAGGGAGGAAACGCATGTGACAAGGAGAGTGATGAAAATAAATGCGGATGGATGGAGAGGGTGAGGAAGGCCAAAAAAAAGATAGATTGATTGTGTGAAGAATGATATGAAAGAGAAGGGAGTGAATGATAGAGTGACGGTTGACAGGGGGGAATGGAATAAGAAAACTTGTTGCGCCAACCACAAGTAACATGGGACAAAGGTAGGAAGATGATATCCTATAGCTGTGCCCTGTTACTTCATAGCATTATTTCTGCCTTTTATTCATTTTTCTCAGCTCCAAGGTTCGTAGCGTGATGTTAAATAGCCTATAACCTTCCTCAAGAATTGGGATATCAAATGCAAAAAATATTTTTCAAATCTGACTGGTAGTTCCACGAGATTACCCTATAGAATTTGAGGAACAGGGTGTAAAGTTCACTCAACCTCTATTGAAAAGGGATGATCCTCCGACCAGACGAGTGTCCTGTCTGGTGGGCAAAACTGCCCGACAGTTCAAATCAAATCAGTTTATTGCAAACATGTTGTACAGAGGTTGGTAGAAGATAATTATAAGTATCAAACATGCACCCTGTAAGGGCACTGCAAAACAAAACAAAATTAATAAATTACATTACAATACAATACATGTCATAATTATACCTGAAGTCTCTAATTCAGATAATTTATGTAAACAAAGTAATGTCAAGAAATGTCACTGTCAAAATGACAGGACAGTGGTGCAAAACATTTTATAAATAAATGTTTTTGTAAATAATCATCGATAAAATTAAAGTGAATTAATTATAAGAACTATGCAAACAAAATACCATTGCCAAACAATGTTTTTTGTAGTGTGTCGGAGACACGGTATATGATAGTCATAATCAGCCCTTTTAAGCCCAGTGCTAGCAGTAGGCGTCCCAAAATCGATTTCCAATCGAAACAGTTTACAGCCGTTTTCGTCCAAAATGTGGCTAGATATGCTACTTACAATATGAATCTATTTATGAGTGTAATATTAGTGTTGTTGAAGATTAAAAAATGTGAAAATGTTTGTATCTCCTGCATTGTTACCAGTATCATAAAATATTTTATACCAGAAAATCTCCTTTTGTTAATAACTTTGTTAAAAACAGAAAATTTATAAAAATAATTACGGTATGATTATTTTTTAATTATTATTTCTTAAAATCAGTACTTAAAAGAAAATAGAACCTCTTTTTTTGCAATTTTATGTGAATTACCATTACGAAGATATTTTTTTGTTGTGTTATCCCCGTTGTTTACATAAATTATCTGAATTTGAGACTTTGAGTATACGTGTCATTAAAAAAAAAAATAGTTCAAATCAATAGAATAGAATAATTAATATTTAATTTCAAATCAACATCCCGCATATCAAGCATATATACAACATCCCAAAATCAGTTGATGTCGGGATATTGTATATATGCTAGTCGCGCGGTAAACTCTGATTGCGCGATGCAGGATTTGTGACGTCAGGGTCTTTGATGCGTAGTTCGCATGTGACGTTATAGATGCCGCCACAATTCCCTACAAACAAATTTAATTTATCTCCGAAACTAAACAAACAATTGACATACTGTTACTGAGCAAATCTTATCTCTATGATGTCCTTTTGGTCATAAAATAATTTATTTTGACAAGGATTCATATGTTCTTCTTTAAATAATTATCCAAACATAAGTATGTTGGAAAAACTATTTTTTTGTTAAACATAAATTCTTCCAATAAATGCTAAAATCTAAATATAGAAATCACTTTACACTTACCTACACTTTTTTGTAGGATTAAAAAGGAACTGGGCTACCAAATCACGCGTGTCGCGGGTTCGTTTCCCGCACGGAACCAATATTTGAATGACCTACAAGTAGTTGTTCCGGGTCTGGCTGTTTGTGTATGTGACTTTAAATGTTTGTAAACGCACCCACAATACAGGAGAAATTCCAAGTGTGGGGCAACGTTAAAAAAAAAAGAAGATTTTATGGTAATAGAGATTTTATGCTAACTGGTAGTTCCGGAGATTAGCGCATTCAAACAAAAAAATCTGTATCAGTATGGTGGCCAGTACATCAAGTAACCACAAACTGTCATCAACATTTTAAAATCTAAAATCATTTGGAGAAATTTTGACAGTTTCGAGTAGTTTGATGTGATGGCCACAGTACACAAAACACTTAATAGAGAAGAACATATCACTTCTACGTATTCCAGTGGACCTGAGACAGGAGAGTATACAGGAAAACTATTGTTTTATTTAAGTGAATGGTCTGTTTAATAAATCAGCAGACAAATATGACCCAGGGAGGGAAAAAAACTAAATATTGTGTTTATCTCCAGCACGGATTTAATTGAACATAATGTTGATGGTCAAAATGTACAGGATACCTAAGCTACTTATTTTTGAGTTCATGGTATTTTTAGATCAATAATTGGGCTTGAGCCGCGAGATAAGCTGAAACTACTAGAAGAAATGGTTAATAAGAGTTGATGGGCCAGCTAGACTTTTGGTTAGTGTTAGGTATAATATTATGGAAAGAATCAATTAATAAAGTGACAGGAAATTGAGTTCACCAGTATTTCCACCAAACACAGATTTTGACCAATTTATCGTTTTGGCCAGTAATAGTTGCAGTAATATGGAGAGTAGGTAACTGTGAAGACTGGATAAAACAAACAGAATATTGGCAATGGCATGTATTTTTTATAAAATAGGCAAACTGGATCGTTTTTTTTTTTTTTTTTTAGAATTTGATTTAATACTGATACCTTTGAAATACCACTTGCATAGTTCCAACTTCTTGTCGTTAGGAAGCCGTGTTAAGTCCATTTTAAAGGAAAAATATAATTTAAAACAGTACCTATTTCGCTTTCGAGCACAAAGATTATTCTATTTTCTGAGTCACTTGAAAACTTCTTAAATGCTAGCTAGCTAAGCATAACATGTAGCCTGTCTAGGTTTGGCTTAGTACTAATGTATTTAGCTGTCTCACTCAATCCTGCACAAAATGCTAAAATTCAAAGAATATGAAATAGGGAATGCAAAAATCAAATGTCAATGTCTTCCATGTACGTTCCATTCTCACTTTGAATTTTAACTTTTGAAGAACGATATTATCTTATTCATAATTATAAATCTTTATTTAACTCAGCAACATATTATATTTCCCATTTGTACTATTTAATTAAGGACTGTTATTTTAAAGCTAGGTTGATTTATTTTGAGGAAAAATGTTTAAATCCTACAATGTTGACCTCTAGGAATCTAAGAACATGCGTAAATTGGGTTTACTTTTTCTTCAACGTTCCGGTACACGCAGCAAAAGAAGGCGAAATTAACTATTGAGAACACAGTTTAAACACTGTTTACCTCTTGAATATTTTGCCATTTCAGTCAGACTTTACATCTTACTTTTAGCTTTACAACAGTTGTCTAATTATAGACTAAAAATACTTCTCAGAAACAATAAAGCGATGTTCATGTTAATAATTTATGCCTGCGTATGTCAATCGGAACGTAAATACCTAACGAAACAAAAATGGCGTAATTTGTTGAATGTCAATAGTCGAAAATGTGTAAAAAGTAAATAAAAATGTTTTCGTTGCCCAATTGTTTGTTATCATGTGTTATCCTTCTACTGTATAGTTCAAAAACATGTAAGTATTCTTTGTAAAACCGCTATTCCTTAAAAAACGGTGAACCTTATTTTGGAAAAATTTGGCATCCAAATTATTTTTTTGGTTCAATACAGGTTTTTTAGCCTTGAAACTTGTTTTGACCGTGGTTGTTAGTATAGCTTATCAATTAAGGACAAGGTTCGTGGCTAATCGCATCGAGTGTATCTCAGAATGCATAAGGAAAAATATTTTCATTTTGCAAACTTATTTTTGACTTCTACTTTTTTTCTGAGGTATCTAACGGGAATTTTAAAACAGACTTAGATCCTTTCTCTTTTGCTCCACTATCCTTTTTTTGTTTTGTTTATATTTTTACAAATCTTGTAGAATTTATGAGCAAAACTGGTTTGATAAAATATTTGGTGATGAAGCTATACATATATAAACGATTTCATACATCTTCCATAGCATGAAAGCTATGGAAGATGTATGAAATCGTTTATTTATGAATGGCATGACTCTATAAAAGAATATGAATCAGTTATCCCCTCTTTCTAAAATGCTTTTCAACACAAAACAATACTAACATGCTGCCACATCTCATGTTAACGAAAAAAACGGGCAAACAAACCGATACTTAATATTAGATTTGATCATTAAGGACAGTTTCCCTATACTCAGTTAGTTACCAATGTCCTGTTAAGCAAAGTCAGAAACCGGGGGTTAGTCAATCAAGAGATTAATTTCAAACTAAAGCAGCTCACCCTATTCATAAAGATAGAAGAGCACGAAGGTACTGCTTATTTCATCAGAAATTTCTCCCAGCAGACATGTGACTGGAGTTGTATGAGAGACGTAGATACAGTGAAGAATAATAATACACGTTTTGATGAATAATAAAAAGATTTATTTCTGTAAATAGGTTTTAAAACACTTTTCCACATACTTAAATACAAATAAATAATATCAAAATAACAGTGTTTTACTAAATGCATATGAAAGTTTATACAGTACCTAGGGGCCATTCAAGTATTACGTAAGCAGAATTTTTGTAATTTTGATCCCCCACCTCCCCCTTGTCAGCAAAAGTAAACAAAGCTCATACCCCCCCCCCCCCCCCCCCCCTTTGCATACGTAAACATTGGTATTTTTTTAATCTTTTCCGGTTTCTTTAATGTTATTCATGAGTCTAGAAATAAGGAATTTATAAACTAAAAGTAATTGAATGCCCATTTAAGTAAATTCCCTACTTCGGTTTTTTCTAATCGTAAAAATCGCGTGAGATCGAGAAAGCAATATCAATTATTTTGGGGAATCTCTGAACATTGGGTTGCCATCTTTGTTCAAGTCAAATTCAATTAAATTTTGTAATTGAATTTGAAAAGTAAATTAATAAATATTGCTGACGTAATCCTACCATCCAGACCCCCATCCCCCATGTCATCAAAAATAATCAAAGCAAAGATCCCCCACCTCCCTTTGGTGCTTACGTAATAATTGAATGACACCCTATAACAAAAAAAAAATATATATACTGTCAGTCTGTTTGTTCCTGCTAATCTCCAAAACGGCTGGACCGGTTTTGACGGGACTTTCACTGGAAGATAACTGATGTTATGAGGAGTAAATTAGGCTACTTTTATTGGAGATAAATAATCGCAGTGGCGCCCTCATCGTTTGTTTGGTGACTTATTTTATTTCAGAATGAAAATGCAGAAAATAAGCATGTTACGTTGTGTTCCACAAGACCACCTTTTTACGATTAAACACAGTAGTTTTACATTGTTAAGTTTTATTGTGTAACCCTTAAAACGGAAAATAGTGGCCACTAAGCTCCGTTTTAAGGATTACAATAAAACATAACAATGTAAAACTACCTAAAATACAAAAAAAAAACTCCAAACAATCGATGAAACCCCTTTTAAAACCCATGCAATTGTGAACAAAATCGGATTCAAAGAGGAAAGTATTGACATCGACATGGGCAACAAGTAAAACTAGATGAAGGTTGTGTTTCCTATCCAAATACTCTAAAAACAAACTCAGAAGTCAGAGCCTCTTTTAAAGGCCAGACATAATCTTCCCTGCCAGGTTTGCGGGTTTGTCCGAAAGGGTTATCGTCGCCTTAAACATCGGCTAAATAAAAATGACACGCGAGAGTCCAATAGACGGCGAGTATCGACTGACGAACCAATCGCATGCAGCTCGGCGCCCCCGGCTTCTTCAATCCGCCAAAGAGACCTAAAAATTTACTACTGCGCAATTTACTACTGCGCAGGTGTCAGTTTGTGCTCACGACTCATGCCGGTTACTATACCAGTATTTTACATGGAGCGACAAAAAGAAAATGGGGCAAAATTAAATGGTCTTCTTTTCGTGTGGTTAGTGATTAACCTGGTGTCAGAGTTTTTGTGCCGCTCATGGGCCTCTGACTTGCCATCACATGCTGTCTAGAAATATCTCTCAGGCATGCCGCTTCCCTTACCGTTTTTTAAGCAATTCATAATCATACAATACGCACAGGAATCCGAAAAGTCAGAGGTGTGTGCCTTGAGTTTGAACTTGAGATCTATGACCTGGGCCTCAAGTCTGCTATTACAATAGTATCAGAATGGTCTATCATTGATTTCATAATTGTTGATTTTGACAAGTTTGGTAATCTACTAATATAATGGCTTCATTATGACTTTCCAATGGTCAGCCACTGACACTCCATTGAATAATTGGTAAACTTCCTACTAAACTTCCAACTTCCTACTACTTCAAATTGCTTATAACACTAATAAATAATATGTAAAAATATATATAAATGAAATCTGGCATGAATAAATGTTCAAAATGCCATTGTAATACAATTCTATTACGAGATCATTGACCGATCAATGATCGACCATTAAGAATTTAGCAGATTACGAACTTTTAGCAAAATGACAATGGGATCGTGTTGGAGTGACGAATTTATAAAAATAGCAGACTTGGGCCCCTGTATGTATGTATTAATTGATATGTAAATGGTATATCACAGACTACCTGCAGTATTGTCTCTCTTTCTCCCTTTAAATCGTTTTAGGTTGTCTTTAAAATATCCGAATATCCGACGGTTACACACCACTGGGCTATCACTGCTAAATGGTGTTCTAATGACGTAAATTGGTGTAATATGCAATCTATCTTGTGAGTCACAGGAAGATAATACTTAAGTACAGGCCAGGTGTCTTATAATTACTTTGTTATGATAAAGTGGTATGCATGAATAATTAAAGCTAAGTACACTTATGTTTACTGTTCGAGATTATAGATTATTCATTTCAGCTTAGTCATTAACACAGGCTTCGTGCACAGTTGTTTACAATCATAGTTTAATGAAATACTTGAAATTATAGTCCTTTTTAGGGTTCCAAGGTCAACATGTAACCCTTATAGTTTCGCCATGTCTGTCTGTCTGTCTGTCCGCGGCTTAGCTCAGACTCTTTAGTACTAGAAAGCTGTAATTTGGTATTGGTATACGTATTAATCAAGACGACAGTATTTTTTTTTTGGGGTTGGATATTATCAAATAACTTCTCCCGCTCTGGGCGGAGCGGGAGGGCATGTCAGACTTCGTGTTCGGACAAACCAGCAACCCTGGCAGGAAGTGCCCCCCCTGCCAGCTAAATGGTTGTATTTGGATATGTGAGAAAAATCACAGTAGTAGAATATATAACGAAGTTAAAAGAAAAACTATCACAGCTAAGTAGTCCTTACAAGTTACCGAGTAATAGTCGACCAACTTACATTTGTAGTTGAAAAATATTGTCTCCCATACAGGAACATGTTTTCCAAATACAATGTTAAGTTTGTTCTTGGGATAAATTCATCCCAACTACGGAACCCTTCATTGTGCGTGGTCCTACACGCACTTGGGCGGTTTTTTTAAGTACCTAAGCTTATTTATATTTTGCACTGAATGGACAATAATTTCCGTCATTTATTTCGATTAATTCTCACGATATTCCAATAAGTTCAATTCAAAAGAGCTAATAAATTTAAATACAATATACAATCTAACACTAAAATATGTATATTATGTACAAGTATATGAAGACAAAAAAAGGGAAAAGCTCATTGGGTATCAAAAAATTTGTTCGCATCACTGTCAGTGAGCAAAGTGCCCAAAAGGCTGGCAGCATTGCCACGTTGGATAACAATGCTGATTTTTGCCCTCAAAATAGGCCAGCCCTCACGTTATATGGTCTCGTAAAGAGTCTACCAACCGCTTGGCTTGGCGATGTCCCGAAATACTCTATGAGCACTCGGAACCCAGGGTCCTAGTGTTCCAAACCCAAACGGCTCAAAAATATAGCTCCCAATAAGGTTATTATATTTGCGCCGTTTGAGGTTTTCTTCACTTGAAGATTTTTATTTTAAAAGATCAATGAAAATGAGGCTGATAGAGGTTTTAAATAATGGACCTTTTCAAGTTAGAAAAGGTTGATTCAAAGGGACGAAATAGGTACTGGAAAGCAATGAATACTTGACAAAATGTCATAACCGTTGTACCTAAAAGTTACTTGCAGCTAGGCCCCCTCCGGACTTTGTCTGGTCTTGTTATATGTCCGAAATTTTTTGCGTGAAAGGATTTATTTTAAAGAAAAAGAAAGATGAAAAAGTAAAATGTCTGGACTTTTTTGCGAATGACCAGTTTTTTGTCAGGAGTTTTCAAATTTCGAAATGGTAGCCCTACTTGCAGCCCTTTTTACTATGTCTAATGCTTCAGAATTAAAAAAAAAACGTTGTATAAAAATAGACTGTACTCGTATGTTGATATGGCATCAGTTTAGTAACAGTTTTAACACCCATGTTCTACGATTTCAATATTTATGATATTAGCAAATCGTTGCATTGTTAATTCTCATATGCAATGTGCTTGCACATCCATGAAATAGCGTTTTGTAGTAAGCTAGCTTAAGCCAACCACCCACTTTAATAATTTTTTTGCGTAAATTTAAAGTTGCAAAAGTCTGTGATACGCCAGAATGGCCACAAAAGACTTGATATTTTCGCATTTCCGTTATTACACAGCAAACAAACCTTGCCTATTGAAATGATATGAAATTGTTTAAACACTTTTACACGTCATGTAAAAAAAAATAAGCTAGATGGAGTCGCCATTTCCTATCTAAGTATCCCTGAGAAGAAAAGGCAAAAAAACTCATGGGTCAAAGTCTCTTTTTACAGTCCAGACATATTCGTAATCTTGGTCAGATCATTTCAGGAAAATGTAGATTAATGTCTCAAATGGTCTTTTGTGGAAATAACCACACAGATTTGAGTGGACCTGTCCAATCAGTGCAAGCATTTATCGGTAATCGTGTAGCTCAACTCAGAACTTAAGGAGCTCAACAACTCGACGAACAATACCAAAGAATCTGATGGTAAATGGTCGTCGTACATTCGTTGCCAGCCCAGAGACTAAGCTTAAATATCTCACGTGCATGTAATTACACCGGCACCCTTTCCTTTAAACTGTCACACAGGTCTGCTTTGCGGCAGTAGATATGGTGGTAGTACAAAGAGCTCTACTTCAATGAAACTAGCTCTGCTGCTGAAAATTGGCGACGGGTTCAGTGTTGTAATCTAACTTTGTTTTTATTTTTAAACTGTTATGGCAATTTCTTTTTTTCTTTAATCTGTTTTTTAACGTTGCAGGCTGTGGCGACATACCGTCCCCCTCCCTGGTCCTCTACATGCCTGGCGAGCCAGAGTACACAGACGTGCTTGTAAGGCGAGTGCATGACAATCTGACGCTGGTGTGTGAGCTGAGGGGGGACGTGACGCCCAGGATCTACGTGTGGAACTATATGAATGATAACGGGAGTAATGCTGATGTGTGAGTGTGTTATTTTATTATCATTAAGGCTGCTATTGTAAAATCTGAATCTTATTGCTTTCAGTTGAAATTTCCCGACAGACAGCTTCCATGAATCAGTGATTGTGTAGCTCAACCTTATTTTTTTCTTTTTGCCCGGCTCCTTAGGGTCGCAGCGTGATGTTAAATAGCCTATAACCTTCTCCAGGAATTGGGCTATCAAATATAAAAAGTATTTTCAGAATCTGTTCAGTAGTTTCAGAGATTAGCCCCCTACATACAAAATTCCAAAAAAAAAATTACGTCTTTATAATATTAGTATAAATAGGGTTAGACGAGCTGCTCTACAATTTATTTTTGTTTTACAGTATCCTCAAAGGAGAGCCTAAAGGCCCTACATCCAGCAGTTCGCTCTCGAAGCATGACTTACAAGCGGCAGATAGTGGACAGTACATGTGCTCTGCGCCGCCATTCAGCGTCACCAAGTATATACTGGTGCAGACAAGAGGTGGGTCTGAGTCAGTGTACTGCTAGTCTAATGATGTAACTCATCAACATCATCATTTTTACTGACTGAACGGGTTTCTTAAAAATTCAAACTGGGGCTACTAAGGCATGTGGGTTATCATATGAAAGAGCGTTATTTGCACATTCTCGAACATTTTTTTAGGCCGCCTCGTTTTCGACTTTTGACGAAAACAAACATTAAAAAGTGAAAAAAAAAATGTATTTTTTTATTTTTATTAAGCCCGTAATTTCGTCCTTAGGGCCAAAGTACTGCGGGCGCGGCGCCTTCTGGTGCGGGCAACGATGTATGGCGCCGCAGTACGTGTGCGATGGACGACGCGACTGCGAGCAAGGGGAGGACGAAGCACCGCACATGTGTCCGCTCAGTGTGTGTGCACGTGAGTTTATCTCTCTTTCTAGGTATAACGCTGCATGGCGCCGCAGTAGGGCTATATCGGACTCGTACCGACTAAAACACTTCTATTACCATGAGTCGGGGGCTCGGGAGATACTTGTCTGAAAACAAATAACGTATTTTTTATAATTATCGCTTGTGTAAATAAACAATTTCTCATCTCCAATCTCCAGGTAGCGACAAGCTCAACTGCTCAACAGGCCGCTGTATATCAGAGTCGGCTTGTTGTCGCACTAGCAGTGCGCTGTGCCAACAACCGTCGTGCTGTGACGAGCATCCTAGATACTCGAGATTAGAAGGTAGGTACTAGGTACAGTAAAAAGTTAAAAAGTACTATCATGTCTTTAAAACTCAGTTCTGAGTAATCTCAGAACGGAGTTGTTGTTTACACGAAGAATGTTTGAAATTGTTTGATAATGTCTAGAATGGCCTTTTATAGAAAGGCACGCATACATAAGACATCGCGTAGCTCAACCTTTTTTCGAGAGCTCAACGACCCGACGAACGTTACCAAAATAAAGGACATTTGTTCTAAGTTGAGCTGCACGATTACTGACAAATGCGTACACTGATTGGATAGGTACACTCAATCTATTTGGATGTTTCCTCAAAAAACAGACACGGACATGGTCTTAACATGATCTGACCAAGATTATGTCTGGACTTTAAAAGAGACTGTGACCTCTGACTTTGTTTCGGCCTTTCTTCTCAGAGTAGTCAGATAGGAAACGCCGACCTCATCTAGTTTTAAAATATGATTGACGTGTAAAAGTGTTTGTACACACCTACTTACAGGAATAAAATCATTTATCATTTATACTGGATAATAGGGATGATGACTAAACAAATATTTTCCGTCCGTCATGTAGATTATCAAAAAATATTGGACACGTATTTTTTCTTTTTTTACGTAACCAAAACATTACGGCGATACATTGAGTTCAAATGTGGCATGACGCCACTTCTCACTAGATTTTATACGTAGCTGTGACGGACTAAACAGTTTTTCCTTATTTTTTTACCCAGGACACATCCCTATTGGTAAAACACAAAAAACAAAAAGACTTAAAGCGTTGAATTTAAATATTTTTATTTTTGTATGAAAGTCTGATGAAATATTAGAAGTCATAGAACAAAAGTTGTTTATGATGTTTAATACAGGGTGTAAGGGACAGCCCTTCGCAGACTGATGGGGTGAATTCAGTATATCATACTGAGATGACCGGTACATGAAATTATTTCAGGAACATTATGGGAATCCAATTAACCTGATTTGTTTTATTATCTCACACGCAATGTATCGTTACCGTGGCAAAACGCAGGTAGCGAACGGCAGCGCAGCGAGTGAGTTCGATGAACTCTGTAGCTAGGCAGAAAGTGAACAGCTGATTTCGCTCGACGTTCGTTAGAATATTTCAATATCTATTGCTGGTTTTTTTTTATTTTAGCCGTTTTATTTACATAAATGGAGTGCTTCGTACAGAAAATGTAATTTTATATTAAAATAAAGGTATCGGAACTGAAAAAAAAGATAAAGAAAATGAACATTTTCCTGAGCAAATTTCCGGTGGAATATGATTCAACATAAACATAATTAGCATGCTTTCAAAATATTTATTGTTTATTCTCTCACAATGTATAGTCAATGTAAACTGGAAGAGCGGAACCACCTAATACAAGCAAATCTTTGCTTAAAAGGTGACTCCAAACTTAATAATGTAATTTACATAAGTTGATGAAATAAACATTTTTATTTATTTTATTTACATAAGGAGCTGAATGCACCCGTTATTAGTTTGCGGAGGGCTGTCCCTTACATCCTGTATAGTCCTGAGAGGTTGTTAGTGTTTTACCAAACACCCTGATATGTCACATTCAAAACATAATATTTTCTTTTCAGGCTACGTCGACGTAGAGTACCCTCCTTTATTTGAAGACCGGCACGCGGGCGACGACTACGGGTTCATACAGTCTACTATATACACTGTCACTGGTGAGAATTGCTTTATTTAGGAATATAGAAAAATTGTGAAAAAAAAAAAAAAAAAAAACGCCCACACAAAATATACACTCATGCAAAGTAGCCAAAAGCCTCGTATTCAAGCAATACAAGTTTGACAATTTTGTTTATTGCTTAAGAGCCATTTCACAAAATTTTAACGCTCGAGTTTAGGTAAAAGACAGCAGCGCTGTGTATGTGAGCGTAACTATCCACACATACACAATTTAAGCAGTGTAACGCGAGTGTCGAGACGGACTAAATAATCTTGAGCCATTATAATAATAATGCGGTATTTAGAGATTGATTAAAAAAGTTATTTTATTTATTCAGTCTACTAAAGCTTTCTAGACTAATAAAAAAATACAAATATATGTTTTGAAAGTATATAATAAAAATGAACAGGAAAACAATCACATCGTACAAAACATAAGTGTTGGTCATTATTATTTGACAATAATGTCAAGTAATAATGACTATCACTTACGTTAAATAAATATTTGTCGTAAAGGCATTGATCTTGCTTTTCTAGGGTCTATAATTTCCGGCAATACGCAATCTTCGTAAAAACGAGTCAATTTGGGAAGCATCAAAATGTTGTGGTCGTAGTATAATATCACGGTTACGATATGAGCACTCGACAATTGAGATGCGGGAAAAAGTAGCACAGGTCCTTCCTCGATGGGCGCTCGCGCTGTACTAAACGGTGCCCACTTGTGCATCGCAATTTATTCTTTTTTAGAGTGTTTAAAAAAAGGATATTGTGGCTAATTAAATGAAGGGATTTTAATCAAACTTGAGAATTCGATTTGTTAAAGAACATAGTTCATTTTGAGATGATTTTTAAAATGTAATTACGCTTTATTCAAACAAAAAAATCGCAATATAATTGCGAATAAATCGTAAAAATTGTCCTAAGTCTTTATTTTTTTTACCTATTAATGTTATTAATAATCGAAATTCTAGTACGTCATTTGTCGACAAAACTATATGTCTGATGCTTTGTGTATTTTTTTCAGTCAAATTTATAAATATTAATTATAGAAATAGGAGTCTGAAATTGCCTCTGCGCTGATTTTTCAGTAAACTAGTTCTGGGAGATTAATAACTACAAAGTACACAAATAAGTTTTTGTAAATGTGTTACATGAAGTGTCAATACGAAAGAATCATCTATTATTTACATATATTCACCAATACCAGAGAATTAACTAAGATGGTAAATTAGGCGACTAAAATCTTAGATATTCGCGCGAAAACGTAAAATGGCTCTTAATGTCAAGGCTAGAAAAGCAAAAGTTTTTTGCAATTTCTGACTTTTCTAGTACTCAAACCTCAGTTGGTTTAATAGAGTTTTTTGATCCTTATATGAAATACGGTAGATTAGCATCAAAAAAGGTTTTTGTGAAAATGGCCTATTTTATTTATTTATGTAACAATTTATGTACACACATATAAACAAACAAGAAGAAAGGAACAGAAAAATAATACGTAGTTTTTTTTTTCAAAATCTGTGAAAGGGGTTCATAATTTCTCAAAATAATAAGTTCAGTCTCCTATAACCGTTTTCCTGTAACTATAACGGTTAATGTCCCTTTCTGCCCATCTCAAAAATCCATCCTGTATACTTTAAGGGAAAGAGAATTTGGGGTGACTGCGCTATTTATTGAAGATGCTTTTCTTAAGGATCAAACCCATGACTCCAGGCTCAGTAATCGCGCTTGCGTACTTTCGATCAACAACTGGTAACCTTGAGGTGAATTATATAATTCACCAAAGAAATTCACCAACCTACATAATTATTTCCGAGAATTTAATGAAATATTTTATATTAAATTGTGTGAAATCTAATGAAATAATAAACACAACAAGAAGTGTATCATTATGACTGCTATAACGCCAGCGGCCAAGAGTCTTTATTTTTTATGTTTTTTATTTTTACTTACAGAGATTCTAAGAGGTATAATAATTCTAATTAAAGGAGGTTTAATAATTAATTGGTTTTTGGTTCTTGTCTGTTTGTGTATGTGAGTTTAAATATTTGTAAACGAACTCGCGATACAAGAGAAATTCCTAGTGTGGGACAACGTCAAAAAAAAAAACTTCTGGTGGGGGATTGGTGAAGGCTGAATTTTAACCAAAATATATCCGACGTAAGACTATGGGTAGCTGCTCTGAAATTGAGGTGAAGAAGGAGCGTTGGTAGACCAATGGCCAGGTCGCGGGGAAGACCTGGATGAGACTCGCACAGAGTAGGGAAGCATGGCACAGAAGGGAGGAGGCCTGTACTCAGTAGAGGCTGCCGATGATGAGGTGGTATCTCGTACTCAAGCAGTTGTTTCCCGCAGCCTGCGCGCTCATCTTCATGATAGCCGTCGTGCTGCTGGTGTCGGCCATCTGCAAGATGCACATGAAGCGCGCCGCGCTGCGCAGCTATGCGCACGCCGAGCGGGCCACCAGGCAACATTACTCCATGCAGTATGCACAGGTAAGCATCATTATACATTGACATAATGAATTGATTTCAAAGCCTGTTAAGGTGACGCTAGTCGATGGCGCGAACTCTTTGGTGGGCGTGGTCAAAATGCTATTTCATGCAACTTCGTGTGCGAAAGGGACAGACACTGATGAGCAGGAAGAAGCTAGTGCGTGCACTGATATACCAACCCTAATAACGCACACATGCGCGATTTCATTTTATGAACAGACCTTTGGGCGTATTGATATATTGACAAAACTACTATATCTAATCAAAATAAAATTATTGAACTTTTGAATAAATGTCCATGCCTGTACGGTTTCTATTTTGCCAGTTTCACACTACATAAGCTATTTATTTACGGCCAAAAATGAGTTGAAATTAATCTTGAAATATGAAAGTTTTGACGGTCATAACTTCCTAAACAAATTTTTTTTTTCTTTCAATTCTGTTTCCATACAGGACTAGATAATGGCGAGACAAATTGATATTACTTTTAGTTTTGAGTGTACACCCTCAAACAGACGAGTAATCACCATACTACGTTTGTATGGGAAAATGACCGACTAGAATGTCCTTAAAGGGGTAGTCCTAAGATAGCCTACAAATCAAATCAAATATGGACACTTATGTAACGTCAGAAACTAGGTGCACGGTTCCAATTGGTCGTTTTCTATGGAGGAGAGCCGGCAAGAAACTCCACGGTAACTGTTTTAAAAATAATTGGCTTTAATAATATTTTCAAATAACAGTGTTAAAAGGTATGGGAGGACAGTGTAGGCCTTTCAACAAGTACCAGGTACTTAACAAAATAGAAAATTGACCAAAAATATACAGTCTACTAGGCCTACAAAGTTCTTTTGATGTCACTGCTTGGGGTAGCGTCGGGGGTCGGGTTGCCTCCTTCCCTCAAATATGGCGAGGGGGGTAATGGCTGATCTTTGCGTTATGCTCGTGAACGGGTGCTGCTTGTGGTTTCGTTATTGTTATTAGTAATTAACTGTTTATTTATTTTACTTCGATGGTCCTAGTTTATCATTTTGTGTTACGTAATCCAGCATTGCATATGTAAGCGGGTATGCCCTTTATGCTAGGAGACTTTTATTTAGGTTTTTTTTCTCCATTTTTTAGTTTTTGCTTGAGTAAAGGTTTTCACTGTATTTGCTGGTATATTGGCGTGTGCTAGCTGACATATGGAAAATAACTGTCTGTGTTCTGTGTCTCGTAATGTTAATTACTTGGTATACCTACTATTGTATAGAGTCGGGTTTGTCTAATTGAACAGACAGATGTGTTGCGGGGGAGTTTGTTGTGCCACTTCTTCTTCTTCCTAGTTAAAGTACTAGGAAGTGGTGAAGGGCGCGCGTTTTGGGGGACTGTCTTATGTAATTTTGACGTTCGATTAATTTGAATAAATGACTTTTGATTTGATTTGATTCTCACATTCACAAAATAGAAAATAATCTATTTTTTTTTTTTTTTTTTACTACACTGGAAATCTATTTAAACCAAGTGACATAATTGCCATTACGACTAGAGTAACAAATCTAAATAAATATCATGTCCACAAAAGCCACTAATAAAGAATTGGAATTAACATTACAGACGCATCGGTTCCCACCGTGTTATGAAGCTTCTCGTCTGCTAGAACAAGAGGGCCGCCTGGCTTCGCCCACACAGTCGCCCGCACATGTACCAGATAGACACGCGTTGCAGGTAAATATTTGTAGTTTTCTCTTTTGAGAGCGCATACATCGGTCCACTAGCGCCACTAGAAGGAATTATGAAAAACGGCTCAACAGCGAGGTCGCTGTTGTGTAAGTGTGTCTAGAATGTTCTAATACCTTTTATAAAGTTTCATATTGAGATACGAAGCAACAAAATTAATTCCAAAGAAAAACGGCCACAGTCCTCTAGATCGTATTTTGTTGCTTCGTGTCTCAATGTGAAACTTTATAAAAGGTATTAAAACATTCTAGACACACTTACCGAGGTCGCTGTTGAGCCGTTTTTCATAATTCCTTCCTCTTAAAAGTGCTTAATAAATGTAATAAATAATTTACGCACTACACTGCAATCAGCACTGCTTTTATATGAGTGCAGGTTTGACAGCATTTGACAAAAAAAAAAAAAACCGGCCAAGTGTGTGTCGGACCACGCACAATGAGGGTTTCTATAGTTGGGATGAATTTATCCCAAGTGCAAACTTAACATTGTAGTTAAAAAACATGTTCCCCATATTCCAACTGCAAATGTAAGTTTGGACGCAAAATATTGAGTGAATTACCATGTTATTTTAAAACCATAGGCTTATAGGTTTTCCTGTAATCTATAAGTATAGAACAATTTTTTTAATTTTAATTTTTTCAAAAAATTTGGCTCTGTTGTTTCTGAAACAAGGGGGGAATGGTAAATTTTCAGTTAGTTTCTTAAATAACTAAAACTATTTATATTAAATTAATAAAAAAATATATACACTGTGAGGGTCACCTCACACTAAACCCTTTCATTTGATATGTCACACGATGCAGTGTGAATATATATATATATATTTTTTTCAACTTGCTTTTTTTATCTCTGAAAAGTGTTATAAATCATTTATTGTGGATCACACAAATAGATGTGTACCAAATTTCTACTTAATCGGTCAATTTAGTAGATTCGGAGTAAATTGGCTGTGACTGACGAACAGACAGACAGACACGATTGATCCTATAAGGGTTTCGGTTTTTCGTTATGAGGTACGGAACCCTGAAAATCGCTCCTTAGTCATTATCTTGGTACTGAATGTTACAATATTGAACACTGAAAATTGACAGTTTGGTTTTTTTTTAACATTAAAAAAAGAACGGCAAATTCAAGGCAAAACTGACTTGAATTGACTACCTGTAAAAAGAAAAGTCGAGCCATTTTTTAGTCTTGAAAAAGTGTTGTGTTACTTACAGTGCAGCACAGAGTGCCCTGCCCCGGAGCCCGGAGCTGCCCCTGAGGCAGAGGCTTCGCCCCCGGAGCGGCCGGGCTTCGGGCTCGCCAGGCTGTCCGCTATCTTCTCCTCACGATACCGACAGGTGAGTATAACAATACACAGTAGGCCTGATGTTACCAACGTTAAATATCTTTCGTTAACGTGATATAATGCCAAATTTTAATACAACATTTCTCCCACAGGTACCAACCCAAAGCGACGTAGAACTAACAAACGTGCGCTCAACATCCCTCAACAATTCGCCGACCAGGAATCGAACTCTGGACAACTACCGCAGCCCAACCTACTGTGACCTCAACGCTTCAGAATTCTACTTCACCAACCCAGAAACTGGGGACATTGCTAGAGATTTAAATTATATGGCAACACCGGTGGAGTATATGAGAAGGAATTCTAGCAACACTTTAGAGAGGGTTATAGATCAGTTGGACAGGCAGAGGCTTACTCTACAGTTAGGTAGATTTCAGCTAACAATACCTAGATTCGGTCGCAGAGCCGAAACGGACAGACGGCCAGACACTCCGAACGTCGCAGAAATTAATATAGATGACCTAGATTTTGTTCGAATGACGTCACATGATACCTACACGTTGAACGGGCGTACAATACGCCTTTTAGGGGCGAATTTTGAGAATTATCCTGTCTTACCCGATGGGACACGGCCTCCGCCTTATAATGAGGCTATGAGGTGTAAGTTCTTTGGGCCTCCGCCGGAGTATTTGAGTCGCGAAGGCCTGAATGCGAGGGTAGACGAAAGCGAGGCGAGGAATAATATTGAAATGCCGCCTTGCTACGACGAGTTAGCTTCGGGAACCGGTAATAATAATACCGGTACGCAAACAGTTCGTACCGGTACGGCTTCAAGTTCAAATGCTGGAAGTTCCGGTATCAATGTAGCCGGTCTTAACGGGAACGTTGAAAATAGCAGTAATAGCGCCAGCGTAAGAGACAGGTCGATAGCCGCTATTTTAAATAACGCTACAGAAAATAACGGTAATACCAGAAATAACGCTACGGCTAATATCGGTATTCATAACGCTTCGGTAACGAATAACAATAATAACACGTCACAAAATAACGCAGTAACGGTTACTAATAACGAAACGGTTAACGTTAATAATGATTCAAATATGAATAACGTTCAAAGTATCAGTTCTATTATAAACAATTTGCCAGCTATTGATAGTGATGTCAATGCTAATGATACCGCTATTAACTGTTAAGCTACGGTGTCCTAGAAGAGCGGTGCGGAACGGTAATGTCAAAAAAACGCTCTGTATTTGACAGCCGTTATTGTGAGACCGTTCACCGCTTTCTTAGGACACCATAGCTTAATAACTATTATTGTAGCCGTTATTTTGTCAAATGCACGATTGATTTGTTAAAACATACACTTTATACAACTAAAAAAAAACCTTTATTCGAAAAATATTGGCAAGTTACTTAAACGCGCAGGCGCGATGATCATTAGACAAAAATATAGGTATAGTACCGCACACCAGTTCTACGAAAACCGCCCTTATTTCTACAACAAAGACGTTGTCAACGTCAAATTGTTACCACAATTGTGCGGTTTATTGTTCTAAAATGACTTGATAATTCGTTTTGACAGTTTAATATTAAAACCAGGGCTTGTTAACGTTACCAAATAACAAAATAATAACCGTTACGTAACGTTAAATTTCAATAGTATACCTACTAACGTTACAAAAATTTAACGTCACTTGATAACATTACCAGTAATATAACGTTAATTAACATTAACAAAAATACGATAACTAACGTTAATTTAGCTACGTTGCCGTTCTGTGGGTAAGAATCAGGCAGATTTAGGCAACGTTTTGATCGGCACGGCATCAGAGAGGCACGAGGGCGCCGCACGCCTCAGGCCCCACTACTTACATCTCACCCGTTTAAAATTCAAATTAATAGTCGCATAAATAACGTTAAATCGATTACCGTTATTTTAGTAATAACGTTAAATCTGTCAATACAAGGTAACGTTATGAAAATTTACCGGTATTTAAAGCCCTGATTAAAACAACTATAAATTTATGCTCGCGGTATAGTTACAAGAAAGCATGCTTTTATATTTTTCTTGCCTTTAATATTATAACAGTTTAAAAATATGCCAGTTAAACGAAAATATACATTTTTTTTAATTGTTTTTAAACCAGTTCAAGCTTATATTTCCCTCCCATTTCATCCCGTGGGTGTCGTAAAAGGTGACTAAGGGATTTACTAGAGAACGGGCAGCAGCGTTTTCTATACATTTTTAACACCATACTGCGATCGCCAACCCGTCTGCCAAGCGTGGCGATTATGGCAACCCCCCCCCCCCTCCCAAATGACAATCTCAGATAAAAAAATGGCCCTTAGTGCCCGGCGGCCCACCGTCCCTTGGCTACGGTAGCGGTCAAGGCCACGGTGAGGCAAGGGGTGCGAAGAAGCTTATATTAGTTTATGCAGCTTTAAATTAAAGAAGTTAAGTAGCTACATAATCAGGTCGCGAAAAAGATGGGTCACCTAATCTTGCCATTGTAACCAGTTATACTTATTACGTTATGCAGCTTATAGATAAGGTCGCGAAATGGATGGGTGTGCACCAGTTTGAAAGTGTATAGTTTTAACATTACCACCGTAATTATAGTTTAGAGTGCCTTAGATTGTCTTGTAATGGCGAATGTGATGACAGAGATGAAGGAAAATTTAGAATTTTTTGCAGTATTAACGCACACAACATAAACTAAATAATTTAAATTAACCATACCGAACAACTTGACAAGTTTTTCGGTATGGTTAATTTAAATTTATTTTACGATGAAATTGGTGAATTCAAAAATTACGTTTCGTCGTAATAAACACGTGAAAATTTACAAGTGACAAGTTGACTTTGAATTTAAGAACGATTTTGCTTAAAGTATTGATTAAAATCATGAAGTGTTGTGCATTTGGCATCTTCGCACACATACTTTTTCAACGCTTGAAACGATACTACAGTATCGTATCGTATCGTATCGTATCGTAGACGATAAAATCGCTCTAGATTTTGCTAATTGAATATATATTTTTGCCATTGATTGCACTTACAGAAAAAAATATCATAGAACGTTCTTTTGAAACTACCGTCTTCTCGCTGTCGTCACATTCCGCCATCTTGCACTAACATACGATTCACGTAGGAAATATAAACGTAACGCAAGTTGTGACTTTACAATATTAAGAATTATTGCCGAACTGTTATTGGGTGGATGGCTGTACGTCAGAATTATAGAAGCGCTATGACTTATTTTACTTTACTTTCTGAGTTTATCTTGGTCATTAGGGGGCTATTCAAGTATTACGTAAGCAGAATTTTAGTCATTTTGAACCCCTACCTCCCCCTTTTCAGCAAATGTAAACAAAACTCATACCCTATGCTTCCGTAAACATTGGTATTCTTTTTAATCTGTTCAGGTTTCTTTGTTGTTATTCATGAGTCTAGAAATAAGGAATTTATAGACTCTAAAGTAATTGAATGCCCATTTAAGTAATTTCCCTACTTCGGTTCTTTCTAACCATAAAACACCGCGTGAGAGCGAGTAAGCAATATCAATTATTTTGGGGAATCCCTGAACCGGGGCTGCCATCTTTGTTCAAATCAAAATCAACTAAATTTTTACAGAAAAATCTGAAAAGTAAATAAACTAAATATTGCTGACGTAATCACCATCCTTTACTATTGACAGCAACATTAATGCCAACGATAACCGTCATATTAACGGCACCGGTTACCGTTAATAACGGTATGTCAAATACCGGTTTTTGGTATTCCTATATTTTTATTTTATTAAATCATGTTTTTTTTTTTTGTGCAGGGACAAAATCAATTTTGTAATATAATTCTTAGTAAATAATGACACAACTTGTGAGATCTACTGTTATATAAATAATGAACAATTTAATTAAGCTTTTATGTTGCCATAATTATAATATAATAATATTTTTATTGTGTAGCAACATTAGTGATACTCATTTGTAATTGTAAATAATATTAATTTTAGTTGCGTTTCGGTCTATAGTCGTTGCGATTTTTTTGTCGTGCGACATAATCGTTCGTTGTTGTTTTTTGGCCGTCCTTGTTTTTGAATGCGACTGTTTTATTGTATATGGTTGCAAAATACAGAGAGACCACTGCAAAATTATCTCAATTTTATGCAAAAAATGCAGTTATCTCTTCATATTCTATACAGCCGTTGATATATTTTTCATAATAACTTTTTTTTTTTAAGTTTGTTCGACAAAGTAATCGCACACACGACTAAACTTACAAATAATCTGCCTTATAGTAGTAGGTCGTATTTCAGAGGGCATTTCATTATTCTGTTATTGTTGTCTAGTTATTATATCTTTATCTTCACTGTTATGTGTCTTTTGTCGCAGGATTGTGTCGCAAAAGAGTGTGTTCCTTCACAAAACTCCTAAAAAATAAGAATAAAATCTAAGAACTTCTTAAAGGTTAATTTCTGTGTGTTACTGCCGCACTCAGAGATATCACTTAACCCTTATTAATATAAATAAATGGATAACCCAATCAATCATTCAATTATAACTCGTTTTGAAATTTGACAGATAGGTAGTCTGAAACCTGAAGAAAGACATGATTGTGCTACTTTTGATCCTGGATATTTGTATTAAAAATTATGAAATGATGAATAAAATTGAAATCTGATTGATCAAATATGTCATATTTGTGACCCCGATATAGTTGTCATATTTAAGTTAATTCTTATTATTAACGGACGTCTCTGAGTACGGCAGTAAGACCTCTTTTTATTGGAGGAATGCATGCACGACTTTGTAGCCAACAATGCGACACGCTTTCACAGTGAGTGCGACAAATCGCTTATGTATCACATATCTTGTTATTTAGCACAAAATCGTTGTTTTAGTAAAAAACACTTTCAATGTTTTATTGTATGGAAACTGATAAATGTTGAATTTGCTAATAAATTCCGTATTCGGCTTTGAATAGTTGACGAAAGCCGAATAGTTTTTGGCCGAATCATAATCATTATCGCCTAGCTTTTCCCAACTATGTTGTGGTCGACTTCCAGTCTAACCGGATGCAGCTAAATACCAGTATTTTACATGGAGCGACAGCTTATCTGACCTCCACAACCCAGTTACTAGGTAACACGATACTTTATTAAGACTGGCTTCTGACTACCCGTAACGACTGTCAAAGATCTACGAATGACAGCCGCGACCAACGGCTTAACGTGCTTTCCAAGGCACGGGGAGATTTCTGTATGAAATGAATGTCGATGCATGGACTGATTTCAGCAAGCGTAGCTAATTACCGAATATTCGGCATAAATAATTGAGTATCCGGCCTTCGTCGCTTACTATTCGGCCTACAACTCAGTATATAGCAACTTTAATAATATAGTCACCCAGCTTGCCTATATCTGTGTATTATAGTTTCAAATGTTAGTACTTAAGTATTACTAAGTGTATATGATATGTGTATGTGTGAGTTTTGTAACGTTTTTCGGTAAATCAGGGATTTTATTACCCGCTATCCACCCTGCTTCGCACGGGTGCCATATACGGTTGAACAGAACATCGTGATTTCTGTGCTATGCGATATGCGATTTTCACCATCATTTAGATAATTTATTCCGGAAGGTTTACGTGTATATACATTACATATTTCACTTACATATAATAAAGAAATCTCGATGTTCAGTCAAGTCTTAAAGCCATGCAAGCAGTGGCTGGTCGCCGATATAATAATATTTTAATATACAACCAATATACCAGCAACAACAATAAATACAAAAAAAAAGTTAACAGTATATAGTCAAACTTATGCGATCTTATGCTAGACATATGCCTTTTCCAAATCACGGCATTTTTATTAAAGTAATGATACCTGTCTTTTTTTTTACCGTAAATTCCCGATGTTAGCCGAAGACGATACGAAACGAACTCGAAATGTATGGAAAATGTATGTTCTACCTCCCTAGTATTAGTAAATTTTACAGTCCGACCAAATAATGCTTTACGATACAATATACTCATAAATATTCGTATCGTTTGTGTATCATACAATATCGAATAGTCTGCACAGTAGCGTTTCATATGACAATAAACCTTATGTGTTTGAAATTAATGTTCATATTCGTATGAAACGGTTGATCACAATCGCTTATAGGAACATCCACATAAACTTCATATGAATATGGTTCATTTTCCTGTGAAAATCTACTGTACTTAGCCTGAGTAAAGCCCACCATGAGCTTTTTAATTTGACATTTGTCATTTACTTTGCCTCTCTTTCTTGTACTATGTGCGAAAGGGAGATAGTTATAGTATGAAGTTAGTTGCTGTTATTATATGATATGCGAACGGTTATTCCTCCAGTTATAATTAAATATAATCGTAATCTATTTTGTTTAAACTTACATACAAGAATTTAACTAGCAGATAATTTCATACAAATTCTGTTCGATTCATTTATTTATCGGGTAGATAGTCTTAAAAGATGATAATTGTTATCTAAAGAATGAAAACGTATGTAAGTTTAAATAATTTAAAATTTAAATACAATAATATTGGAATTATCGGCTTAAATCTTAAAGTGAAATTAAAAAGTTATAACTATTTAGTGAATTTGTAAATAAACATGTATGTAATTGTTAGTATGTGGTTATGTAAGTTATATTTTTATAGAAAATATAAACATAACGCTGCAGGGGCAGATAGGCGTGGCAGGGGTGTATAGTAAAATCAGGAAAATTAATTGATAAGCAAATTGACTACCAACTAAAATTATCAGTAATTTCAAATTACATCATCGTTCTCCTGCCCATATCCGAATTTATTTGGGGTCGGCGTAATATATGGAAAGAAAGAAAATACGTATTTTTGCGGTAAACGTGACTCAAAGAACACATGCACAAAAAATAACAAGTTTGGGGAAAATATTCGTCAAATATATGTTTTCTTCCATATTTCCCTATTGGACGTCATGTCATCTCGTCTCGTATGAAGTGACTATAACACGGCAAATTGACGAATGGTGTCAATTTGCTTAACAATTAATCTTTCCTCACTGTACAGTTAGTAACTGTAATTAGCTACCCCCCTGCCCCTTGCATAAATGGTTGAGATTTTTTAGAGTACGAATAGTTAGTTTTATTTAAATACCTATAAGAAATCTACCCAAAACTAGAAAAATATGAGAATGATACGATTTTTTTGTTAAAAAAAAACTTCAACCATATGAGCCAAGCTATGAGGTCAGCTAATAGGGATGAAGAGTAAAAAAATTACACTGAGTTCAAACGTGGCATGACGTCACTGCTCGCTAGATTTTATATGTAGCTGTGTCGTAACGAGCCCCCCCTCCCCAAGTTTATTGTGTTTTATCTAAGTAATTTTTTATTAATATGATAAAGCAAAAAATACATGTCCAGTATTTTTTATTATCTGAGTGACGGACTAAACAGTTTTTCTTTTTTTTTTTACCAGAAAACATCCCTATAGCAGTAACTGACTGTACAACCACATTCCTTCAGTAATGTTCAAGTCCCTGGACCATGAATTATTCTCGTAATCTCTTGCTGGTAGCATAGATTATAGTTTCTATGAAAATATAACTATAATAATCGAAATATAAATGTTATTCTTATAAATAATATTAGTGAACTAGATCTGCAACTATTTTTGCATTCAATCACTGTTAGAGTATTGACGAATTTATATTGTAAAAGGACCAGCCGTGAGCCCGGTGGTGTTTCCATCAGCGAAAAGAATGAACTTGAAATTTTAATTTCTTTAGGGAAAAATCCTTCATTATTGCTCACTTTCGTTAGCCGTTTTTGTGTTCTAGCAACACAAAAATAAATTTCTGCGACATTTTTGTGTGTTTGTCAACACTGTTCGCAGAATGTGTGTGCAACAAGTTACTAGCAACGCAATTATGTGTGCAACATTGCGTGCTCTACCATGAATATGGGGTTTTAGAAACTCTTGAAACATACTTGTATAGTACCATAGCGTTAATACGACACATTGAGCTTCACAAAGAAACTGTCACACACGTGTGAAGGACGTAGACGACGTGAGACAAAACTTTATTACAAACTCGGTGTGACATTTGAACGGTTGGATACTCAAAATCATCCTCACCTAGCCCAGCTATGGGAGGAAGGACTGTCACAGATCTAGAAATGGGTACTATAAGTTACATTCTTCTTTCTCTTGCCCTCATCCCAATTTATTTGTGATCGGCACAGCATCTCTTCTTGTTCCATACTTCATTATTCGTAATCTCTGTAGTCACCCTCTTCCTAGAATAATAGTATAATTTAAATTCGTCAGTATTTGGTGTAATCTTGTATTTTTGCAATCGCCACACTTTAGTTATAGTTAATGTACACGAAAACAATAATTAATTACATATCAATAAATATTTTATTACGATTCTTTAAGAAATTGTCTCTTTCTCTGTGCTGTTAACACGAAAAATTTATAAAATAACGTAATCTTGGATGTATAAAAGAAATATATTTTGTCTAAAACTTAATAATAATAAGAACGGTTACTCCAGCTAGCATCATTTTTAATGAAAAAAGCTTTTGTGTTGCAATAAAAATACAAGTTGTATTGTATCTAACAGCACTTAGAATTAGTGTAACTATCTCGGATATGAGAAATAAGAAAGATAACATTATTCGATGTCACCTGAGCACTAATTTGTTGCTGTGTGTACAGTCAGCCTCAAAAAGATTTAGGAGTATATAGACAAAAAAAAATTTGATTGTCTACAATTTGTGTTCCATAATGTTGTATCAATGGTAGCTACAATTAAGTACACAAAGTGTAATATGTTTTATGGTTACACATCGATACAATATTTTTGAAACAAAGTTGTAGATAAATGAATTGTCGATGTAAGTATACATCTTTTTGAGGCCGACTTTACGTCACTTTCTTTCAGAAACATCTTTAAAGAGAACGCTATAGTAACCCCGTGGTGCGTACCCTAGCTTAATTTCGGCAATAGACGCTGGCTTTTAAACAAAAGTTGCATTTAACATTGCTTCGGCAACACGTTTCTGTGTTGCTGACAACATTTCACACTCAAACTGTATGACATATTGCCATCAATATAACCGCAGTATATCTACTGCGATCGCGATTTAGTTTCCAATGTCGTGCAATTTTTGTTCACCATGTCTAAGGCTTTATTCCTCTGATCATCCTAGCCTTCTCCCAACTATGTTATGGTTGGCTTCCAGTCTAACCGAAGGCAGCTGAATACCAGTATTTTACATGGAGCGACTGTCTATCTGACCTCCACAACCCAGTTACTTTATAACACGATACCCCTTGATACTTTTATTTCTCTGATATTTTGTTATATCTTCCTTATTTCTGTATTCTGAAGAATTTTGTGAGCAACAGTGGTACTACAATCAGTACAAATTGTCGCGTCCTACCTTCGATGCCTTACCCTAACGTAAGCTAATAAAACTATTATGTTTACATTATTACTTGGCTTTTATTTAATTACACCTTCACACTCCAAAACACTAGCGATTCCCTGAAGAGGTACCCTGCGTCCTATATAGAAGCAATGCAATGCAGTCGCGCCGATAGAAGGCGCTTTCCGAGTTTCCGAACTAAAAGTGACATGACCGCGTCAATCGCGTATTCGCGCGATGATCGCTTTAGAATAGGACGCGACTGTAGGCAGAGGTGTGCACTGTATATTAACACCCACATTTCGCTAATATTATGTCCCCATCGGTCTCATTACCACTAGGGGGTGATCCTGTGAGATACCATCAATCGGGCAACAAATTCCGGGCTGTTACTGAGTAATGCTACCGGAAAATCTACCATCTTACACAAACCTTAAATTCTGATACGCAGCTGGTTGTGAAGACAATCAACGCCATCTATGATTTTATAGAGGTATGAGGAACAGGGTGTAAAGTTCACTCATACTCTATAGTAAAGGGAGGATCCTCCGACCAGACTGGTTTCGTGTCTGGTGGGCAACTGCCCGACGGTTGATGTCGGGATGTTGTATATTTATATGCTAGTCGCGCGGTAAACTCTGATTGCGCGATCCAGGATTTGTGACGTCAGATCTTTGATGCTTAGTTCGCATGTGGCGTTGTAGATGCCGCCACAATTTCATTATGAAGTTAAAACGTATTAGTTCATTCAGCTACCCGATACAAGATGGCGGTTAAAATAAATATTTGCTTTTCGGACTAGAACCATAAGTATAAGATTATGATCTGCCTGCCTTTCCCAACTATGTTGAGGCCGGTTTCCAGTCTTAACGGATTCAGCTGACTGTTGAATACTATTATTATAATGGTGGACTACCAGCGTCGGCCCTAGCCTTTGATCAGGGTAGAGCAAGATTGTCTTTCGGCGCCCTTTGGCCGACGCTTTCACATCACGTTAATCCTACTTCGATAAATAAATAATAATTCCCAAATTTTCAATAATAAAATTTTATGGCAAATAATATACTTATTTGTATACTCCTGCTTCTCATTTAAAGATCTGGCAACACTGCTCCCGCGCCTCTTAAGACTGCGCCGAGCGAACAGTGGCGCCCTCATCGTTTGTTCGGTGATTTCTTTTATTTAAGAATGAAAATGCAGAAAATAAGCACGTTAAGTTGTGCTTCATCAATCATTAAAACAGAAAATAGTGGCCACTAAGCTCCGTTTTAATAATTACAATAAAACATAACAATATAAAACTACTGTTTGTAGTAATAATAACGTACTCGTATAGTGTTGTGGAGCATGACTTAACGCGGTCAATTTCTGCATGTTCATTCTAAAATAAAAGAAATCACCGAACAAACGATGAGGGCGCCACTGTGCGCTCGGCGAAGTCTTAGAAGTCGCCATCAAAATTATTTTTGCGCTGTAAATTGTTTTTCGCATTTTGCTTTTTGGCGCCTAGAACGACCGCTCCTCTCGCTCTACCCCAGGGCTGGCGCTGTGTCCTACTTCTATTGATATTGAAAATATCGGTTGTTATTGTTATGGTATATGGGTATGTATGGCTTTGGGCTGTGGCATAAAAGATAGTAAGTAGGTACTGCTAAGTTGGGGTGTAGAGGAATGAGGTGTGAGGCATGTTTTGAGTATAGACTGTGGATTACAGCAGAGGAAGAAAAAAGAAATGTTGTATATGAGTTGTGTAAGATGACATGACTAGAAAGGGGGTGACTATGAGATGCCGACTGATAGAGATGAGATCTATCTTAAACTGCGCCGACCAAAAAATAATAAGTTGGATGGTGATCCAGACAATCAACGCCATAGGTGGAACTAAACCATTAGTTCAACTACTCGATACGAGATGGCGGTAGGGTAGTGCGGAACTAAAAAATTAGGACTTATTGAATCATAAATAAATTAATAGAATAATTTACGTCTACGCTTTTTAGTAAGTATTATTGCAATATTTAATGCCATTTAGCTGTTACAAGAATAAATTAAGGGTGGAATATTTTGGGGTGCTAAAATAAAAGGGTTTTTTGTACACAAAATACGGTTTTATTAGACATTGTATATTTAGCTACACACTCTACGTGTACATACAATGCAGACGCTTTACTTCATGGCACTGAGCTACAACGTCTTAATTATCATCTGTCTTTATATCATACAACAACAACAAATGATTATGAGCTAAATTATAACTGAAATAGAGTTGAGTATAGCTTGCAAGAGATAATTCATTGAGGCGTACTTATGTTCACGTATGTTATTTTCAACTTTATTTTAGGTGACTTAGTTCATAATCAATGAACATTGCTCAAGCATTTTGCTGCTGTCTGCGCTACAGGTAAGCTCAGGTTCCACTACAAAAACAGAAGTAATGGGTGAAAAATACCTGTTAACACTCTAAACTGTGTTACTGAAGGGTAATTTTATGAAAATTATGATTCATGTAATATAAAGACAGATGACGTAACAAACAAAAACCATAACTAAAACCAGTATCCAGATTAACCGGTTGAATTAGTAAACAAGTGCAATGTTATATACCCGGTCAATCCGAATACTGACCAACAACGGACATTGCAGATTTAATAATAACTTAGAAAAAAAAAAAAAAATTGTTCAATATAATACTGATCTTAACAATAAAAAATACTTTTGTTTTTAAAAATAGCTGCCGAAAATTAATTCGTGTAAAAATATTTCTTAGCGATCATCGCCATCTATTATTACAAAAATAAAACAGTTCAGCTACTCGATAAGAGATGGCGCTAGTGTGGCATTTAAAAATTATACTTACTATTTTGTGACGTAATTCGGAATACACATTTTTATAATAATTTCAAATGGTAATTTTAGTCTACTATGCTACACTGTGTTTAGTGTTATTTTAGCTCTATTTAGTGTCAGCTACATTGTCACATTAACTACGTAAAGCCTAGACGCTTTTAGATACAGATGGCCTTCTGATATTGAGTACGTTTTCAATCAATACAGTCCGCTGCTGGACCTAAGCTAATACTAATTTTAAAAACGAAAAATTGTAGGTAAGTTCGACGACAGACGTCCGTAAGTGACCCTTATTTCTACGAAATAAAGGCGCTGTCCAAGTTATATTGTTATGGCCGTGTGGTTGACTGTACCACCAAGTCTATCGAATTAGTGGTTTATTAATTCTGTTATACATGTTAAATCAAGGCTTTTGTAGTATCCACATACACAGGTCATTGGTAAAATACTAATAAATACTCAGGACTATTATTATTAACATCATAACAACAACTTTTGAGCTATGACTTTTAGTAATTCATCAGATTTAAATTGAGGCAGAGTGGCCTAAAAAACTGCTCTAAGCTTACTTCGGAAGCAGTTTATTTAAATATAATCAGTATTGAAAAAATACAGTTAGGCCACTCTGGCTCTCGGAGGCCTCAATTCATCCGACTTTCAAACAAAAACAAAAAATATTTAAATTCAACGCTCTAAATGTATGGAAAGACGAAATCTTGAAGGTTTGTTTTTGATAAATGTATCATGTTCTGTAAAAAGTCATAGAACAAAAGTACCCTAGTAGCATTTTCCGTTGGCATTTAGTTGAGCCACCTTCAGAGGTATGTGGCCCAACCAAACGCCAACAAAAATGCTACTAGGGTAGTTGTTTACGTCGATGTCATGAATAATATTGTGTATTGATATTTTACGTTTTGTTCAAGAAAACATACTAAATATCAAAAGGCATTAAGATGGCGTACAACGGTCCAATAGCGCTTCTTAATTATTATTTTTTTTTCTTGAGAATAACAAACAATTGCGCAATAATGCTTAACATTTATAACAGATATTTTATAAAACACTTAAGTAATCACGCAGCCAGCATCGTTATCCACAATTTCGTTATATTATCTCGTGACTGAGAAGGAATTATGAAAAACGGCTCAATCAGCAACCTCGGTAAGTGTGTCTAGAATTTTCTAATACCTTTTATAAAGTTATTGAGACACGAAGCAACAAAATACGATCTAGAGAGGAATGTGGCTGCCTTTCTTTAGATCGAATGTTTTTGCTTCGTGTCGCAATATGAAACTTTATAAAAGGTATTAGAAAATTCTAGACACACTTACCTAGGTTCTTTATTGAGCCGTTTTTCATAATTCCTTCTCAGTCACGAAATATTTTTTTTAAGGAGTGAAGCTATTGGACTGTTGAACGCCTTCTTAATGCAGACTCCTACTTTAATATAATGTAGATCTAGTGACAATTGTCCATACAACAAGGCCACCGCTATTTATCTCTATAATAATTATATATATTCACAATCATTGTTATACACAACAGTGCCCGGGCCTTAGATGCATCCTGAAAGTTGGCAACGCTGCAAATAGCTGTCTTGATAAATTTATCAATATTACACACATTAAGTCACGCCAACTTCCCATGGGGGTAGGTAGAAACTACAGAACGCCATCTGTTACGATCCTTACCCTAGTAGCATTTTCCGTTGGCATTTAGTTGGGCCACCTTCAGAGGTATGTGGCCCAACCAAACGCCAACAAAAATGCTACTATCTTTTTCTTTCTATTTCATTAAGAAAACGACAGAAGATATATATTTTTTTTTTATAGAAAGAAAAAGATGCACTGAACTTAAATTAAGTTTAGTTTGTGAACAAGGGAATCTGCACCAATGGCGAAGTCGAAACTGTGTGTATGCGCGAGTGTGTGTTACGTGCTGACGCTACTCGTCCTCACGCACGCATTCACAGCGTGTTTGTACACTTGGGCTGAATTCCGAATTGCACTGTAATCGGTTTGAGCATGCTTATGCGCGTACCGAATAGGCGTGAGCGCGACAAAGATGTCCCGTGAAGCCATTTAGCGATAACGCCGCCCATATCCTTTAATAATATCACCGTGAGCGCTGTCAAACAGCTCTCAGCTGTCATAATCGTGATATTCTAAATCGGAACGCAAATTATTGATGTAAGTGCTATGAGCTATTACGGCTCAAATCGGAATGTAGCCTTGGTTACCACAAGAAAAGCGTGCGTCACTTCAGTTAGAAATAATATAGTAATACTACTGGGACTATATTACTACAGTATTGGTAATAGTAGTAGTAGTACTTGGTACTACTATTAATCAAAACATCGAATTATTTGACAGCTATTTGCGACGTTACCAACCTTTCAAATGCACCGTCTTAACGAAAGTAAGTAGGTCGCCTGCGAAATTCAAATTTTCTTACATTTTTTGTAATTTGCAGGTTGATACGCGACCGTATCTAAGATTTGCCTTTGTACAGTATTTTTTTTACTTGTGCATAAAGTTTTAATAAATCAATTTATTTATATAATTATTATCATAAAAATCATCAATACTCTCTAAATTCATATTACCCTATTCAATAACTATTGCATGTAATCATGACATTTGAGGTCATTTCTAACTTAAAGAGTTGTATTATTAATTTTACGTCACACCTGGCCATAATGTGAGTTTTACCGCACACTACGCGTACGGTAAAACTCGCATTATGGCCAGGTGAAGACGTAAAATTGTGTACTCACTATGGGCAGTAAAAAAAAAAGACCCCTTTATCGCATATTTACAGCCTGCGGCTCGGGTTACAAATACCTGCGATTTCGGGCTTTCTTTCTTTTACAGCCCTTTGTAAGTATTGTACTATTAATGATTATAATTTTGTAAATACGTACTTGTTACAGCCGCGAATCTTATTTAGATCAACAAACAACCTGACACGGACCTGTAAAACGTAATAATATTTGAATTTCGCGGGTTACCCTTTAAGACGTCACATCGAGCTTTATAAACAGAAGTATGAGTGACAGAGACGTCAGAGTCGACGTAAAAGTCAATGTGACATATTTATAGATGGGTACTGTCAGTTTTTACGGGCGATTTCATACAAGACTTTTTCAGATATTTCTAAGATGAATACAATTTGTGTGTGTAAAATTAAAAAAATATTCTTTAAGATTAGGCCCATTTTGAAAAACAAATCTATTAAATTAATAGTCTTTCTGGGAGGTCTCTATCATGAAGACCATAAAACATACATCGTGCACAGTCAGGGTAAAGAATTTCTTAGCAAATTGACTAACAACTTAATTTATCACAATTGTCACTCTACAGGGTTAAATAAAATTAGTAAATTTGAAACTTCAGATGGGATGTGTATCGTTTTAGTTCAGAGATGTAATATGTATCTATGTCTAAAAACAAAAAAAAAATAACAAAAAAAAATCGAATCAGTCAGTATGAAATGGTTCTAGCACGGAAGATTAACCCAGTGTATCAATCTGCTACACAATTTTTATTTTTTTTTAGTGTTATGTATATATTCAAGAAAAAATGTTTTATTAACTATTCTGGATAAAATATTGTAAGACCCACAAATATTTTGTTTTGGGTATCGGTATCATATAAAAATTAAAAAAAATAAAATCCTACTAACAATTGTGATGTTATTTTATCAATATTCTTCGTCTTTTAATAACATAATATAGGCATACTCGTACATTGAAAATAATATTTTTAAGAGATCTTCGTTCCTATTTGGCTCACATATATTTTGGTATATTTTGTATAAATATTACACAAAGAGATTTATAAAGTCTACTAGTGAGCATGAGGTCCTGAGTTCGATGCCCAGTTCGGACAGTGTCATTGGGTTTTTCTATCCGGAATTTCTCAGCAGTTCACAGATCAGTCCAGTCTCTTTTACACATAGGACTTTATTCCTCTCAAAATGCGCAATATTTATAATTCTACAGCTAATAATATAATAATATTTATACAGTTTTAAATTACTGAGATTCTAAATACTAATATTCACAAAGTTACATATTATTCAGTTTAAGTATTAGGTGCCTTATATAATTACAGGTCCTTGAGACATTGCAGCTTTGTCTCTGAGATAGCAATGCTTCTACGATGTCTTTGGTAATGCATTTACAATGTCTTTGGTAATGCATCTGCGATGTCTTTGGTAATGTATCTGCGATGTCTTTGGTAATGTATCTGCGATGTCTTTGGTAATGCATCTGCGATGTCTTTGGTAGTCCATAGATGGAATAGACCTCATACCATCAGGAGGACCGCTGGCTCTATTTCCATTCATCATTAGAAAGTTTATTTGGTAAATAATTTGTGTAAAATACAATTTTACGATTTTTCTGTAATTTTTATTGTTATTTTAAGGCGCTATGAGCGGCTCGAGCCGGCTGAAGAAGGCTTCGTGAGCCTACTTCAGGCTACATTCCGAGTTAAGCCGTAATCGCTCAAATCAATAATTTGCGTTCCGATTTAGTTTAGAATATCACGATTATGACATCAGAGAGCTGTTTGACAGTGCTCACGGTGATAATAATAAAGGACTAGCGTTATCGCAAGATGGCGCATGTCATGACGTCATCAATGACGATTCACGGGACATCGTTATCGCGCTCACGCAAATTCGGTACGCAAATTATAGATGTGAGTGTTATGAGCTATTACGGCTTAACTCGGAATGTAGCTTAAGGAAGTAAGTAAGTTTTATTCATCTCTCAAATACATTGCAAACTATAGTTTTGTATAATTTTAGAAGTATTTTTTTAAATTTGTTAATGTGAGTACCATGGAGCCGTTTATTATGTTATTATGATGTATGTTGACTTGGAAGAGCGTGGCAGTTGAGAGTATGTCATGCTCACTTACATGTCTCACTGACCACCATCAGTAATCGAATTCGCAGGGATAAATAATATCTTGATTTAAAAGAGTGTCCTTGGAGTTTCTTGCCCATTCTTCTCCAGAGATCTACCTTTTGAAATGGGCAACTAGCTTCAACTTTCTCACTAACGGACCGACTCTTTGACAGTTTAAAAGTGCTTGTAAATGGTTTAATTAAAATAAATGCTTTGAGTTTGAGTGGCGCTACTAATTAGCATCCACAGGTACGTTTTCAGATCCATTTGGTAAGTATCTGATGAAAATTACATTTTCAGATATTTCTGGAACAGACCATATATTCGAGACGTGGCAAGCCAGTAAATGTTGCAAAACATTGTTGCAGCTACATGATTTTGTGTTGCTAGCAACATGTCACACGTACAGTCATTCTTAAATCAACTTAATTTACAAGCCAGTAAAGTTGATATCTGTTTGAATATACTTTACATGTATTATCTTTTGGAAACATGTATTCAAGTTTTGTCATTCTAGAATCAACTTAATTTCCACTAAAGTAAGGTTGATATTCGTTTGAACATATACGTGTTATATGAAGGGTAGTGTTACTGCGGTGTCTGGTCTTCATCGTCGGCTCGTAAGGCGACCATGTCGGGCAGTTTGAAGTGTTGCATGTGGAAAGGAGGCTCCGGACTACTGCAGGGACGAGTTGGCTGGAAGTGAAAGAGAAAGAAATAAGCTTATTGGTACTACAAAAGGGTAGCAAACAAAATACTGCATTTTCACCACACTTCTAATAAATAAAATAGAAGTGTCTGTTTGTAAAGTCAAAACAATAGCTTTTTACTAAATGCATATGAAAGTATATACGGTACTTATAACAAAGAAACAATTTTTTTTTGTCTGTCTGTTTTTACGGCTAATCTCCGAAACGGCTGGACCGATTTTGACGGGACTTTCACTGGCAGATAGCTGATGTCATAAGGAGTACATTTTGCTTTATTTAAGTAAAAAACACACGGGCGAATACGCGGGTAACAGCTAGTCCTAAAATAAAGATTAAGACTGTTATTTACAGATAGAATTGGACATTATTCGTACACTATACAGCAGAAACATTATCATTGTCAGATTCATTTTTCTGACAGACCTTGCCAATTAAAAAGAACCTGTAAATGGTTTTATTGGAATAAATGGTTTGAGTTTAAATAGGTCAGAAAAGGCTTAAATTTGTAGTTACCTGAGTACTGCGCCCTCGTCTACGTTGCGGCAGAATACCCTTCCGTGCCATGAAAAATCTGAAACATTCAGTTACAAGTATTTAGAGCAAGTCCATGGTTTAGTCAGTGTGAAACTTAAAGGGACGAAAAGGTGAACAAAAATAATACGAAATACTGCTGTCGTATACGGGTTTTTCTAAATTTAATTGAATGGCAAACTTTTAATTTCATCCGAAAGACGTCCACTGCTGGACATAGGCCTCCCCACGCACCGCCATTTAGACCAGTTCTGTGCTTCTCGCATCCAGCAGATTCCTGCGGCCTTCACAAAGTCATCGGTCCACCTTGTGGGAGCCCTTCCAACGCTACGTCTTCCGGTACGCGGTCGCCACTCCAGAACCTCTCGGCCCCAACAGACATCTGTCGCACTGCCACTTAAGTTTGGCAATTGTTCAGGGCACACCACTGCCGCAGAGACAAAGCCAAAACGTGTCATGTGCCAACGCTGCTTGGCGGCAGAAATATATTATGATCCATAACGTGGTAGTACTATAGAGGTATGAGGATCAGCGTGTAAAGTTCACTCATACTTTATAGAAAAGGGAGGATCCTCCGACCAGACGGGTGCTGTGTCTGGTGGGCAACTGCCCGACGGTTGATGTCGGGATGTTGTATATATACTAGTCGCGCGGTAAACTCTGCTTGCGCGATGCAGGATTTGTGACGTCAGGGGCCTTACTCCCGAAAACGATTCGAGTTTGATTTTGTTTCCGATTCGAATTGGTTTCGATCCGAACTCGATTTAAAACCTTACTCCCCAACCAATTCGAATCGTAAACCAAGATCGACATAGGTTCGAATAATATCAGCGTCATTTTATGCGTATCCGGTGGATTCCGTCATCGTCAAGTGCTCTATGTCTTTTAGGTAATCTCACTCGATCTGAATAAAGTAGCTTCTTTGATATCGTGTAATTTGACGTTTAGTTTTGATCCAACAACTCTATATCTATCATTCAGATAGCGTGCGGAGTAGATACGAACTTTTCGATCCTAACGAATCTTTCGATCGAAGTTAGTTTCGCTTCAAACCACCGGCACGATCGTGCGCTAGTGTCGGATTCAAGAGTATGGATCGGCATTGAATTCGAATCTAATTCGATTGATTCAGAACTCGATGCTGTCGGGAGTAATTCCCCAGGTCTTTGATGTGTAGTTGATGCCGATGCCGCCACAGCACTGCTCCGGACGAGCTGCTTCACAAACTGCTCATCATCATCGTTCTCTTGACCTTATCCTAATATATTAGTGGTCGACGTACCATGTCCTCTTCTTCCATACATCTCTTTCATACGTCATCTCGGTAGTCACCCCCTGTCTATGCATATCATCTTTCACATAGTCCATCCATCATTTCTATGGTCTTCCCCTACTCTTATAGGCATCCACCATCATGATCTGCCCAGCCTTGTCCCAACTACAGTGTAGTCGGCTTCCAGTCTAACCGGATACAGCTGAATACTAGTATTTTACATGGAGGGACCTGCCTATCTATGTACCGTGTGGTGCCGGCCGTAAAGAATAGCACCACCCCATTTCCTCCTGTGGGTGTCGTAAAAGGCGACTAAGGGACTTATACTAGAGAATGGGCAGCAGCGTTCTCTATGCATTTTTAACACCATACTGCGATCGCTAACCCGCCTGCCAAGCGTGGTGATTATGGTAAAGCCCCCCCATTGGGGAGGCTTATGTCCAGCAGTGGACGTCTTTCGGCTGAAATGATGATGATGATGACCTACTACCTATCTGACTTCCAAAACGAGTTGACTGGTTGTTAGACTTTCGGGCTCCTGACGACCCGTACCGACTGTAGAAGATCTACGAATGACAGCCGAGACCAACGGCTTAACGTGCTTTCTGAGGCACTGAGGGTCTTGGTAGCTTAACCTGGTAAATCGACCCGTGTGGCTGTTATAACTTAACTTTCCTGACAAAGAGCTGTACTACTTAAACTTACCGTATAGTTGAGATGGGTATATTAAACTGCTCGGAGACAGTCTGGAACGTCAGTCCGCGACTGACGCAGTCCGCGGCCTGACGTAGCACCACCTCGCTGCGTCGGATTCGCTTGTTGATGTTGAACTCTGACGGCTGGGAGGGGAGCAGCTGTAAGGGAAGGTCCTAATGATCTGCGTTATAGAGGAACTTTTTTTGTTGGTTGGTGAGACTTCCCAATTTTGTCGGTATCGGTATATCATAACAGTAAAAGCAATATTTATGTATAAAGGTTTTAAGTCGTAATTTCAGGTAACTCAGGTTAAATGTAATTCGCGCGTTATAAAATGTCAAGGTCTATTTTTTATTACTTGCAATGTTTGTATGTATGTATGTTCGGATCAAATCTTGCAACTGAATTTTAAAGCAGTTATCCCCCACCGATTGAGATGAAATTTTGCATACACGTTTAGTTTGGATGACAATGCATGGTTAGCTAAGTGACGTCATTCTAAATCAAATATGGTGTACGGCCCAATATAGTGGACTAGTTACTTTTTCGTGCACTCTCATGATATGGGTATCAAATAAAAGGGTTTGCTGAGAAGAATACGAAAAATAAAATGACTTCACTCTAAATCCAATATGGCGGACCGCCCAAGATGGCGGTCTAGTAATTTTTTAAACACTCCTATAATATGGTTATCAAATTAAAGGGTTTGCTGAGAAGGATACCAAAATTAATTTATTTTGGATAACTGAAAAATTAAAAATAGGTCCGGGATGGATTTGATTTAAATTAAAGTGTATTTTCTTCTTTTTAGAGCAATTATATAAAAGCTTGTTTAAAAAAAATGTTTTTATAATATTAATTTAAAAAAATTGCTTTAATATCAATGTGAGAGTTGGACAGCTTCAACCTTACAGTCCTTTCAGTTATTTTATCTCTGACAGCAACCTAACAGCAACCTTATTGTAACAAGAATAAAGATCACTGTGATTTTGACAGTCATACAAAATCATAGGTAAAATAACTATTCTATTCTATTTTTAATATATGGCAAGCAAAGCCGATGTCGACTATTCTGCCAATGTCTAAAGTGAGTTAGAAAAACAAGTGTGCATGAGAGATTTTTTTTTAAAAGTAGTAACCCTAGTAGCATTTTTGTTGGCGTTTGGTTGGGCCACATATCTCTGAAGTTGGCCCAACTAAATGCCAACGGAAAATGCTACTAGGGAAGATTCTTCGGTTGATACAGTTGAACACAATGTAGATCTTGTAGGTAAAATAACTATGAAAGGACTGTATTGAAGTTTCAATTTACTAGGAGTTTGTTCGAAAAATAGTAAAGTAATGACGAGGTCGGCTATACAGCTGATATAGTTCAACGCCTGCAAGTCGCGAGAACTGCGATAGTTTGTATTAGTTATCTTAAAGGTCTGCGAAGTTTCTCAAACAAGTAAAAAAACACCGGCAAGAAGAAGTAATTTTTGTTAAGACACCAATAAAAAAATATTTTAGTAAAAAGTTTTTGCTGAAAATGATTATTTATTCAATTATCTTAGCATAAACCCCACCATATATTAAAAAAAATATTCCATGCGATTTGTCTTGGCGCATAATGTTTTTCCCAATGTCCTTTAGTAAATTAGTGCATCTACTCGACACTAGATGGCGCTATTACCAATATTATTAGTTCATCTACACTGCTCCAAAGATCTTTTGGCGCTCAAATGACGTTGACAGCTGGCGCTGTTAGTAAACATTTGTGCAATTGTTTTGTGAAATGTTTTGAAAAAACAAGATGGCGGCGCATGTTCCGAATTTCACCACGCTCTAGAAGAATCTTGTAGCACTATTATACTCAACAACAGATGTTGTTACTCACCATACTAGGAGGCTGCGCCTGGTCGCCCACATGTATGACGTTGACTGCGGCGGAGGAGCCAGGGCCTATCGTCATGATCTTAGGCCTGATCTCGCGGAAGTGCGGGGGGCTTTGAAGGTGTAGGGCCTGTAAAAGGCAACCCACATAATGGTCAACAATTATTTGTATATGCCAAAGAGGTCCTAACACACACCTAAAACACCCCAGTTACTAGGTATACGATACCTCTTGTCAAAGATCCACGAATGACAGCCGGGACTAACGGCTTAACGTACTCTCCGAGATACGGAGGGGTCTTGGTATATAAAGATGGTCACCCATCCACGGACCAACCGCGGCAAGTGTAGCTTAACCTGATAGATCGACCTGTGGGGCTATTATTACATAGCCAAAAGCTCTCTATATTCTACCTATCCTTCTATACTTCTCGGTCCTTCCCTGTAGTCAAACTATTTTGTCCAACTGATTTGACCACAAGATGGATCTTTCGCCGTGGTCAAACTACTCAAATAATCCTCCCTGTATATAAAGTTTGACTACTATAGTATACACTATAGTTTCTTCTCAGAGTAGTCAGATACGAAACGCCGACCTCATCTAGTTTTAAAATATGATTGACGTGTAAAAGTGTTTGTAAAAACCTACTTACAGAAATAAAATCATTTATCATTTATCATTTATCATTTATCATTTACAGTTATGATTAAAATTAAAACCGTAATATAATTTGTTCGAAGTTATATAATAATGTTCCAAATTATTAAATCACAGTTACCAGAACGGTCCCCTCAGAAAGTTCATTTGGACTTTGTAACTGCAGCTGCAAATACATTAATTCCAGAAACCAAGTTTTTATCATTGGTTTCTCTACCTTACCCTTCGAGGAATTCAGGCATGATGTTATTACTTACGTTATTAACATGTCGTATGATGAACGCGGGCGGCTCGTCCCGTGTGTCGTACGTGTGGTCGTCCGGCGGTCGTGCGATCGCTCCAGGCCGGTCCGGTTCCGTGTCCGATGGACTATCGTATTGACACTGCACGTTTGCTATCGGGAAGTCTGTGGGAAGAGATTGTTGTAGTGAGGTTTGTTGGTAAGTGAGTTGGTAATTTAGGGCGCTAGCAGACATGCCACGTTTAGTATCGGCGATCAGCGATTTAGTCGCTTTATGGACGCTCGATACAGCGTCCGACCGAACGAACTCTGGCCAAGCGAGGTTACCAAAATGCAATGCAGTGTCGAAGCAATAGGGATGAAACTGGGTAAAAAAAAAAATCTGTTTAGTCCGTCAATCAGATAGTAAAAAAATATTAGACACGTATTTTTTGCTTTAATAAAAAATGACTTAGATAAAACACATTAAACTTGGGGAGTGGGGGCTCGTTACGTCACAGCTCAGTATAAAATCTAATGAGAAGTGACGTCATGCCACATTTGAACTCAATGTATCGCCGTAATGTTTTGATTACGTAAAAAAGAAAAAATACGTGTCCAATATTTTCTAATAATATAAATGACGGACAAAAAATCTTTTTTTAGTCATCGTCCCTATTCCTGAAGCGCGCAATGTCGATAATACGACTGAATGCAGCCTCCTCGTGTTGCTGCATTGATGAAACCGCCAATGTTTAAAGTAGCATGACTGCTAACACTCTGATGTAAAAATTAAAACATACATACTTATTCCTTACAATTGTTTCTCTGGTTGAAATTAAATAACCCCGTCTCTTTTAGCCACCAGAATGTCTCCAACCCACAGCAAGGCAAAATAAAAGTGTCTTCTCATACAGAGAAGGATCGAGTAGTGATCAATGCTCGTCAAAGTCAAAGTCAAAGTCAAATCATTTATTTCAAATAATAGGCACATAAAAGGCAGTTTTTAACGTCAAAAATTACAAAATAATTAATCGATTCTGGTTGCCCCTAGTTGTCGTTCCTTCTCTGTAGGAGAAGAGTCCTTTGTCTGGATATTATTATTTCCTTCATGGTTCCCATTTTAAAGGATATGAAGAATTTGGGTTTCGTAGTCAACAAGGAACCCTTATAATTTATTCATGTCCGTCTGTCTGTCTGTCCGCGGCTTAGCTCAGAGACTTTTAGTAGTCTGTAATTTGGCATGGTCGTTAATCGTTAATTAATCACGTCAACAAAGGGGTAAATCTTGAAATACATTTATTTTTACGGTACACGTAAAGTGAGGATGATATTTTTTTTCTCTCATCTTTCCCATGGTGTGGGCTATCGTTGGTTACCCTAGTACCATTTTTTGTTGGCATTTAGTTGGGCCACTTACAGAGGTAAGTGGCCCCACTAAATGCCAACAAAAATGCTACTAGGGTAGGTCGTTCAAAAATATTTCAGGTTTGTTATTATATTATTTTTCGATTCAGGGATCCATTTGCGTAATATTAAGCTTTAAAGTGCCCCCTGCCAGCTAAATGGTTGTATTTGGATATGTGACAAAAATCACAGCAGTAGAATATATAACGAAGTTAAAAGGAAAACTATCACAGCTATGAAGGTTTTACAAGTTACCGAGTAATAGTAGACCAATTTTTTTTTTTTTTTTTATCCCTTTTTTTTCCACACACTAAATTATACACGTTAAATTTGTTCTTGGGATAAATTCATCTCAATTACGGAATTCTTCATTCTGTGTCGTCCGCAACGCACTTGGCCGTTTTTTAATTTTTATAGATAGATGTCTTTTAAACTATCATTCGATATTTGAAAGATACTGGTAGAACCATAGTAATCACAGGTTATTAATTAAATACCCTCCTTCTATTTTGAATTCGATAATTATGGTAAACTATTCTTCTCTCTCAAAATTTATTTAAATGCTATTAGGGAATATAAGGTTTAAAATAATAAAACATAGTGTACACGACAAAAATCATTGTTATTAATAATTATTATCCGTACAATACAATCACCCGTAACACATAGCTTCTAAATACTGGCATGAAACTCCACGATATATTCCCATTGAGTATGACAGCATTCCCAGTGATGGAATTTTAATGACATAATTATCTTGTGAAAAAAAGGGGAAGGGACTCGTGGCTAAATGATAACAGCGGTACGGGTCGATGGAAGGGTTCAGCTACGCTAGCCGCGGTTGATGCGTGGATGGGTCCATTACTCCGTGCCTCGGTAAACACGTTAAGCCGTTGGTCCAGGCTGTCATTCGTATATCTTTGACATTCGTTATGGGTAGTCAGAAGCCCAAGCCTGACAACCAGTCTTACCAAGGGGTATCGTATTACCGAGTAACTGGGTTATAGAGGTCAGATTGGCAGTCGCTCCATTCAGCTGGATCCGGTTAGACTGGAAGCTGACCCCAACATTGTTAGGGATAAGACTAGGTAGATATACCTTGTGAAAAAAAAAAAAAAAACTTGGCAGTGTTGTTAACCCAATACTAAAGAGTAAAGTGAAAACGGACCAGAAAGACAGGCTTCTAGTAAGGTCGTCTAATTCTATGTACATCCGAATTCGTAAAAGCTGCCAGTGAAATTATCGTGTTAGATGCCCGAATTCAGGTAGTCATTCGGATACCCAAATGTGGGCGATCTTAATAATGAAGTGAATGGAGTGATTTATTCCATTACCGGGAACGTTATTATCACGAGCGATAAAATACATAAAATAATACAGCCGAAATAAAGACAATGTCAAAAAGTTCAGAAGACAGAAGAAGAACGTATGACATAAATGGGAAATTCTGTCTTACTTAATGGGAATTAAATTCACGAAAAAACCGCACAGTAATCATAATTACGATACATAATTAATTCACTTATTATAATTATTTTACTTACAATTTATTTAAGTACATCAATTATATGTATAAGATTATTTAATAATTATTTTGGCTTATTGTAAAATAAGTTAACACTAAAATTTTACTAAAATTTATAAAAAAAAAGTGTAAATAAATTATAATTTAATTATTTATAGTTAATTAAGTATACAATATTGCCGCGTGGTCCCGGCTATTGAATTGCCACCCGGTACTTTTCTTTAGGTCGCATTAAGGCTACTTCTATACATGACCAGTTACGATCTTCGTTTTACCTCATCTTTATGACACAAAATCCATATCGTGTATACCCCACTCAGGGGGCCAAGTCTACTATTATCAATGTTTTTTTAATTATGGCTACCATAACCATACCATTGCGCAAGAACTTCGTAAACTCAAAAATTCATAAAGGCAGTCGACAAATAATAGGAGATTATGACTTGTCCCCCTGTACGAGATTACCAAATACACAAGATTTTCCCAATGGAGGCACCGCGCCGTCGGAACATCACAATGACGCCTTTCAGTGAGGAGATTACTAAAACTTTCGAAATCTACATTTACGGTGTCAACGATCGGGCATTCACAATTCCGTCAGCAGACTTGCCCCCCAGGCCAAATTAACACAGATTTTGCCCTGTCTATGGAAAGCAAAAGCAAGCTTCAGAGCAAAAGGTCAGGTAGCTGTCTCTAACTAGCTTCTTATATCATAGCTTCATAACCAGAGATCGAGCGGGCCCATTCATAAGTTATCAAACAAAAAAGCATTATGTAGCTCTCTTTTTTAAAGTATGTGGAAGAGGCGGTTTATACAATTATACCCCTCGGAACAAATTCCTGTAGTCATTGCAAATAATTATTCCGAGCAGAGTTCCAATCTTTTGCATTTGAAAGGGCTTAATTTGCGCTAACTCATTGCAGGATACTGCGCAAATATGATTAATTCTACAGCGTGTATCAGAAAGGTGTGGTCAAATGTAAGGATGTGGTAAAATGATCAACTTTCTCCATGGGACCAACATCATAATAGCGAAAAAAAATATCAAGTGTCCCATACAAAACTAGTGTCCAATACCTACTCGATCCAAATGTAAGGGTCGGCTGATCCTCTCGCGCCCGGCCCTGGCTCAAGCCATGGTCCGAGGCGAGAGGGAATGGGAGGCAGTCACCTCCTTCTGCAAAGCAGTCATGCTAGCAAAGGAGGTGGCGGAATGGGAGAGGGAGAGAGCCTCCCGTCCCAGCCGCCGCGGTAGACGCTTCGGGCGTCGGGAGCCGCGTGATGACTCCCGGCCACCGTAGACGCGGGCCTGCGAGCGGTGAGTAATGGGTAGCTCACCGTCCGATCAGGACCAGGCCCGTGCTGGACGGCGCGTACGTGTTCCACGCGCGCCTCAAAGAGATGTCAGCAACGACGAAGGGGCCCATTACGGCCCAAGCCTGCCTGATCTGCGGGATTATCCGAAAGGGCTACCCCGGAACATAAAGGGCCAAGGAAGGAACACAGGTGGGTTTTAGTCAGTAAGAGTCTGACACTCCTTTCCGATCCACCCAGAGCGGGGAGGGGTCATTTAAGATTTCCAATACTCAAAAAAAAAAAAAGGGTCGGCTGATATTTTTTTCGCGTTTACGATGCACGATGTTGTGTAAATGGAGAAAGTTGTTAAGTTTGATGGTCTGTACCACACCCTCAAATATGACCAAACCTTTCTGATACAAGCTATATAATTGAGCACAAATAAAATAACTCGTTGCTTACATAATAACTGGTCTAATCATTACGTGTTATTGCTAACTTCTTTGCGAAAGCGAAACCTGCCAATAGGGCGGGACATCGCTATAATTATATAGGAAAAACTATAGCTTCCTAATTATTTAAATTATTAGATAATTAATCTACTCAAGCCGACCACCTCGTGAGGAAAGAAATAACTACGTCCTCTAAATAATTCTACAGCTTAATTAAATTACAAAAATATTATAATTATTCACTCATTATAAAATTAAGTATAATAGTTATTTTAAGTACGATAATTATTTTCCTATAAATAATTTACTTACTATTAGTCGTTGCCAGTGAAAAACAAAATCAACAATAATTATAAATAATTAACAAACAAAAAAAGGTAATAATTTACTAAATATTTGGGTTGAATTAACACTACTTTGGCGAATTAGGAACTAAAAATATAATTATTTGACTTATAGTTAACTATGGTTAAAGTTTTATGTATATTAATCAGTGTAGTTACACAGTCATTGCAGTCTGATAAATCGAATAGTCAGAAAATCATGATTTAAATAAAATGAAAAGCAAGTGGTCGCTTTTCTTTTAATTTTATAATAAACCCACATTTCGCTAGTTATGTTTAAGTCCCATGTAAAGCGAGCCGTAGCACTTGCGAGATCAACGAGGCAATCAAATTGTTAATATAATATGCATAAAAATACGATAGAGGTATTCATAAATCTCTTTTTATCGACTAACACTGTCACAATAGGAATCGATTTATCTGACTATTCGAGTAATCGTAATAATTCTATAAGTTTTTGGTCAAGTAATATACTCTTGGCACTTAACTTGGGTTTTTTTTATTTTAAATTTAAAAAATATTAATTCAGGTAGAATAAAATCATAAACCATTTATGATTTTATCTACCCACATAACTGAAAATGTTGAAGGTTTTATTAAATTTATTTTTCTGTATTTAATGATTCTCCGTAGCAGGGAAAATGGTTTATAAAAAAAGATTTTGTTAAATCGATGTGGGATTTTTTTTAGATTTGTTTAAATTCAGTCATTGGCTAGTTTTTTTCTTTGGATGACAAGACATTATTTATTGCACGAATGGCGCCCGCGCTTAATCAAAATATGAGTACAGTCAGGGAAATAAATAAATAAATTGACTGAGCGCGCCAAATTAAAATTTTCTTCGACAGTTGGTTGAAATGGCAAATTAACACCTTAGCGTCAATTTGATAAATAATTTATTTTCCCGACTGTACAAGTGAAACTAGGTTGCGGTCAATCGATGATGTAATCTATTATCAAAATGAATAACTGCCGATCGATAGCTATAGTTCATCGATCGCTTGTTTTTGACAGATCGACGGCAATCTAGTGACACCTAACTTTTGATGATGTAAATAATAATAATTTTTATTACTAGGTTTAAATTAGACTAGACACAAATTGTATATCTTATGAGGACATATCTTTACATATTTTATTAATTACAGTCATCGGCTTACACGCACATACTTTTAAGAATAATACTTATTGCTTCTCAAAGGCTAAAACTGCTTGATTTTTAACACGTACGATAATAGAAACCGAAAATGTGAAGTGAATCTTTTTCGACTAAATTATGCAAATCTGTATGCTGCTATATAAATTCTGACTACCAAGCATGCGACGCTTGCAGTGGTACTAAAATGTTGGCTTTTTTATAGCATTGAATGGTTATTAATTAAGGTAATGTGCTGTAACAATCTCACCTTTAAAACTTAGTTAAAGTAAGCGTGAAGTGAGCTATCAATAGTGTCAATTCCCTTGCATCAGTTGGAATGGCAGCTCACTTCACCTGAGTTTTCACTGTGAGATTACTACAGTATTGACCGGTTGGTTTTTTATACTAATTTAATTTTAGTTTTTCCTTTTTATTTGTTTTATTGTATTATTAATTATTTTAAATTGAACGTGGATTATTATCGTGTTGATTTTTTTTATTTTAAATATCTTTGACATGTTTTTTATTTTATTTCGTTTGTTAGATTTGAATGGTACTGTTTTATTTTACAAAATTTCTACAAAATATATATTGTTCTGAAATAAATGACTTATGACTTATGATCACCAGAGACGTCGCAGATGCGATGTCATCTCATATGTAAAGCTGTAATGTCTCATTGAGTCATACCCTTCAAAGCGGAAAACAGCAACGCTGCTTGGCGGAAGAATTTTTGTATTATTAATATTTTTTTGATCAGTCTAGACCCATAGATCTAGTCGTTCAATGTAAAATACTGGTATTCAGCTGCATCCGGTAAGACTGGCAGCTGACCCCAACATATTTGGGAAAAAGCCAGATGATGATGATCAGGATTTCTACTCAAATATAACTAGTAAAGATATGCCCATAATCACTTCCTAAATTAACATTACCTTGACTACATCTTACATTCTTTGGTTCTTAATGCTAGCTCCCTGTAGACACAAACTCCATTTATCTAAACTTTATAGCAGTTTTAAGTATATTGATAGAAAAATCTAGATTATTTTACTTAGAACCCTAAACCCCGTATACTCAAATGTCACTTAATTTTAAGCCCCAGCAATTTGAACTGATCTTTGACATTCCTTAGGGGTAGTCAAAAGGTTAAAAATCTGACAAGTCTTACCAAGGGGTATCGTGTTACCCAGTAACTTGGTTGTGGAGGTCAAATAGGCAGTCGCTCCATGTAAAATACTGGTATTCAGCTGCATTCAGACTGGAAGCCGACCCCAACATAGTTGGAAGAAGGCTGGAAGGGGCTGGTTGGAATTAAGACGTTCTTAAAAGTCTTTCTAAACATAACACTTAACGTTTTTCCTAACATTATTCCCTGAAGGGTACGGCAGAGGTGTACCTACAGTACACCCACATTTCGCCAGTTATGTTTAAGTCCCATGTAATAGGGGCCAGCCTATTGCCATCAATCCGGCTGCTCGTGAGAAATTCCTGATGGAAAACCCAATACCACTTTGCCTAACTTAGGAATCGAACCCAGGACCACATGTTTTTCTGTTTTATAATAGGCCTTAGAGTGACAAAGACAGCATGAAACTTAGCGGCGACTTAAAACTGAGTGGCGTTTGAGAATTCGGCTTAAATACTTCATGGTTACAGACTATGTTATGGCAGAGGTTAGTAGTAGTACCATAGTAGTTGTAAGACTAAATACAGTCGGATAGGAATAGAGGTACCCTCGTTTTACGAAATATTTCGGGCTAGATATTTTAGTAAAGGTGACTGAAGGCTTGCAAAATTTCGTCGCTCGAGATTATTTATCAATGACTGAGAATACAAACATTGCCCTCCTTCTGGAGCAGTCAGGTGAAAAATAGTATAATTATCCGATTATTATTATAAAATTGATTTAAATAAAAAATCCTTTTAAGCCCGATGAAAAAAAAAAATCGATCGACAAAATCTATCCAAGTCTACAGGTTCCTTAAGCAAACCCTTAAGTTGCAGGTTACTTTAACAAAAATAGAAATAGATAATGAGCAAAATGTTATATCATTAAAACAGGGGTTTAATTCAGTCGTTTTGAAACCAAACGTACAGTACCCGGACGTTAATATGACACATCGAGCTTCAAAATGATACTGTCAAATAGGTATGAGTGACAGAGACGACGTGAGACAAAGACGAACGTTATCGGAAACTCGATGTGTCATGTTTATAGCCACTTACTATTCGGCTACTATTATAACGAGAGTACCTATGAACATGGCTACCAAAAAGTTAAACATTACATTTGGCATGACTACAAAAAGACTTACAAAGTATCATCATATTTCTCTGACCTCGACTCAACCATGAGATCTAACGGGTCCAGAATCTGTGTCCTGGCTCCGCGCCTGCCTTTAGAAAACTGACTCTTAATATCATACTTTTCCATCCAATTCCGCAAAGTTTTCCTTGGCACCCCGTACTTATTTGAGGCTGCATATACACTGTAACCTTTTTTCACGGCAATTAAGGCGTCTCTAAGATGCTGCGATGAGTATTGCTTATAAGATTTTTCTTGAAAGACATCAGTTTCTATGTTGACGATCTCGTTCGGTCGTCTTCCAACTAGTCGTGGTCGTGCATGGATGTTTAAGGGTATCCCGTGGTCCATATCGATAAAATGGCGCGTCACTATTTCCGTTGAAGTTCGAACTCCTGAAACAAGCAAGGTCAAGAAACCGCCCTTTAGAATTACAATTAAAAACATAAAAAAGAGGGAGTGAAGAAACATGGGCGTTTCTTTTCCTGGCTTCTTACAGGCAGCTGAGGCTTTCGCGGGGAGTTATAAGGCTACTCTTTTCAATGAGACTTTTTGGTATAGTTCGAGCAATTCAAAAGCGCATATGGTGTGTATTCTATGTACACTGACATAGGGTTCAACTGTTTTACGTGCGCTCGAGCAATGCCAGAACTACACTAACATTCAACTGTTTACTTTCGTAATTCAAATTTTCGAATTACTTCTTCAATTTAAAAGTCACAGTTGACGTTTTTGTCTCAATGAACGAGGGTAGTCGTACAACTCCTTTAATGTAACGTGTACATTAAAGGAGCTGAAAGATAGTTCACTCTAGCTTGCTAGTTAATCTAAGGCTTATTAAATAATTAATACGCTACTTTAAGAACTAAGATGATTTGATTAAAAAAAAAACTAATTTGCCAGCTGTTTAACGGCGAATGAGAAAAACAAAGGAGAGGTTAATTTAATAATAAATTACAAAAAAAAAAAGGTTTTTTTGTGGTTGTATGACCACATAAGACATCAAGTGAACCATGATAACTACTTCTACAAAATAAATATTTTTAAGAAGCTACATGGATCTATCAAAATTTTCTTAGCGATCAAAAAGGTATATTGGATGTTCAGCAAATTACTTAGAGTGAACTATCTTCATAAAAATACGGGGAAAAGCATGCGTTTTGTAAAAAGCGAGGAAAAGCCGCTCTTTTGGGTTCTTTTCTTTTTTGAGATTTAAATATCCAAGCGTGGTTTATATTTTTTGGTACAAGAAAAAAAAAAAGATTTTTGCGGGCGAGATAGTAGTATTTTTTCTTATTATTAAATAATAATTAGTCAAATAAATCAAACGAGCATTTACAGATGCTAACAATACGGCTTAAATATTATCGATCGACTAAAATCTGATGGGAAAATTAAGTTCATCGATCGACGAATTCAAGGAAGTGTGTAAGCTTCTTTACGGGTTTTTAAATTAAAGCAATATTAATTTGTATTAAATTAATTTCTTATAACGTAAAATAAAAATCAGGATGCCTTTCTTGTTACATACTTTAAAAGTTCAAAATCAGAACTAAGTGACGAAATTATAGACCGTTATATAGAATTTTTCACAAAAAATTCTACTACACAAAATAATTGAATTAAAACGACCAATGCATACGGTAAACCTCCATTTAATTGAAACATAAATAATTACAATTGGTATGAAATACATTAAGTACAACCGGTAAATAATAATACGTGAACGCATTGACCAACATAATACTGTTTATGAACATACAATGTAGCTGAATTTATAGTTTTTATTGTGAACTTGGCTATATACAGTATTTAAATTAGTTAGCGAAACTCCGCATATATATTATGAGTATCGATGTTTAAAGGCGATTAAAAAAAAACTCCTGAAAGTAACCTCCTTCTGTTTTGAAGCTGGTTAAAAATAAAGATTTTCATCATCAGAATTTCATATAACAGCTGATGGGGTCAACGACCACTGGTAGTATCTTGACGTTTAAGTTTAGAAAATCAGTTTTTTTATTATCGTCATTAGATATTGATTGACCCAAGATGGCTGTGAAATTTTCCGAGTTAATATAATCAGACTCTGTATGACATCACGCCTGTTTTCCCCGCAGCGGTAGGCAGAGGTGTATACTACTTCCATATTTCGGCAGTTACGTTTAAGTCCCACAATATAAAACACCTTAAGCCGTTGTTCCCGGCTGTCATTCGTAGATCTTCGACAGTCGTGACGGATACTCAGACGCTCGAAAGTCTGACAACCAGTATTACTTTGATATCGTGTTACCCAGTAATGGAGCTGTGGAGGTCAGATAGGCCGTTGCTCCATGTAAAACACTGGTATTCAGATGCTTCTGTTTAGACTAAAAGCCGTCCCCGACATAGTTGTGAAAGGCAGATGATAAGTCACAGAATTTTTCATTTCGATTTCATGAAAAGATTCAGAGGCAGGACGTAGAACGCAATTTTCCCGACTGTGTATGAATTAAACCAGTTCACAACAAAAAACCGGACAAGGCTTAGCATTTTAATACAATGTATATATCTACAGTAGACACTTACTTCTATATTATTATGTATATATTTATATACTAGTAGGCACTTCATGGGTTATAACGTGTTTTGTATATTTATGTGGGTAGTTTGAGAATAATGCCTGTTTAAAAGCGCGCTGTTCGATTTTCAGCACCCGACATCAACCGTCGGACAGTTGCCCAGCAGACACAACACCTGTCTGGTCGGAGGATGCTCCCTTTTCTATTGAGGATGAGTGAATTTTACACTGTTCCTCATACCTCTATAACATCAAAGAAAAGCCAGACTAATCAGTAAATCTCATGAAGTTGTTGTGATTGGTTGAAAGAAAATATATCAATAAACAATTTTTTTTGAGTAATTTGGTGTTTCTTGCCGATTCTTCTCCATACGTAACTACCTTTTGGAAGGGGCAACTAGAATCATTTAATTAACTTTGTAATTTTTGACGTTCAAAAGTGCCTTTTATGTGCCTATTTGAAATAAATTATTTGACTTTGACTTTGGAATCCCACCCGCGACACGCAGCGCAGCAGTCAATCGCTTAACCACTGCGCCATCCATGCCGACAAACCAACAACAACAATCATATAATATGTAGAAACAGATTATATTAAATGGTTTTCAGAAACCAGACTTAGTATTTTTGGATAAAAAGGCAGATAGAGAAAAGATCTATTACTATTTATTTTTAGGACTTTTTACTAGACCATAAAAATATACAAAACACGGTGTTACAAGAGAATAATAACTAAAACCATTAAAACAGTATTATTGATAGGAACGTAGGTAATATCTAGGCCATTCAACGTGGCTATTCGGACAGCTAACCGTAGGGATAGTTAATTAATCGTTTAGATAGTCTACCATCAAACCAATTGAGATACGATTCAGATATAGTATGATGCTTCGGGAGTAGAGATGTCGATTAATCATTATGATAATCGACTATCGGATAAGCTATGAATAATTACTTAAGTTGTTTAAAAATCAAAGAATTCCGGTTTAGTTAATCAGTGAGATAGTTGACTCACCTAGTAGTTAGTTACTTAAATTATTTACTATTCCATTGTATATTTCAAATGACAGTTAATTCTTACTAGCAAACCTCGAGTATACTTAACTATAGTAGTCAATTTCAAGATTAAATAACTATCCCTTCATGACAAGTTAACCATTACGATATTAGGCTAACTATATACCATAATTGTTGAGAAATATTATTTTAACTAATACGTTAGTTAACCGTCAAGATAATAAACTGTATGTGTATATATCAGAATTAAATGACGGAATTATAAAAAAGAAAAATTATTTTTGATTTAACTTCTTTTCATATAAGTATTAAGGCCTATAACAAATGCTTAGTGAAGGAAAATGGAAAAGTGATCATTAAAATATAACAATAATTGTGATTCGTAGATATTTGACAGTCGTTACGGGTAGACAGAAGCCCGAAAGTCTGACAACCAGTCTTACTTAGGTATTGTATTACCCAGTAATTGGGGTTGTGGAGGTCAGATATGCAGTCGCTCCATGTAAAATACTGGTATTCATAATTCAGGTGCATCCGGTAGGACTAAAATCCGAAACCAACGTAGTTGGGGAAATGTTAGACAGATGATGACCGAGTTATATTTTAATGATCAACCATCTCTTTTAAATTCTCACCAAGCAAAGTTTAAAAAAGTTAAAAATCTCAATATAATCGATGCCCAAACATAATTTATCCTAATTAAGTACAATAATAATTATAAAATACTATAATATATAATAATTATGTATAATTATATAATATAAATAAATTAATACAAATATAATTTATAATATGTTAAGCCGTTTTTTAATAGTTACTTTGCAGTGGTTATTTTTAGAAGGTTGTATAAATTTTTAAAATTATTTAGATTTTTGACAAATTCATATCAAAACTTTTTTAATAGAGTTGTCCTGCTTTAGGTAGCAAAATAGCTTGGCCTCCTCTCTGTCAGACGGGCTGGGCCGTAATAATCTACCACGCGGGCCCAGTGCGGGTTGGTGTCTTTAAATTTTTCGTTCTAGGACATGTCGGTTTCCTTACGATGTTTTGAGAGCAGTGGTAATGGTGGTAGAAAAATCATTCCAACTATTTAAGAATAGTTTTAATAAATTCTAAGTTTGTGGATTGTTGAATAAGTTAAAAAAAAAAAAATTGTGTCTAACTAGCGACCCGTTCTGCTACGCACGGTTTTTACGACTTGATAAAACATCAAGATTTCTTGATTATAATAATGTTAGTTTAAGCACCTTCTGGAATAAATGTCACTAATGATAGTGAAAACCGCATCAAAATTCGTTGCGTATTTAGCGAAGGACAATGCAGTCAGAGAGATATGAAAAGCGACTTTGCTTAATAATATAGATCTTGAATGTAAATCTCTAACCACAGTCCTATGTCCATTCAATGGTTAATGTTAAAGTTTTTTCTAAAAATAACCACTGCAACATGAAAAAGCTTACTACAATTTTAATATTAAACACTAAAAATTTCATTTTAAGTCTTTTCTTTATATATATTTGGACGAAGTCCCATCAAGCACTCAGTTTTTGAAAAAGGCCAATCATTTCATTTTTATAATTAAATATAATAATTATTTTAATTTATATAACTAATTAATTTATTACACAAGCATATAACGACAAACTTACTTATAAATAATTATAATTATAATGGGAGAATGTCTCAAATGTTTTGTATACTTGCAACACTAACCTAATAAGCTGGCAACATTATCAACATTTTTTGTTTAATAAATAATGTATAATTTAATTTAAATAATACTGTGAAATCATTTTAAGATTTTTTTGTAGATAGTTCATTAAAAGCCCGGAACCGTTCTACGGAATGGTGGCCAAGAAACGGTAGAAGGAGCGTTGGCAGACCAATAGCCAGGTGGGTGGACGACATACAGAAGACTGCGGGGAAGACCTGAATGAGACTCGCATGATCAGGTAAGCTTTTGTGCCATAAAAGGGGGTAGCACTCTGCAAGGCTGTCAATGATGATTATGATGATGATGAGATAGTTCGTGAGGATACAAGAGAAGAAGTACAAAAACAAAACATTTGAGACATTCTCCAAATTACCTAAGAAAAATGTATCTTTGGGTACAATATTGCGGGACAAATAATAATAGGAATACTTTGTACAGTACCCGGTCGTTAATATAACACATCGAGCGTTAGAAAGAACAGGGGCCTTACTCCCGAAAACGATTCGAGTTTGATTTTGATTCCGATTCGATTTCGTTTCTGATCCGAACTCGATTTAAAACTTAAAACTGATCGAAGTTACTTTCGCTTCGAACCACCGCACGATCGTGCACTAGTGTTGAATTCAAGAGTATGGATCGGCATTTAATTCGAACCCAATTCGATTGATTCAGAACTCGATGCTGTCGGGAGTAAGACCCCAGAAGCGAGTTCGAATCGGAATCAAAATCAAACTCGAATCGTTTTCGGGAGTAAGGCCCCTGGTATGAGCGACAGAGACGGCGCGCGACGTGAGACAAATCACGATGAATTCTGGCCTACCCGAACTTTGCGCAGAATGCTGCGCAATAACATTTTTAGGGTTCCGTAGTCAACAAGGAACCTCTATAGTTTCGCCATGTCCGTCTGTCTGTCTGCGGCTTAACTCAGGGACTCTAAGTACTAGAAAGCTGTAATTTGGCATGGGTATATATATTAATCACGCCAAATACATTTTTTGGGTACCTCCCATGCACGTAAAGTGGGGATGACAGATATATTTTTTTCTCGTCTATCCCATGGTGTGTGGTATCGTTGGATAGACCGTTCAAAAAGATTGTGGGTCGGGTAGAATAATTTTTCGATTCAGGGATCCTTTTGCATAATATTAAGCTTTAAAGTGCTAATTTTTGTTAGAGTCAAGTGTGTGTCCCCTGCCAGCTAAATGGTTGTTTTTGGATATGTGAAAAAAATCACGGGAGTAGTATATATAACGAAGATAAAAGGAAAATGTATGGGAGAACATGTATTTCAACTACAATGTTACATTTGTTCTTGGGATAAATTCATCCCAACTACGGAACCCTTCATTGTGCGTGATCTGACATACACTTGGCCGGTTTTATTTTGGAACCAAATAGTGACATGAGGCAAGTGTGAGAGGACTTGCGCGAAAGTTCGGAGAGCCTATGTTCAGACCGACCGTATTGCACGTACTTATTGTAAAACTCGATGGTCATATTCACGATAGAGTTCTGTGCGACTCTCTTTATGGAGTCGTAAGAAGGATTGCATTACATCGTGCTGTGTGAACATTTAAGAGATATTAGCTGAAGTGGTTTTGGAGTCCATCTGATCAATTACGGCAAAATGTTCCAAGTTTTTAGGGAGTCAGTATTTAAATATTGACCTTTGTTTTAAGCCTTTTCGTTTTTATCATAGGGTCATAGTAGAAAAATCAAGCTTTTAGCGATTTTTTTTTTAATATTATTTATTTAGTTATGAAATGTCGCCAATAGCTGTCAAATATTTCGCTGTTTCGCGCTCTGTAGTACACTAAAGTATTAATTATAGCCCAGTTGAGTACAGAACCAACTCAAAACAATAGATTTGGAACATCCAAATACATAGATAACAATTTTTGAACTGTTTTACTCAAATATTTATTTTTAATGTCGTCATAGCCTGGCAACCCAAATTGTTCACACACCACGCACAAAACTCTAAATAATAAGAAAAATTTCATATCTTTGGACAAAATAAATAGTAGGTCTTAATTTAAAAAATATTTTTCAGAAAATTTCATAAATTAGATTTTTTTCGTTTATCTTTGCTTTTCTTTGGCAGTTTTTTTAAATCTTTCGTATACTGGCCGTTTTGGGCCTATCTTTATAAAAGTCTTGCAGTCCCAATCTCAAAAACTGCTCGACAATTTTAAGTAATTGCTCTTAAAAATAGCCATATAATTTTAAAGTACATTCAATCCTAATTATAACAATAAGTCGTTTATTCAACAGAGAAAAAAAAAACATAATTTAAACCTTATTAACTAGAACTTTGAATTGCATTTAACAGAAAAATTGCAAGCACCTTTGACAGCTGTCAATGTCAAAATGAACTGTCAGAATTAACGCTACTGGCTGGCATACTGACATATATCGGTGAGACTAGGATTATGGATGTTGACTAAACATTTTTTTTTGTCCGTCATGTAGATTATTAAAAAATATTGGACACGTTTCTTTTTATTTTTTGACGTAATCAAAATATTACGGCGTTACATTGAGTTCAAATGTGGCATGACGTCACTGTTCGCTAGATTTTATACGTAGTTTGTTAGGATTGTGACGTAACGAGCCCCCACTCCCCAACTTTAATGAGTTTTATCTAAGTCATTTTTTATTAATGTGATAAAGCAAAAAATACATGTCTAATATTTTTTTATTATCTAACTGACGGACTAAACATACTTTTTCTTAACCCAGGAAACATCCCTATTCTACCTCCTTTCAGACATTTTGCTACTAAATTTGCTAATCAGAACCTACGGTTGGTCCTTGTCTATATCTGTTGAAAATGTAATCAAATGGATCAGAAAACGAACTTGTGGACGCCATTTTTAATGCCACCTACAAATGGAGAGCTTTACTTGAATTATTTGAATACTTAAACCCGAAATTTTAATTTTAAATCTCCTTAAACAGGTTTTTATTTGACAATCAAAAAAACCTGTTTAAGGAGATTATTGAGGATATTATTGAGGTTCATTTCATAACTTCAATTTCGTCGATGATTTTTCTATTACAATTTAATTACGTTATTCAAACATGTTGGAAAAAGTGGCGAGATATAAAGTTGAAACCTTCTAAATACAGATGAATGTGTAACTAATTCCCTAAGGGTCGATATATACTAGCGCAGAGTCGAAGCGCAGCGAAGCGCCAATCAAAAGAATAACACAGCAAATTCACCCTTATTTTTACAACGTAACGCGCGTGCACCAATCAGAGTTGGTCGCTCGCAGACGCGCGTATTCCGTAGAATGCGCGCTAATTCGCGCGTCTTTTTCATCTTAGAAAAAATGGGTATTATGTTGTGGATATTAGGGTGAATTTGCTATGTTAAGTTTCAGATTGCCGCTTCGATGCGCTTCGACTCTGCTCTAGTATGAATTGACCCTAACTGACTGTGTAAAAATTTAACCTGAACCCTTTTCTTTACCTTTTCATCTGAAATTTTAGTACAAGGTGTAAAGTACATACACATTAAGTCCCATGCCATTGTTAAACCCCCACCAATATAAGTACAGTACCCAGGCGTTATCATGATACAGAGCTTTACAAAGAGACTGTCACACACTAAGAGTGACAGAGACGACCTGTGACAAACACAAACTTCTTCAGCCTGATGTATCACTTTAACGTCCAGTCTATAGCTATACAAGGTTCTTTTCGCGCGTGACGAAAATCAGAACTAACGCCGCCATCTTGTTTTTTCAATACATTTCACAAAACAATTGCACAAATGTTCACTAACAGCGCCATCTGTCGACGTCATTCGAGCGCCAAAAGATCCTCGTAGCAGAGTACCAGCTCATTCATGCAATGACATATTCAACGCAGAGTTGTCATCCACAATTTTCGTTTCCCCATCTTTTTCCTCAGATTTCGCCACCCCTTCATCTTCGCTCGAAACGGTAGAATTAGTAAAAGTAAGAAAATGTTTTCCGAAATCTATTTCGGCCTCATAAGCTTCAGTTTCGGTGCCGCTTTTCTCATAATTCTGTGTTTCGGGGACGTTAAAGTCGAAATTTTTGTATTCTTTCTGTTTTTTGCTGTTTTCGACGAATTGTTTGAGTTGTTGCGGCATTGGGAAAGATGACTTTATGTGGCACCGCTTCATCCAGTTGCGGAGGGATTTGCGCGGGACTTTGTGGGTTTGGGCCGCTCTGAAAAACAATAAAAAGTTTATTTAATCTAGTTGGGATGAGAAATATCACTAATTGAAAGTACGGGAGAACGAAAACTACCGTAAAATGGATTTGTATAAAATCGGTGAGATTCAATTCTAGAACGCACATGTTCGTCCAATCCAGTTATTACAAAAAAATAAAAAAAATTGATTAAAGTGAAACTTAAAAAAAGAATGATTTACTGTGGGAGACAGATATCTTTCTTCTCTCTCACATTCAACCAAATGTGCCTAAACGTGACCCGTCCTTGAAATCTCATTCTTTATTCTCGTCCAATTATTGAACTGCCGCCTAAAAAGTTTCACTTCAAAAACTTCGGTCGCCGCCAAAAAGCGGTTGCCCGGGTTCTCCTTAAAAACGAAAACACGTGCGCACACCCCTCAATAGTAATTCGTTTCGTCTTCTATTTAAGGATGTATTTTAAATCATAATAAGATTTCTTGAATGGGCTTAAAAGAATACTTTCTTTTCGCGTAGTGACAGAGAATATCGTCCTCTTTTTTTTTTGTTAATAATTTGACGGAAGTAGGATAGAATGAATGTTTTAAATTCATTAGGCACTGAATATTTTTTGTAATTTGTGATGCATATGGGCCTAAAAGGAAAACAATAAATTTATTTATATGAAGAACTCACCTGTATATACTCCCTCCTTTCTTAACATCCATTAGGGCTGCCCACATCGCCTCATTCGAGTACCTTCTATTAGGGTTAAACTTTCCCATCATAACTCTTTCCAAATCCTTACGCGACAACCCTGACGAACTAACCTCTTTCCCCTCCAAAAATTGGTCCAAATCAGACTTCAGCACAGTCTCCCCGATATCTACATTCCTATCTTTAAATATCGGCGGTCTACCCCGCCGTCTCATCTGAGACTTCTCCCCCAATTTAGGGAAAATTTCTTTAGTGGCAACACCGTCTTTGCTCTTTGGTATCAATTCTACTTCGGATTTCTGGTTTTTGGTAACGGGTTTAGATTTTTTTACTTGGCTGGCTTTTAGGAGAGATACTTCTAACTCCCCATTTTGCTCTAACCATGACTTGTAGTAATCATTTTCAGATTTTTCGTTTGTCTTCTGTATGTACGCTTCGTCAGTTGGGTTTGTATTGAAACCGTATTTTGAAAATTCATTCTTGATTTCACTGGTTGACATTTTTGAGAGTCTGTTTATATATTCGGAGTTGACTTTAGCAAGGTTTTGGAGTTTAGTTTGGAAGAATAACTCGCTTTCTGGCTTCACACGGAGATAAGGGCGACGGCCTAAAAGAAAAATGTCATTAAATCATGGAAATATAAGTATTGAACCATGAATGGGAGGAAAACTGTTAAAAAAACTTGACTTAAATGTCTGTAAGATAGTCAAAAAGACCAATTTGAATAAAATATAGTTATAAGGGTTCCGCTTTTGCCATTTGACACATCAGTTACTCAGTTCATCAGTCTAACCGCATATATACCTACCAGAATACCAGTATTTTACATGCAGCGACTGCCTATCTGACGTCCACAACCCAGTAACTGGGTAATACGATACCGCTTGGTAAGACTGGTTGTCAGACTTTTTCTAACGACCCATAACGACTGTCAAAGATACACGAATAACAGCCGGGACCAACGGCTTAACGTGCTTTCCGAGACACGGAGGTGCCTCGATATGTAATGAGCGGTCACCCATCTACGGACCGACCTCGGGAAGCGTAGCTTATCCTTCGATTGACCCATGCGGCTGTTTTTATTTAGGCACAAGCCCCACCTATTTGCCATTTGGCTACGGAACCCTAAAAGACAACATTCATGGTTCAATTTATTTTTGCAAAAATATGTAAAAAAAAGTTTTCTACGGAATTTTATAGTAAAAAAAATTGGCCTACCTTACAGACATTTTTTTTTTAATTTTCGTTTTCGTTTTCTTTCGACAATGTCCATTCACAATATGATCTTCGCTCTACACACACGTTTGTCTATGGACGTTTTTAACCGCGTTAGAAATCCAATTTCATTTATTTATTGTAAAAAAATTGAAAATATTCAGTAAAATAAAAAATATAAAAAATAAAAATAAGCAAGTGACGAGAGGGAAGTCACATTGCAAACAAACATTGATTTATTTAATTAATCAAAATAATAAAAATTAATAAAATAAAATATTAACTTATGTTTTCTTTGTTATTATTTTACTCACCGGATGGCTGTCCTAGACTGCTGCCTGGCTTGCCTGGCTCATCGTCCTGAAATTTTTATAAAATAACTTATATTTTTGCCTTTGTTTGCTTGATTTGCGCGTTCGGTTCTCTAAGAGGCAGTTATATCGAAATTGTAAATTCAAAGTGGAATGAACATTTATTTTAGTGCTTTTTTTATCAAAATAACCCAAAATAAATTCTTCAGCATTACTCCAAGCTCCTTTAAAGGTAGAACATACTAAATACTACGAATTTTATCCATAACACAAATGACAAATTGTGTTTAATAAAGGCCGACAAGAGCCCTATTTCCTCTAAGCTCTATATTTCCTCACCTCATTAAACTCTATACTATCGTTGTCGATCTCGCCATAGTAGAATTAATTATATAATTATATATCTGTCACTCTATTACCAATCTAAATATATATAATTATTTTAATTAATTTTATTCGATTATTGATTTATGTTTTAAATTACTAGATTTATGCTTTGTTTTTGCATTATTTTTATCATTCTTACTATTCTAAATTAATTTCAGTCATTAAAATGTATAATTCAAAGTACTTTGTGCATGCGGTGTTAGCCTGTAACTAATTGTTGCACTTGCAAATGTAAATCGTGCACTTTTAAATTAAATTTTATGTGTAAACAATTGTAGGCTAACCATTAATAAAAAAATAAAAATTAAGTCAGTCCTCTTCCACAGTCTCCTCCTTAATGTCCGCTCTCTCAAATATCATTCAACGTTTCTACACTGTCCTATATCGTATGTATGTAGCATCCTACAACCGAATCCTCACATTTTACCTAGACTTCCCCCACATTCCCCTCAAATTCCCCATATTTTCCCCTAACTTCCTTAAACTCTTCACCTTATTCACATTCAAATTAAACATATATTCTTTCACATAGACCTACATGGGCACTTATTAGGTGCACGTTTCTAATTGGTCTTTTGCTATTGACAAGAGCCGGCTAGAAAGTCCATGGTAACTCTTTTAATAATAATTAACTTTTACAATGTTTTCATATTCCAGTGTTAATCGGTATGGGAGAACAGTGTGTGGCCTTTCAACATGATCTAGGTACTTAACAAAGTACATATATATTCCCTTGAAACTTCCCCTATTTTCCTCAAACTTCCCCCGTTCCTAGGACATAAGGTTTCCTCACCTCATTAAACTCCATATTATCGTTGTCCAGCTCTCCATAGTAAAGACCGTCCTCTTCCACAGTCTCCTCTTTGATGTCCGCTCTCTCCTCAGACTTTCTCTTTTTAGTGCCGTTGGTTGATGTTGCGTTGTTGTTGTTGGTTGTTGGCTTTGACTGATGTGTTGTTGGGCCTGGAATTGAATGGAAGATGTTGAGAACTCATCCTAATACTATTATAAAAGCGAAACTGTGAAGGTTTCCCTTTATTTCATGAATCCAATAGAACAACGGATCGCCGTGATGCTTTGCGTTAAGGGAGAATCGCTAAGATAGCCCACGGAATTAAATTTTACGTGTAAAACGGTTTTTTTAAATATTATAACCAACCAGTGTTATCATTTATCCAGAAAAAATGCGCTGAAAGATTGGAGAAAAGTCGCGGGTAAAATAGTAGTGAATAACAGTTCATCTAGCGCTATTTTTAGTATTTTAGTTTTTTTTTTAAATTGTAATTGTACTGTATTCAATCACGTAAAACCCTCCTTTATTTGTCCCCCACATTATTTGCAATTAAATGATTCTGATCCTGAATTATGTGTTACTTATTCGTGTGATACGAGTAGAGTTGTTTTTTTTTTTCCCACTTCTTTATTTTTCTTTTTCTACAAGAAAACATCTACAAACTCACCGTTAACAGCGTTCTCTCGCTGCGCATTTGCGACGAGGGCTTCGCTGGCGACCGTAAAGTCTTTGGTGTCAGGTTTGCCGAGCTCCGATGTTAAGTTCGACGTGTCGCTTGAACATAGTCCTGTAAAAGAACAAAAAAAGAATGTGTTTTTTTTTATCCATTTCGGGGAAGCTTAAGGCCGCGGTTGGCCCGTGCGTCGGAAAGCAAGTGAAGCCGTTGGTCCCGGCTGTTATCTGTGGATCTTTGACTGTCGTTACGGGTCGGTACCAAGTGGTATCGTATTACCCAATAACTGTGTTGTGGAGGTCATGTAAAATACTGATATTCAGCTGCATCCGGTTAGACTAGAAGCCAACTCCAACATGGTTGGAGAAAGGTTGGCAGATTATGATGGGTCGTAGAGACATATCGAGCGTAAGAAAGAGAATGTCACACAGCTCACCGGTATGAGTGACGGAGAAGTCTCTCTACAAACACGAACTATTTCTTAAAGTCGATGTCATAATATGTGTATTATTTGAGGCCAGGTAATGTAATTATCCTGAAATGTTAACTAAATATTGATTTATTAGGAATATTTGGCGATAGCACTTCCCTGGACGCAAGGATGTAGGAATGATTGTAGGACTTTCTATTTTTTTCCAAAAAGAGCTCCTATACTATAGCCGAGCATCTACAATGACACATGCGAACTACGCATCAAAGACCTGACGTCACACAACTTCTGCATCGCGCAATCAGAGTTTACCGCGACGAGCATATATACAACATCCCAACATTAACCGTCGGGCAGTAGCCCACCAGACACAACACCCGTCTGGTCGGAGGATCCTCCCTTTTCAATAGAGTATGAGTGAACTTTACACCCTGTTCCTCATACTCTCTCGTATGTAGCAACAGCGGTCATTGCTCTTTCCCTAATATCTCTCCGTAGGAACCCAAACAATAAACTATATATGTTTTTGTCGTTATAGAAACATGTTGAAGATTACGATAAATATTGGTTCAGGGAGTTAACGGACTTTATTTAAGTTTTTGAAATAAAGAATTCTAGAAAAAGTAGGTGGGTCAATGACCGCTATTGCCACACTAAAGCGATTCTGGTGTACACAATAATGATTTCATCATGATATAGCAGCGAAAATCAGTGACAGTAAATTGGAACTTGATGAAACGCTGAATGTAAATCTATTCATAAAAAATAAAAAATGTGCAAACGTAGAGAGCTCTAAGAATGGAATAAGACCAAGGAAACGATGGCAGGTGTAACTGATGGTATGGCTTAAGAGAAGGGCATATAATAGTAGTGTATACTAAGATGCCGACTAATAAAGATTGCTACTACTAAGGATGATGATCTATATGTATAAAAATCAATTGCCGTGCGTTAGTATCTCAAAAACCCGAAAAAAGCTCGGCCGATTTGATGTTTAGGGTTCCGTAGTCAACAAGGAACCCTTCTAGTTTCGCCATGTCCGTTTGTTTGTCTGTCTGTCTGTCCGCGGCTTAGCTCAGATACTCTTAGTACTAATAATCACGCTGATAGTGTTAAAATAAAATCTTGAAATATATATTTTTAGGGTATGTGAAAACCATTTTTCGATTCAGGGATCCGTTTGCGTAATATTAAGCTTTAAAGTGCAATTCTTGTTAGAGTCAAGTCCCCGCCCCTACCAGCTAAATGGTTGTACTTGGATATGTGAAAAAATTCACAGCAGTAGTATAAATAACGAAGTGAAAAGGAAAACTGTTACAGCTAAGTAGGTTGTACAAGTTTCCGAGTAATAGTCGACCAATTTAGATTTGCAGATTTGCTTTTTTTTTGCATTTGCATTTGTATTGTATACGAGTATTACGTCATCACGTCAACGCCGGCTGTCGCTGAAAACCAGCGCTGGGGCTCTGTCTCGCATAGGGTCGCAGCATTATGCTGAGCGATGGCCGTTTTGCGTGGATGTGACGCATATTTACCAACTTGTTTTTTTTTATTGTGTTGTGTTCTTTTTTTGCGTCATGTTTACCGCAAATAAACGTTTTTTCTTTCTTTCTTTCAATCTTTCAATGTTAAGTTTGTTCTTGGGATAAATTCATCGCAAATACAGAACCCTTCATTGTGCGTTGTCCGATACGCACTGGGCCAGTTTTTTGTTTTTGTTTTGTTTGCCTCAATACAGGGGTGGTTTAAAAAAAATCGAAATTTTGTCTCACGTGGTACGAAGTTCAACGGGTCATCTAGTAAACCAATAATTATAGCAACCTCTGATCTGAAGCGCCTCAGCAGACTTGAGTAGACTGGGCAGCTCTTCCTGCGTCACATTCACCTCGCCTTTGTACATGAAGTCAACCAGCGCTTGCATCTCGCTGAACCTGCAAGAGAGCAAATTTCGGTCAAGGCTAATATTAGCTATTGAAAATATTGTAAAAGCCAATTATTTTTAAGAGAGTATCCGTGGAGTTTCTTGCCCATTCTTCTCCATAAGAAACGACCAATTGGAACCGTGCTCATAGCTTCTGACGTTTCATAAGTGCCCATGTAGGTTTATGTGAAATAAAATGTTTTGAATTTTTTGACCAGCCATTGACGCAAACAAAGATATCACAAGGGAGCAAAAAAAATAACATACGTAAATGCATACGTAAACTTACGTTTTTAGGGTTCCGTACCAAAATGGTAAAAAGGAACCCTTATGGTGTGAATCAGTCTGTCTGTCCGTCTGTCACAGCTGGATATCTCAAGAACTACTTACTATATGCTATCAACTTGAAACTTGGAATAGTTTTAGATGACGTTTGCCCAACTATTTTTCAAATAAGAAAGATTTTATGTTTTGCAACAGGGATTGAACAAGTTTAAAAAAAATGCGAAGTGGGGCTACTAGGGCATGTGGGGTACACAGAGCGCTATTTGCACATTCTGAAACATTTTTCTTTTTTTTTAGGCCGCATTGTTTTCGAATTTTATCTCCGAGGTTTGCATATAGAAAAATCTGAAATTATTCTATGTGATAGAAGTTTATGTAAAGATTACAGAAAAATAAAACGATGTCTATAAATAGCATACTTTTTCTAATATTGCAGTTTTAGGTCAGCGCCATCAATTGACCCATAGTGGAACTAATGTATTTTTTTTGATGATTTTTGATGGTAGGGAACCCTCGGCGCGCGATTCCGACTCGCTCTTGACTGGTTTTTTTATAGAGGGGCTTGTGGCTAGGTAACAGCTATACGGGTCGATCAAGGCTAAGTTACGCTTGCCAGGGTCGGGCCTTTGTGATAGGTGACCATCCATTTCATACCGACATCCTTCCGTGTCTCGGAAAGCGTTAAACCATTGGTCCTGGCTGTCATTCGTGGATCTTTGGAGTGGTTAAACCAGTCTTAACAAGGGGTATTGTGTTACCCATTAACTCGGTCGTGGAGGTCAGATAAACAGTCGCTCCATGTAAATGACTGGTATTCAGCTGCACCCGGTGACCCCAACTGCTTTGGGAAAGGCTAGGAAGATGAAGACTTACCGCATATTCCTCATCAGCACTATGGAATGGTCGCAGGGAGTCTGCAGCAGCAGTCGGCTGAGTTACACCGAGCATGCTGACAACTTGTGACATCGCAGCTGACGCGTCTCACAGGGCTACGCTTACGAGGGTCGGCCCTTGGCTGGCTGACCATTCATTTCATACCAAGACCCCTTTCGTGCGTCGGAAAGCACGTTAAGCCGTCGGTTCCAGATGCCAATCCTTGATCTTTGACAGTCAGAGACACAGACAGTAAATTGTCAAGGAATCAGTCAGTCCGAAAGATGAAGCTAGTTGCCCATTCCAAAGCAAATTCCTATGCAGAAAAAAGGGCTAGAAACTCCATGGATACACAACATAGTTGACAGAAGGCTGAGCAGATGAAGACTTACCGCATATCCCTCATCAGCACTATGGGATGGTCGCAGGGGTTCTGCAGCAGCAGTCGCTCGAGGTAGGCCGAGCAAGCCGACAACACCAGCTTGTGACATCGAAGCTGACGCGACTCGCACGCGAGCGTCACGTCGGCGAACTGTTCTGTTAGCAGGAGGCGCGGGAAGACCGCCTGGAATGGAGAAAGAATACATATAATTTGAATAGTAATATCAAAAAGATTAACAGAGACTCGCCAACTACCCAGGAGATTTGGTGCAAAAGTGTGTCCAAAAAGACATACAGGGGCCATGTTATGAAGTGTTAAAGTCATCATTGTCCGTTGCGAAAAAGAGACGGTGCTATTCGTTCTGTATAGCTCTATCTCTCTCTTGGACTGGAACAATGATGGCTATATCACGGCGTAAAATTTTGCGTCAGGTGCACTCTCCTCTTCCCTCACTCCCTTATTGTGCTCTCTAAAGTACAGAGTTTAAATTGTATTATTATTGGTTATTATTTGAATACCTAGCAGGAATAAAAATAAATTTTCGTCATCATCAGCCTGTAGCAGTCCACCACAAGATATAAGGCTCCTCAATTTTGGGGTTCCGAAGCCCTGAGGCCAGTTTGAGCGAAGGTCTTCGCGGCGTGGCTGGTAACAGCTGAATAAGAGTAGTCGAGGATCGAGTTGCGGTGGACTGCTTTATGATGAGCACAATTTTTAGCCACTGAATCAATCCAGCTACCATGTGACGATTTATAACCAATTTTGGTTAAATGGAGGCCCAAAACTCACAACAATCACTGGCAATTTGAAAGAAATATTGTAAAACTAAATACAAAGCAACAACATACCTGTAAATTGGTGTGATAAGAGTTCCACCGCACACAAAACTGTTGCGGCGGTAGCGCCATCTTTGGTTCACAAGGCAAACTACTACACAACTATCTTAACATATCTTTGGCCAATCACTTCACGTTCCGTTTTAAAAAAAATTGCACAAAACCGTTACTATTCCTTATTTGAAAAATTGCACAGTTCAAAAAATTTCCCACCAAAATCGATATCACAGTGTATAAATTCTAATTCTAACACGTAAAAAATATTTTTTCTTTTTTTTTTTTTGCTAATTTATTAAGTACGATGAATACTTCGTTTTTTTATTTTATTTTAAGTAGAAACTTTTTAGACTAGACTGTATATTTTTAAGGTTTGAATACTGGAACTGTATTTATATACCTGGAAAGAGAGAAAAAATATGATTAGTAAACATGCTCACAAAACACTCAAATTGGTCGTGCCGAAACGTAAAAAGAACAAGAGTCGAATAGTACCCAAATCTATATTTTTATACTAATACATAATTATATATTATAAAGAGGTAAAATCAATAAAACGCGCGCAGTCGTTGCCTGTGTTTAAAAGTTTCGTGAAGGAACATTACTTAATTGTCGTTGTGATTTTGTTCTCGTTAGCTGTAATAATCTATAGTCTTCATTTATTTTCGTTGCTTAGTTAGTATGTATGTATCTATGTATCTATTTTAAAGCATATAACTTTGTATCTATTACACATACAGTAGTACTTTTATACTTTTTATGTGAACCTATGACAACGTCATTTTATGTCCTGAAAATCATTGTCCATGCCAAGTTGCCTGGAAGAGATCGCAGCAAGCGATAAGTATATTTTGTAGTGTATATTTTTTTTCGTTTTGGAATCTGTAATCTTTGTACAGTAAAATATAATTATATAAATAAATACAATTTGTGTCTTTGTATGTAAGGGGAAATCTTCGGAACTACTGATCTGATTCCGAAAATTGTTTCAGTAATGGGAAGCTACAGTATTGCTGAGTGTTATACGGTACATTTTTTTTTGTCTGTCTGTCTGTCTGTTTGTTCCCGCTAATCTTCGAAATGGCTGGACGATTCAGGATTTTCACTGGCAGATAGCTGATGTCATAACTTTTAATTTAGCCGCTGGCAGTAGCTATTAGTTACCATAACAATTTTTTTTTTGTCATTAATTGGGCTAATAAGAGCCATCTACCGGGCACAAATCCAGACACCGGGCTGACTCGACCATGGTCTACAGTCGTGCTGGTGACCGTCAGACCTATGAAGCAGTCAAATCAGTGACAAAAATGTAAATGTGCCAACATATTTGATATTTATTGGGAGCCTATAAAGATAAGTTACAAGGACTTTTATTGTAAGCACTTGCAGTTACTTATTAGATTGTGTTAATACACATCATTTGATTAAAGTAGTGATAGCACGTAAATACAAATACTGAGTCATAGATAGTAAATATTGAGGGTCGAATCTGACGGCTGTGTGGTCCTCCATAGCCGTCATTCATAACCGTTTGAAACGCTTCCGTACCGAATCAAACACCAATTAATGTTATTTATTTATCTATGTAAATTTCATTGAAAAAAAAAAAAAAAAAAAAAACAAAATGGACGGCTTTATCGCTTCCTGCGATCTCTTTCAGGCAACCGTGTCCGTATTATCAAAGGAGTCCTCTAAAGGCTGTTCACAAATTTTTATATAATTGATTTTACGATTTTGACATTCGAAAAGTGAAATTTCTCAACCTAATTTGAATAAATGATGATAATGATAATGATTTTAGATTATAATAATATCCAAAATTAATCAGCGGTTGACGTAAATTGACTTAATGTTAGTCGGCAAATTTTTAATCACGTCTAAACTTGTATGGAGTAGTGACAGGCGCTGATTAATTTGACAGGACTAAACTAAAATTTATCTTCTGTCCTTTTCTTAATGAAATATAAAGGAAAATATGCACTGAACTTAAAAGTTTAGTTTGTGAACAAGGGAATCGGCACCAATATCAATCAAGTTTTAAACTATAAAGATCTTTCAAATCACAATTTCTACGGTATACTCATGTTTTTACAAATAAATTATCTTTTTAGGGTTCCGTACCCAAAGGGTAAAACGGGACCCTATAACTAAAACTCCGCTGTCCGTCTGCCACCAGGCTGTATCTCATGAACCGTGATAGTTAGATAGTTGAAATTATCACTGATGATGTATATCTGTTACTGCTATAACAACAAATACTAAAAAACAGAAAATATTAATATTTAAGGGGGGCTCTCATACAACAGACATGATTTTTTTGCCGTTTTTTAATACATAATGGTACGGAACCCTTCGTGCGCGAGTCCGACTCGCACTTGGCCGGTTTTTTCTTTGTAGTCGTGACCCAAAATAAGAATAAAACAACAAAAAAAAATTCAAACCAGAAATGCTCAACCATCACCCTTAACGCACACCATAGAACCTACCCTTAACAAACCCCGAAAAAAGCAAACAAACACGAATGCAGCGCAAAACTTCCATCGGATAATTGCCGAAGTTTAACATCAAGTGGGAGTGAGACAGCTTTACGTTTCGCCGCTCTCCTCTAGACTTTAGTTTGAAACAAAATGTGGGTACCTACATAAAAATCAATAGGGGCCGACGACTGTGACCCTATGGCTATGAGCTGTACCATAATATTATGTTGTTTTTACGCGGGTGTCATTGGCCTGGCTATTTGGTATGATCGGTTTGGAGACGAGATCGATATCATTATTAGGCATATTTATGACATACCTAGTTACTTCACGATGAGGATTAGAAAAAAATAAAATATATATTAGACGGTCAATGACATCTGCGATACTAAGGGGTTTTCCGATGAGTTCCCAGGAGCGTTTTTGCACGTGTTTGAAATGTCATTGCTAGTTTCCAAATCGGATAACAGCAATGATGCCTAGCGTAGCAAATTTACTTACTTTGACGATGTACTCAACGTGTTTTCTAATAGATTTCAAAATCTAGTTTTGAACTAACCTCAATGACGTATGGAAAAGGTATGATAAACTATATAGTTATACAAATTTTAACCCTGATTAAAACCCCGAAATACCTGTTTTTTAGGGCTCCGTAGTCAACATCTGTCTGTCTGTCCGCGGCTTAGCTCAGAGACTCTTAGTACTAGAAAGCTGGAATTTGGCATAGGTATACATATTAATCACGTCGACAAAGTGGTAAAATAAAATCTTGTTTTTTTTTAGGGTACCTCTCGTACAAGTGGGGATGAATTTTTTTTCTCGCCTGTCCTATGGTGTGGGGTATCATGTAAGAGTGGATAATACGTCCTTTAAAATCCCGGAATAATTATAGTGACGTTAAAATCCCGAGATTTAAAAACCACGAGGAGTTTAGTTATAGTTACAAATATTATTGATTTGAAAAATCATATAACATTTTTTAGGGTTACGTACTAAAATTGCTGAAAAAGCTCTTTGATTTAACAGTTTTAGTACGCCAAAAAGTAACCTATTCAGGCTATTCATCTATTCTTTCTTCAGATAGCAGGTAAAATTCCTAAGTTATACGAAATATTTGTACAATAGTAAAGAATATCGCGTACCTACCTATGTTTGTTTACAAAGAACGGTAGTGTGTTGACGTTGATTATGAAAATGAAACACCGTCGTGACGCACGAAAATTGTGCGAGTCTCCGAATTACAGGGTTTAACTTCGGCAGTGTCCATGGAGTTTCTTGCTCGTTCTTCTCCATAGGAATCTACTACGTTTTAGAATGGGCAACTAGCTTCATATTATTTTCCGACTGACTGACCCCTTGACAATTCAAAAGTGCCTGTAAATGGTTTAATTGAAAGAAAAGCTTTGAGTTTTCAAGTTTTAGGACTCATTTCTTAGGTTGTAGGTCTAAAACCTGGTTACTTTTATGTTATTACACTTGCGAGCAACCAAATCGACTTAACCGATAAGCGCGCATAAATATGTATTTTCCGAAAAATACATTTAGGTATGGGTGCTTACAAGTCACCCAAAGGGGAGAGGGCTATGCTTGGAGTTTCCCTGCGTGATCGAATCAGATATAAGAGGTCCGCAGGAGAACCAAGGTAACCAACAAAGACATAGCCCAAAAAGAATTGCGAAGCGGCAGTGGGCAGGACACATTGCTCGCAGAACAGATAGCCGATGGGGCTGAACGGTTCTGAAGTAGCGACCGCGTACCGGAAATCGTAGCGTTGGAAGGCCTCCCACAAGGTAGACCGATGACCTTGTGTAGGCCGCAGGAATCCGGTGGATGCGGAAAGCACAGAAGCGGTAGAAGTGGCAGTGCTTGGGGGACGCCTATGTATAGCAGTGGACGTCTTTCGACTGAAATGATGATGATGATGATGATGATGAAATCTACATGGGCACTTTGAAACGTCAGAGAAGAGTTGGCAAGAAACTCCACGGTTACTCTTTTAAAAATAATTTGCTTTAACAACGTTTTCAAATAACAGTGTTAGTAGGTATGGGAGGACAGTGTAGGCTTTTCATCAAGTACTAAGTAGGTACTTAATAAAATATAAAAGAATTAAATAACAAAACAAAAAAACAAACCGATGGTCCACCTGATGGAGTTTGGTCACAGCAGTCTATGGACATCTGCAATACCAGAGGCGACACAGATGCGTTGCCATCCCAGTGAGAAAGCTACAATATCTCATTGTTGGGTGCCTTGATCACTATTTACAACCCAAACATCATAATTCTCCATATCCCAATCTATTAGTGGTCGGCACAGCATGTCTTGTTTTTCCATACATCTCTATCAGTCGTCATCTCAGTGGTCACCCATTTCATCCATAGTTCTTTGGTCTTCCTCTACTCTTATATCCCATCATCATCTGCCCAGACCTTTCTAGCGTTGCCATAGCATTGCTATCTCAGAGGTCAAGCTGAAATGTCTTAATTAACTGTAATCGCACCAGAACCCTTCAATCCAGAGCTCAGCAATGCTGCTTGCGTTAATAGAGGAATATGAGGAACAGGGTGTAAAGTTCTTAACTCATACTCCATAGAAAAGGAAGGATCCTTCTACTAGACGGGTGTTGTGTCTGGTGGGCTACTGCCCGACGGCGACGGTTGATGTCGGGATGTTGTATATGCCAGTCGCGCGGTAAACTCTGCTTGCGCGATGCAGGATTTGTGTAACGTCAGGTCTTTGATGCATAGTTCGCATGTGGCGTTGTAGATGCCGCCACACGTTCAAGGAAAACATCTTCAGGATATTTTTTTTGTTTATTCATCCGTATATATAAATCCGTATTAACAATAACAAACAAAGTCTGCCAAACTGCATAACACTTGGCAGTTTGTTGTTATAGTTCGGAAAAGCGTAAAGCAATAATTGTGTAAGAATTTGGTCCTTCGATTCAAATATCGGAAAAAGACAGTATTTTACATGGAGCGACTGCCTATCTGACCTCCACAACCCAGTTACTGGGTAACACGATACCCCTTGTTAAGATTGATTTTCAGACTTTTGGGCTTCTGACTACCCGGAACAACTGTCAAAGGTCCACGAATGACAGCCGGGACAAACGACTTAACGTGCTATCCGAGGCACGGAGGGGTCTTGGTATGTAGAAACTAACCAAAGTCAATTTTTGTATTTTTTTAGAAATGGGAGCATCTGATAGATTCTGTCTAATATAAATAAAAAAAGATACTCGCCGAATGCATAACCTTCACGTTTTTGTGAGGTCGGTTAAAAAGAATAAGCTCTTAGATACAACGTATTTTTTTCATGCTCAGTCTACTATTTTGAACGTAAACGCTTTACGTTGATTTATGCTAATAGAATCGCTGGCAGTTTCATCTTCTTCAAAATGTAATTAAAATAAGATTTTTTCGTAAAGCACCTTCCCTGACAGATCATTAAAAAAAAAATAATGCATGCGAATCCTTAAACAAATCTTCCCATTCACATTAGCACAAAAGATTCGAGTCACCCTCAAAACACTTTTAAATTCAAAAATAGATTCGAAAAAAACAATGACCATTAAACTCGACAATCAGGGGTGGCGCTGCTAGTCATGAAAAACGTCAAAATTACTTGAAATTAGAACTTAGTTCCGTATTCCGCAGTCTGTCAAAATATGCCGGCTGGAATATGTATGAGGGCTCTAAAAAGCAGGGAGGGAGTGTTATCTTGCAGCGGGTCCGGGCGTCGACCCTAGGGGCGCCCGAAAATAGACATTGCGGGGGTCCGCGGCAGGCGCGGTTAATTTTGGAGCAACTTTTGAGGCCAGACGGTTTCTTGGTACTGTAGCATCATTCATATGAGTCGAAGAATTATTGTGAACAATGATTTATTTTGGGTTCTGATTTGACCTTTAGGTATTAATGTACATGAGAATCATGTTGATATTTAAGGGGGTTTGTTATTAGCAACCTGTAGTCTGCCTGTTTTTATAAACTAGCGGGTATCGATATTTATGACCAAAAAACAACAAAAAGAAACGATTTCTTGTAGCAGCCATACTAATAATATAATACAGTTACTTTCCCATTTATAGTAGCTTGATTTGATTTGATTTGTGGCCGTGTGTACTATTTAAGTACACACGGCCACAAATCAAGCTATACATTTAAAGTAACTCTCTTCCTGTCTGTTGTTTGCCCCACAGGAAGACCATGACCAGTGGGGTAGTTACGTAACACACATAAAATGAAAAAAATTACCGCTACGGGTTTCATTTTGACAATTCACCTACGTTCATTGTTGAGCAGACGAATTTTACAAAACTATGAAGCAATGGATTAGCAATATCGTTCAAAACTCTCGGATGGTGATCGAAAGTATGTCACGCATTTTATTTTTTTGTTCTTGTGCATTTAGGGTTAGGGACATAGGATTTTTTTATCTCGGTACTCGGTAGTATGTTGCCGAACGGCATAATTTCCGACCGAGGCAAAAGCTAGTAATTTATAAGTAAACAGCTGATCACGGGGTCAACGCCCTCTTGACGCGCGTTGTTAGTTAAATACGTTAGTAAAAAAAAATAACGTTTTGATAATAGAAAATCTTTTATTTTTATTTATGCTATCTATACTAATTTATTATAAACAGGTAAACTAATTTTATTAACAGGTTTGGACTTAAAATACTATTGTTAATAAATTAAACTAAAGACGAGTGAATGAAAATACCACTCAACAATTAGACACCCAGTAATGATGGTACGCACGGCTACAAATCAAGCTATACATTTCTAGTATAAGCTGACTTCTCACTGTACGAAAATCCTATACAATGCGAGATCAGCTTATATTGGAAATGTATAGCTTGATTTGTAGCCGTGTGTACAAGTCTTCACACAAACTGCCTAATGCCTTTCTCTGTTCATTTGAAGGATTTTGAATAACATTCTTAAGGCGAAGATAACCGACTTGTGATGATTTTTTATTGAAGATCACGCCTAAATGAGTAGTGTTAATGATTTGGAAAAAATATATGTTAAATTACAGCATTTTCTTAATAACTTAATATATGAATATTTTAGATTATGTTTATACTACATAGTGAAATTAATTTGTAAATTTATGTCTAACGCGGATTAAAACGTGAGAATCACGCAAAATCTATCAAGCGTATTTTTCTGAAACGTTCACCTTTTTAAAGATAATTTAATTATTGATATTTTAGTATACGTTTTTATTAAAATACCTTTTGCTTTATTTATAATAAATCAATAATGCGTCTTATGCGATTACGCCGATCCAGTAGCGCTGTCCCAAACAGCGCTACTGGATCGGCGAGTCCTATTACTGGCTGGACGTACGACGCGTTGCGTGAGCTCAGTACAGAACACGCAAGCTAACCACTCAAGGTCACTGGCATATATCTTGGCCTTACACAAGGTGGATAATAAAATAATAATACACACGTAAAATACATAGAGATATGTCATAATTTATAAATTTAAAATACGTAAAAGCTAGTACGTTTATAAAAAACTAGCTTTTGCCCGCGGCTCCGCCCGCGTGGATGTCGGTTATCGCGTAAAAAAGCCTATGTCCTTCTCCATATCCCAAGCTATATCTCTGCCAAATTTCATGACGATCGATTCAGCGGTTTAGGCGTGAAAACGCAACATACGACAGACAGAGTTACTTTCACATTTATAATATTAGTATGGATAAAATATGGGGAAATGCGGAAACTTGATTAGCTTGTAACTTTTTCCTGTGGGGTGAAGGCTTCTCATACGGAGAAGAAACGAGCATTGATCAATTTAATTGATTGAAATTGGTCAAGGCTAGCTGGACATTTTTGCCGCATGTCGGATGCATTGTGGGCTATGACCACCCCAGAATGGGTTCCTGAAAACGTCCAACGGCATCGCGGAAGACCCAGACGTAGAAGACTGGACGAATTTGACGCTTATAAGAGGGATTGGTCCACACATTGGCTCAGGATCGAGTTGAATGGAAAAAGGAAAGCGACTCCAGGTTGGTTGCTCCATGTAAAATACTGGTAGGTATTCGGCTGCATCCAGTTAGATTGAAGCAGACTCCGACATACTTTGAAAAAGGCAGGCAGATGATTTATAGTTACCAAAGAATTATGATTAGTGTTATTTTGTAAGCTTGTCAGAATTATGAATCAGTAAAAAGTGATGATTCTAATATTCTTGTATTACACTGCCGAGTGTACTCATTTAATTTGAAATTACGATTAATTTGTCAACGTTTTGATTTCTTTTAGCTTTGGCATTGAGTCTAAACTTCCTTGGTGTTCTGTATGGTTAGTATTTTAAATTATAAACTATCATAGCTTATTGCCTGTGTCCTTAGGTTTGTGGTTCACTAAGATACATTTCGTTCGTTTCAAATTTGAATTTAATAAAACTGAAGTTTACACAAGTGAAACTGACGATTTACCATTATAAATGAATATTAATAATTAGTATTTATCAAATATGTGTGAGTATTGAGGTGTGTGTATGCATGTGTGTGTGTGAGAAGACTCCGGACTGTTACTGAGAAATTCCTTGTGGATAAACCCAATAACACTGCCTGACCTGCTGTCTTTTCCGAAATTTGTTGTGGTCGACTTCCTGTCTAACCGGATACGATATGGAGCGACTGCCTATCTTAAAACTACCCAAATGTCCTTTGGTATTGTTCGTCGAATCGTTGAGCTGAGTTGAGCCGCACGATAACTAACAAATGCGTGCACTGACTGGGCAGGTTCACTCAAATCTGTGTGGTTCTTTCCTCAAAAGACCATTTCAGACACCAATATGCATGGTCTTCACATGATCTGATCATGATTATGTCTGGACTTTAAAAGAGACTGTGACTTCTCGAGTTTGTTTTTCTCAGAGTAGTCAGATAGGAAACGCCGACCTCATCTAGTTTTAAAAATATGATTGACGTGTAAATTGTTTGTATGTACAAACCTACTTACAGAAATAAAATCATTTATCATTTACCTTTTGGAAGGGACAACTAGAATCAATTAAATTTTGACGTTCAAAAGTGCCTTTTAGGTGCCAAATTGAAATAAATGATTTAATTGACTCAAAACACTAAACCGTACGTACGTTTTAGCGTTTTCTTTGTATACATACGACACGTTAGTTTTCTATTTACACTATTCAATTGTCCAAATTATAGTAATGATGCAAGTGTTATTGTTTGTTAAAATGTGAAAATACTATCTAGTTTACTATATCCGTAGCCTTACTACGAGTGATATCACGTTTGTTTGATTGTAAACTAACGGTTTTGCTGTTATGTTTTGTTGATATTAAAATAATAATAGCAACTGAAATTATTTTTCCTAGTTCTTTGTCAAACTCAAAGCATTTATTTCAATTAAGTAAACCATTTATAGGCACTTTTGAATTGTCAAAGAATCGTGAAACGCAGGGGCAACTATAGCCCATTCCAAAGCATAGTAGGTAGCTATGGAGAAGAACGGGCAAGAACCTCCATGAAAACTCTTTTATTTTATTTTTAGTTTGATTCGTTTTCCTAATTCTAAAAGAAAATAATAATATACTCTTAAGGTGCTCCCTCACCTGTAGAATTCGCCTGTAATGTAACATTTCAGATTGTATCAAAATATTACACATTGTATCATCAATTTGTGCACTGTAATGCTCGGTTCTCCTCCCTCACTGATGTAATGCTCGACTCTGTAACGTTACATTACAGGCGAATGCTCCAAGTGACTGAGCACCTTTACGTCGTTCAATAAGCGTAACTCCTGTTCCAAAAACGGTCATAATTGAGCGATTACGTATGATATACGGAGCATCCCTTTTTAACCAACTTCAAAAAAAAGGAGGAGGTTCTCAGTTCTGTTGTATTTTATTTGTGTTTTTATTTATTAACAATCTTCGAGCAACCAAAACCCTAAAACATAAAGGAGTGTATTATTTATGAAACTACAAGGAAATGTTATAGAACCGGCAGGACACCTTGACCAAGCAATATAATGACAGGTTCAGGAGCTTGATTAAATTGTACCTATGGTACGGTAATGATAAAGAGACGAGGTGGTCCCGTGATGTGGTAAAAATCAAGGTCGAATCATGAGCGAATCACGATTATTACATTAATGAAATAGTAAAATCACTAGTAAGGAATACTGCTAATAATAAAGTTAGTGACCATGTCAGTTTGAATCCAAAAGGACCACCACATGTAAACAAGCTGTGGTCTAAAATAACCACAGTGTGGGTCCAACAAGTGCCGAGTGTTCGCTCACTCGGCAGACCCATGCAAAGATAGTCGCTTCGACTAGATTCCTGCTGTAACGACTAGCAAAGAGGACTAAATATGGGATCTGAGAAAAGGAATTATTTTAGGATATGTAAATAAATAATAAATCTTACAAATGCTTCTCAAGGTAAGTTGGATTTTCAAGTCTTGCAGAGGAATTAAGAACTGATTTTTTTTGAAATTATTAATTTGAATCAGCCTGAAGTAAAATGTTTATCATCCAGGCCACGAGCGAGCAACGGATGCAGAATGGTAAATCGCTCATGGCAACCAAGAAGAGAAGCAAGAGAAGTTCCCAGATTTTAAGCGAAATGTGTGTGACTGTGTATATCATAGAATATAGTAAAAGTCTACCTGGAATAAACTGCGCTCAATAAGCATGTCTTTAAAGACTCGCAGACCACAGAAACGTCACACTTCGTCATAGTTGAGCCAAAAATAAAGTAAACCACAAAGCGTTACGTAAACTGTCTTATAGGACAGCTGAACAATTTCTGACCTTCGGTCAGTGTACAGAATAGGTAGCTATAGTATGTTCCTATAGTTACTAAAGAACCACATTTAGTAGAATGAGTAAAGGACCTACGTTTGTTTGTATTATTCATTATAGCTTCCAATTTACCGAAATATGTGTGAATGTCATTTGTAAAGTATAGAAACGAATAGGAATATTAAAAACTGATGAAGATGTAAGGGATAGAGCGAAGTGGAAGGATATCTTCGAAGAAGGAGTACCACAATGGTTTGGAGGATCTAGTAGGTAAGTACCTAAAAAAAAAAAAAAAAAAAAAAAAAAAAAAAAAAAAAAAAAAAAAAAAATGAAATGAATTAAAAATCAAATCCATACTTATATTAAAAATGCGAAAGTAACTGGTTTGTCTGTCTGTTAACATTTCGCCTTAACGGCTGAAAGGATTTCTATGAAATTTGGCACACAGGTAAACTACGACCTCCGGCCACCGTAGGTGCGGGCTTGTGCACAGGCCCGGGTCGACGGCGAGTTGTGTTCCACGCGTGCCTCAAAGAGATGTCAGCACGTACTGACGGGGTCCGCTAGGACCGGTGCCTGCCAGGGTTGCGGGTTTGTCCGAAAGGGATACCGTGGCCCTGGCACACAGGCAACTGAAGGAACACGGGTGGGTTTTAGTCAGTAAAAGTCTGACACGCCCTCCTGCTCCACCCAGAGCGGGAGAAGTTATTTGATAATTTCCCACCCAAAAAAATAAAAGGTGGACTATGACCTGGATTACTTTGTCCACTACTACGTACGGATAATTTGTGAACTCCACGCGGCCAAAACCTCCGACAAAGTCTATTATATAATACAACTTAACACAATCTTTAGTGTTTCCCGTACTCCACCAACTCTTATAATGAAATAATTGAGTAACTTCAATATCAGGAATGGTAGAATGAATATATTTACAAGAATATTACTAAGATCTCATTTTGTGATATTACTAATGAATCTCTGCCCAGTTTCTGGAAGTTAGACGAACCTAGACAACTAGCCAAGAAGGAAGACGCAGAAGACATTAAACTCAAACTAGGCAAGAAACTGCATGGACACTCTTTTTAAATTATTTTCAGTCTAGTTTCCCGTATTCCACCAAATCTTTTAATGAATTATTTGAGTGACTTCAATATCAGGAATGGTAGAATGAATATATTTACAAGAATATTACTAAGGTCCCATTTTGTGGTATTACTAATGAACCTATGACTAGTTTCAGTAAGTTAAACGAATGTTGGCAACTAGCCAAAATAACTGGAAGATGAAGAAGATGTCAAGTTTTGTGGGAAAATATAATGTATTAAAAAATATTACGTATATCTATACTAATATTATAAAGAGGAAAGATTTTTTTGTTTATTTGTATCGAGTAAGCTCTGAAACTACTACCATTTTCACCAATAGAAAGCTAAATTATCAGGAAATACCATAGGCTATATTAAAAAAAAAAAATTGAGATCCTTAAGAAAATTGCAATAATGTAACCCAAGTAGAAAAATATTGCCTATAAAATTCATTATTTGGCGTGCGCTGAGAAAACTATTGATGATACATAACAATTATATACTCCATGATTAAAATAAGGTAATAATGATTACCTACTAACTATTATTAACATCACGCTAAGACCCTTAGGAGCCGAGCAAAAAGAAACTCAGAAAGAACGCTAATAGTACTGGCAGGCATTGCGATGTGGCGGGGTGGGTCGGGGGAACAAGAAATTTCACGCGGACGAAGTCGCGGGCACAAGCTAGTTTATGTATAAAAATTTGTGTCATGATGGCCCTAAGGTCATGCACGAAGTTGTGGGTTCAAATCTGGGCAAGTACCGATGTGACTTTTTCAATTCATATGTATATGAATTAAAAAAGTCACATTGGTACTTGTCAAGTTTATCATGGACATTACTTACATCGAAGCAGGAAAACATCGTGAGGAAATCTTAATTTATATGGTTTTAAAGTATGAAATCGTCAACCCGTCTAGAGCAAGCGTGGTAATGAATGCTCATACCTTCTCTGTACGAGAAGAGGCATTTGCTCTGCAATGGGACAATAACAGGGTTGGTATTATTACTAACGAACCTATGACCACTTTCAGTAAGATATACGAATGTTGGTAACTAGCCAAGAGAACTAGCTGACGAAGAAATATCAAGTTTTGTGGGAAAATATTGAGTGTAAATCTTGGAAACGAAACGCTTTTTAAGGGTAGTGAATTTCTTAACTAGGTTAGGATCGGATTCAAGTCCAACTAGCGACACTTGCGATCACAATCTGAAGGATTTTGAAAGAAACTGCCAATCCATTGTTTTGTATGTTTGAAAATATCGTCTGCTCGATGATAAGGTAATGAATATTGTTGAATTTTCAAAATGAATGCATTGGGGTTCTGAGTATGTTACGAAAATATCCTCACAAGGTTCGATTTCATTCATAAAGACGTAAGAAACAAGATGAACAATTTTTGGGTATATTTTTTGTCACATTTGTAACCACGCTCGGTTAAGGTAAGATACGAAATAAAAATATAGATATTGACGTTGATAGTAACTACGAGATCGTGCAGTATGATTCAATTCCCTCACTCGATTTAATTCTAGATAGCGCAAAGATAAAGAGCCAATTGTGCGTATATATATATCCATATATCCATTTTTGGATTTGCAAAAGTTTACATTTTCGGAGTTTTTTTTTATATTTGAAATACTACCTATATCTTTTCCGCTTGATGAGTTTATTGTTTAACGATAGCTAACAGGAATATCTTGAGGTCCTGATATAATGTATTGTGATTTTATGTCTAAAAATATGCTTCTTAGGACAAGTTATCGCTAACACCACGTCTGGATTCCCCGAATAAGCAGAAGTGTATATTACAACCAAACTTTGCCAGTCACATTTAACTCCTTTGCAGTTAGGGGCGAGCTTATTACCAACAAGCAGTGAACGTAAATAAAGCATGGAAGCATTGCTTCAAGGAAACTAAGCGGACATATTGACACAAAATCCCAAACAAACTGACATATGGGAACGCAGTAGCTGATTCGCCAAAAGTGTATTACCACTCAAGATGCACAGTTAAAAAACGACCTTTTTTCCTAAAAAAATGAGTTTAAATTACTATATAACGAATAGGCCGCTAACGACATTTCTACGACGCCACTGCGCCACCATTCATCGCTCGGGATGTTTTATGTAACAAGGTGCAACGTAAATAATTAATCGTGATAATCATAATGATGAAATGGTATTTAGGGAGTAATACGTACCTATTAACATAAATGTAAGCTTAAAAATTACAAGGTAAATAAAAAAGGATGTGGTCATTTTTAATTTATTATTATTCACAACTTAGGTATACATTAATATCTATTATTCAGTTTTTTTTTACGTAAAGTCAAAGTCAAATCATTTATTTCAAATAGGCACGTAAAAGGCACTTTTGAACGTCAAAAATTACAAAAGTATTTCAAAGTCGAAAGTCAAAGTCAAATAATTTGCACTTTTTTTAACTCTTGCAGAAAGCGCCACTGTACAGAGTGTCCATTTTCATCAACAAAACCTTTTTTCGCTTCGAACGTATTTCTCACTAGTTTCACCATATGACAGGGGTCGAGAAATACCACTACATGTCTACCGTTTGCTGGGTGAGTAAAATATGTTTTCAAGTCTTGTATTCTCGAAATTACACCCAAGCAACTTCGCAGTAGCCAGGTTAGCGGCACACCCGACAAAGGTCAGGCTTACAACGTCTGCACCAACTTCATAACATTTTCTGAGACACATTTTAATAATGTTAGCTCGTTGCTCTGCAGTCATTCCACTAATGAAAAAATAACCCAATGGCAGCTTGAATGCGTCATTTAATGCCACCAACATTAAAACGTATACTTGCGTAGCTATTTCATCTATAGGTCCAAACGTCACAAGGCCATCGATGTATTTACCATTGAACATTTTTTGTTGCCTTATGGCCATTTCATCGACCATAAGGCAAGCAAACCTTTTTTCACTTTGGGCAAATTTAGAGCGCAGTGCTCTAAAAGCTTCCTCAGTAAAGCCAGGATTTGCATCAATCGCCTGATACCATTTGGACAATGTTGAGGGATGAGGCAAGCATAATTGAAATTGTCTACGGACGTACTTGTAACCAGACGGTGGGTAATAGTTAAGGGTCAGGGCAAATTTTTTGACCGCTTATGTGAATTTAACTACAGTCCTCTTTCCCTTTGCGTTCTGCTTCTGTTTTTTTTTCAGCATTGTAAATATATCGCCCGAAATTTCAGTAAGAGAGGTTTCAGCATTGGTGTCTACAATCTTATTCTTCTTTAGAGCTGTGGTTACGTCTTTTAGTGATATGCATTTTTTTAACAATCTTTTGTTTCGTCGCTTTAAGTTTCTTATTTTAGATAACCTTTTTTCAGAAAGTAATGTCTTTCTCCGTATCAATTTTTTAAGCCTATGCGTTTTTGGGGTATTTAGAGCCGACTGAATGTCAGAAGACAGAATATTTAAAGGGGTACCGCATCTAGTATCAAGAACTTTAGAATCAGTTGATGGCGATAACTGTATCAATCTCTCGAGATCTTCTGCCGCAGAATTAACTGGTACACCGAACTCACACCCACAGCTTGGACAGGCGACCTAAAAGATAAAAACAAGCAAATTTTTACAAAATAAAAATTTAAATATTTATTTTTATCAATCAATCAACTCAACATATCGCAGTCCACTGCTGAACATAAGCCTCTCCCATGCTCGCCACAACACCCTGTCCTCCGCCTTCCGCATCCAGTCTATCCCAGCCACCTTTTTGAGGTCGTCGGTCCATCTAGCTGGGGGGCGTCCCACACTACGCTTGCCGATACGCGGTCTCCACTCCAGGACTCGTCTGCTCCACCGGCCATCGGTCCTTCGACAAATATGGCCAGCCCACTGCCATTTCAGCTTGCTTACTCTGCAAGCTATGTCGGTAACTCCGGTTCTCTTCCGGATAATTTCATTTCTGATTTTATCCTTCAAAGAAACTCCGAGCATAGCCCGCTCCATAGCGCGCTGAGCGACTTTAAATTTGTGGACCAGCCCGACTGTCAGTGTCCACGTTTCGGCACCGTATGTCATAACGGGCAGGACGCACTGTTTGAAGACCTTAGTCTTCAAACATTGCGGTATAGGTGACGAAAAGACATGACGGAATTTTCCAAACGCTGCCCAGCCCAACCGGATCTTCCTGTCGACTTCTTTCTCAAAGTTGTGTCTACCGACCTGGATGACTTGCCCTAGGTAGACATATTCCTTCACAACTTCGAGAAGCGACCCTTCGGTGTGGATTGGACTCGGCAGGACGTGGGAATTGTACATGACTTTCGTCTTGTCCAAATTCATGCCGAGGCCAACCCGCCGAGAGGCTCCATTTAGGCTGTGCAGCATCTGGTCTAACTGTTCCAGTGTCTCTGCCATTATGACGATGTCATCGGCAAAGCGAAGGTGTGAGATGTACTCGCCGTTTATGTTGATTCCCTGTCCAGTCCAGTCCAGAGTCTTAAAGACGACCTCCAACGCATTGGTGAAAACTTTCGGGGATATCACATCCCCCTGTCTCACCCCTCTGAGCAGTTGGATGGGGCTGGTTCCCTTGTCCTGGATCTAGACAGTCATCGTGGCAGCGTCATACAAACATCTCAACACCTCGATATAGCGCCAGTCAATTCGACATCGTTGAAGAGAGGCCAGAACTGCCCATATTTCGACGGAGTCGAAGGCTTTCTCGTAGTCCACAAATACCATACAAAGCGGCTGGTTGTACTCCTCGGACTTCTGTACAATTTGCCGAACAGTATGGATGTGGTCTACGGTACTGAAGCCTTTTCGAAAACCGGCTTGTTCTGGTGGCTGGAACTCGTTAAGTCTCCTGGCGAGTTGGTTCGTGACGACCCTCGAGAACAGCTTGTAAACGTGGCTCAGAAGGGTCCATAGTTCTTCAACAAGGTTTTGTCACCTTTTTTGAAGAACAGAACCACCGCATCTCTGCTCCACGCCTCAGGCGTGGTACCCTCTTGGATGACGGAATTGAAGAGACTCGCTAGCTCTCTCAGGACTGGGCCGCTTTAAAGAGCTCTGTCATTATTCCGTCATCACCCGGCGATTCTTCGCACCCCCCGTCCCGCCGTTACCGTGACCGCTACCTTGACCAGGAATAGCAGGACCACCGGGAACTGGGGGCCGTTGTTTTTGCACTTTTTTCATGGGAGGTTTTTCATGCCCGTAGTCACCACGCTGGGCAAGCGGGTTGGTGACCGTAGAGCCAATCTTTTTGCAGCCATGACGCTGCTGCCCGTCATCGTTCTGGAGAATTTAGGTTGGCTTGTTGGATGGTTATACCGCCATCGGTTGGTCGCCAGCGCCTCGTCTGTCAGTGGCAGGGTGTACCGCGCGCAGGTGAGGTTGACATATGGGGAATCATGTTGTTGTGTGCTCCCCCTTACACCCCGTTTATTTTTATAAGAGTTAAGATTCCTAGATGACTATTAATTATGTTAACCTACCAAGTGACGTTTTCGTGATTTGGAGGAAATGTCAGGATTGGGTATTTCAATATCATTTTCTTTTACAGTTAACGGTTCCTTGGCATTAACTGTTTCGGGTGTTAGAATCGACTGCAACGTTTCTAACGGAGTCGATTGAACTAGTTTTTTAATAAAAAACACCATCTGAAATCAAAAGTATGTAGGTTTCTAGCATTAAACTTTTTTAAACACGAGGTGTAATATTATTACAAATATTATTTAATAACCTTTTAAACTAATAACAAATAATAATCAATCTTACCGTACAAATTGGAATAGCTTTTGGGTTAAGCTTCGTGTATCCTTTTTTTGACACATAAAAATCGTCATCTCTAAAATGAACCGAGCATATCCTTGTACTTTTATTTGGGGTCCATTCACTTTCTTGTCTTTCCAAACGAACAGCTTTCGTCCACAGTTCTCTTCGTGTTTGATCTTGTGGAAATCTGAAAGAAAATATAGGAACTTTTATGTACCTATAATATTAATTAGTATGTTTTGCATAATGCCGTCCTCATAGAAGACAACCGACTTATTTTTTAATAGAAATATAATAAATAGCAATGTACTTACACGTGAAAACTAATTCCAATATTCTTTTTATGCAAATGTGATTGATTAATACACCACTTCACTGCATAAGAAGGCATTTTAAAATATTTAACACGCAAAAACCGGTTAATAATTAGTTGACCGCCGCTGTTGCCGACTGCGGCCGAACTAGACACGTGTGCAGCGCAATCGGTAAGCCCCGCCTACCGCAGCGCAATCTGCATTGGGTCATTTTCTAGAGCTAGGAATGCTTCCATGCTTTATTTACGTTCACTGCCAACAAGCCATTAACCCATTACAAATCGAGAGGCTGCTCTGGCTTAGAAAAAAAACCGTCGAACCCATGCTCAGCAGTCGTGCTAGACCAACGAATCAGTAGTCTTCAATATCATTTCCTTAAGAGCCATTTCACAAAATTTTAACGCTCGAGTTTAGGTAAAAGACGGCAGCGCTGTGTATGTGAGCGTAGCTATCCACACATACACAATTTAAGCAGTGTAACGCGAGTGTCGAGACGGACTAAATAATCTTGAGCCATTATAATAATAATGCGGTATTTAGAGATTTATTAAAAAAGTTATTTTATTTATTCAGTCTACTAAAGCTTTCTAGACTAATAAAAAAATACAAATATATGTTTTGAAAGTATATAATAAAAATGAACAGGAAAACAATCACATCGTACAAAATATAAGTGTTGGTCATTATTATTTGACAATAATGTCAAGTAATAATGACTATCACTTACGTTAAATAAATATTTGTCGTAAAGGCTTCTTACACACTCACCGTTCGACCTCCGCCCTGGACGGTCGTTACGCTGCTCCCGCTCCCTGCGCCCGCCCCGGTGCGCTTGTTCGGTCATTCCGCGTCGCGACACCGTTCGGAACGGTCGTGTGCTGCAGCTCCGGCTCGCTGCGCCCGTGCCGTGTCAAGTGTCCGCCGCCGCCGCCATCCGGTAATCGTTACGCCCAGTCGTAACGATTGCACTAGTAGTCCGACTACTAACAATAATATCAACTATTGTCTTTTTCAAGACAGGTTGGTATTGGTTTCTTTAAACCTTGTCGTCAAAAACGTTGCGCGCGTTTTTACCCCGTCAGGGAAAAACCACAGTTTCGTGGTCCTTGGTTGAAACCTAACGGTGCTAACGAATCCAAGGGGGTGTTGACCCAATCACACCCGCCGAACCCCATCAGGGCAAGGCAGTCAATTGGACGGGTCCCAGAGTTAACCGGCCTTGGGGGATCTCCTAGTCGGCTCTGGTGACAGTTTTCCCTTCACAGCTACTCACCCGGTGTCTTTAGGGTGTGTCTACACCCTTTGCACCGGATTTGTAGGGCCCCGTTCGCACAATAAGACTGGCGACGGGTTACAAGCTTAGGGCTCACCATTAGCACACATCTCCCTGCCTGACCCGGCAGGAAGGCTTCACTCATCCCCGGGCAAACCCACCCGGGGAGTTAGGGATATAGTCGTAGGGATAACTTCCCCGCCGCCATCATGGCCCCCCTCCCCGCCTATAAGAAAAACCCCGTCATCGGGACCGTGTTAATAGAATTCCTGATCGGAGTCGTATTAAAGGACCCCGTATTCCAGTCCAAATATGGACAGGAATACGGAGCCCTCGCAGCTGCCACCCTCTCGGCGTCCGTTCGCGCCCGCTCGGAGGATAGACCCCGCTCTCCTTCTCCCTCTCCATCGCGTTCGCGTTCGCGTTCTCGCTCGCCTCTGTCGCAGGCTGGCTCATCTGTTTCCGACATGGAAACAGAAGAGGCAGTCAGTGGTGGAAGAGCCGACACCCCGCGCCCCGCCGGTTCCGACTCAGAATCGGACCGTACCGTCACGACACGGTCGGCAGCGTCCTCTGCCTCTTCCCCCTCCACCTCGGACGAAGGCTTCAGCCTAGTCTCGGGACGGGGGGGCAAGAGGAAGAAGACGAAAGCCCAGAGAAAGGCCGCCAAGAAAGGGAAAGCAGAGGCCCTCAGCCCTCCTGCGTCCCCCACTCCGTCTACCGCGTCCGCGCCCTTCGCGTCGCAGGTCCCCACCCCCACCCCGTCTACCGCGTCCGCGCCCTCCGCGTCGCAGGTCCCCACCCCCGCCCCGTCCACCGCGTCCGCGCCCCTCGCATCGCAGGTCCCCACCCCCGCGCCCTCCGCCGCGCCCGCGCCCTCCGCGTCCGTTAAGAAAATCCCCCCCCCACCGCCGGTATTTATCCAGGACAAGTCCAAATGGACCGATATATCAAAATGGTGTGTCGAGCTCCGGATAAATTACTCGCACGCCAAGTCAACCCAGACCGGCATCAAGGTTACGGTTCCCACGTCCACGGACTACAGGAGCCTAACTAAAATGCTTCGCTCTAAAAACGTGTCTTTCCGCACGTATTGCCTCCCCGAGGAAAAGGAAACACGCGTGGTCATCCGCAGGATCCCAAGGGAGATCCCATGCTCCGAAATCATAGCCGATCTTAGGTCGCAAAACGTCCCTGTAAACGAGGTCCACCGTATGCACCGCGCGCGACGCGGTGAGGCCTTTGATATGATCCTCGTGATCTGCCCACCCTCTGAGGGTCATAACCCGATCTTCCAGATCAAATCGATCTGTAGCCTCTCGGGTCTCGAGATCGAGAGACCCCGCAAGTCAAGCGTGATTGCCCAGTGCCACCGTTGCCAACTCTACGGGCATACGCAGAAGCACTGCTATGCGACACCCAGGTGCGTAAAGTGCCTGGGTTCGCATAGCACTGCGGAATGCGAACGTCCAAAGGACCGCGCACTTTGCACTGAGCCACCTAGCTGCGTGCTATGTGGCGAGGCAGGCCACCCCGCGAACTACCGTGGCTGCGCTAAAGCCCCAAAATCCGCGCCCCCTCGCTTAGCGAAGCGTACCGACGCGCGTCAATTCCGCGAATGCCCGTCCTACTTGGAACCAGTAAGACTGAGTCCCCAGAGACCCAGTCCCTGGAATTACCTGCACCATCAGCAGGCGTTCCCTAATCTCCAGACTAGACACGCCCCTCAGGCAGTCGCTCCCCAGGCCCCTCAGGCCAGTATACCCCGATTAATGGACCCGCGAACCCGATTCGAGAACTCGCAATCGAGACCCGCGACCATCGCGCCCCCCACCGCACCCGCGCCCCTCGCCGCCGCGCCCGCGCCCGCGCCCGCGCCCGCGCCCGCGCCCGCGCCCGTCGCCGCCGCTCCGTACGCGCGCCCCCCTCCTAACCACACCCCCACTCCCGTGGCCGGTGTCAACAAAGTAGATCCCTTCCAGGTGATCTCTTCCACCTACATGGTCTTCCTCACCCCCCGCGCGAGGAGGATGGCCGATGAGATAGTCGCCGCGACCAACGCCGGTGACTTATACCAAATTCAGGCAATCTACAATGCGTATCCCGAGATCACGCAAGCATTGTCTAGATTCGCGAACAACACCCCTAGACCACTTAATGGATACTAGGTCCCCCGCTAGAAACAAACCCCGATCCCTAATGTTAGGTTATTTTAACGCCAATGGCTTGGACGGCCAAAACTCAGAGATCACCGAATTCCTCGGCGACCATAAGGTAGACGTTTTCCTAATTCAAGAGACCTTTTTAAAACCCAGGCACCGTAACCCGTCAATTGCGAATTATCGTATAATTCGCAACGATAGGTCGCGGTGCCACCTGGGAGGTACTCTAATCTATTATAAATCAGAGCTCTATTGCACGCCCATAGACCCTCCTGTCCTAAAGTCCCTATTAGAAGTCTCGATCTGCCGAATCGGTATGACGGGCCACCCATCTATAACGATAATATCAGCCTATCTGCCCCCTACCATTACAATTGATCCTATCCAAGATCGACTACTGACCGACGACCTTAGCACCCTCTTGAGCATGAGTGATTCCGTCATCATGGCGGGTGATCTCAATGCCAAGCACCCAGCCTGGAATAGTAGACTCACCTCCCATAGGGGCAAAGCCCTCTTTGACCTCTGCCCCCTCCTAAATTTTGATATCATCGCCCCGATGAATCACACCCACTATCCGCATAATCCTGACTATGCCTCTGACGTGCTCGATGTGGCACTTCTAAAGAACATCAACCTACGGTTGGTCTCTATAGAGGTGCACCACGAGCTTCACTCTGACCACCGACCTGTTCTCGTAGAATTGGCCCCTCGCATAGGTCTCCACGACCCCAATATCCCCCCGCGTACCAAAAGGATAACGGACTGGAAGCGAGTAGGCGAAAGCTTGAAAGCTAACACGTCCCCCCAATTGGATTCGATCCCCGACCAGTTCGACTCTATCGCAGACACGACGACCGCGATCGACTCTCTCACAGAGCACGTACAATCTGTCCTGAACACATGTTCAAGGGAGGTTCCGGCGACGGATAACCGTCGCGGGAAACTGCCGGACGATGTACGTGCACTGATGACGGAGAAGAACGCAGCCGTCCGTGCGTACAGTAGCTTTCCCTGCACGGCTAACAAAATCCACATGCGCTACTTGCAGCGTGCTGTAAGTAAACGCGTGAAGGAATTTCGTGACGCCGACTGGGATAAGCTACTGAGCAGCCTAGAGCCGAACCATCTAGCATTCTGGCAACTCCAAAGGAAACTCAATCCCCGAGGAGGTGGCTCAGCCTCAATGCCCCCACTGATCCGCCCAGACGCGTCTCTCGCTTTCGAAGACATCGACAAAGCCGAATGCTTAGCCGACAGTCTAGAGGCCCAGTGCTCGCCCAGCTCTCAACCAGTAGACCAGGCGCACCTCGATGAGGTCGACGCTGAAGTCGAACGTAGAGCCTCCCTCCCGCCCGTGGAAGACCCTGAGTATCCTCTGGCTCCCGTCACACCGGCGGAAGTGCACGAGCTCATAAAGGGTCTGAAACCTCGTAAAGCCCCTGGCTCTGATGGTATCACCAATAGGGTGGTCCAATTGTTCCCCGCCCACCTGATAATGCTCTTGGCCACCATCTTCAATGGAGCCATGAACAATAATGTCTTCCCGCAAGTGTGGAAAGAGGCCACAGTAATCGGTATTGCCAAACCCGGTAAACCCAAGAAGGAGCCCGCGAGCTACCGCCCCATTAGCCTGCTCACAGTCATGGGCAAACTCTACGAGAGGCTTATTTATAAGCGTCTCAGAGACTACGCCGAGACTAAGGGCCTTATCCCCCACGAACAGTTTGGATTCCGTACCAAACATTCGTCGACCCATCAGGTCCACCGTATAGTCGAGGACATAAGCGCCGGCTTTCAACGCGGCCTTATGACAGGAGCTATCTTCTTTGATATAGCGAAAGCGTTCGACAAAGTCTGGCACAACGGCTTGATTTACAAGCTGTACCAACTCGGTGTGCCCGAGCGTCTCGTGCTCATCTTACGAGACTTTTTGTCGAATCGCACCTTTCGCTATCGCATAGAGGGAGCCCTCTCCTCCTCCCATCCCATACGCGCAGGAGTCCCTCAGGGCTCTGTGATATCCCCCCTGGCTTTTACGCTTTACACCAGCGACATCCCGAAGTTTAAAAAGGCTCAGTTGGCTCTGTTCGCAGACGATACGGCCGTTTACTACAGAGGGAAGAGTCATAATGTCATTACCAACACTCTCCAGACTGCAGCCGACAAGCTCGGTGCGTGGTTTAGAAAGTGGCGGATCGAAGTCAATCCTGACAAAAGCCAAGCGGTTCTCTTCATAAAACCGAGAAAAATCCCCCCAAAGCCCAAACCTGTCACCATGTTCGGCAAGCCTATCCCTTGGGAGAAGCGAGCCAAATATCTAGGTGTCATTCTCGATCAACGCCTCTCCTTTTCTGAGCATGTAAGTAAGGTGCGTTCGCGCGCCGCCTTCGCTCTCTCTAGGCTTCACTCCCTTGTCCACGAAAATAGCAAATTGTCACTCAAGTGCAAATTGCGATTGTACACCGCGTGCATCCGCCCCATCATGACCTATGCGAGTCCGGTCTTTGCCCAAGCAAAATCACATGTCATCCATAAGATGCAAATCATTCAAAATCGTTTCCTCCGTAAATGCACGGGAGCCCCCTGGTTCGTTCGGAACACAAACCTCCATGTAGAGCTTAGAATGCCTACAATAGCCCAATTTCTGAAACGCTCTTCCAAGCGATTCTTCGACTCTGCCGCCACCCACCGCAACACTCTCGTTGTGCAGGCCGCCAATTATACCCCCTCCCGCATTAGTACGATCCGCCGTCCAAGGCACGCACTGACCGACCCAGACGACCCCACCACTCTCATTCAGGAGAGTCGTAGGGAAACTAGTACAGCTCGAAGAGTACACACAACACGAACACGATCACAATTCCGACCTCGCTTTAGAGGTCCCGCGCGAAACCAACCCCGATTAATAAGCCCTCCCCGTCCCTTGACGACGCTTAACGATGTGCCAGCATGTGGTTTAGCTGAGCCTGTAATCCAAACTCCCCCGATTAATAATCAGAACCCTGATATTATCCAGCCACCGACGGCCCCTTGCCACCCTCCCTCCGACACTGCCCTAAGCCGAGGTTCGAGCCCCACCTGGGGTGCCCTTAGCGAGCAGTCGTCTAGCTTAAGTAGATTTTAGTGTAAACCCCCTGGCTGGAGGCGTAAACTTCGTTAGGAGCTTGCGGCACCACAGGAAAGCCCGGTTAAGGAGCAGGAACCCCCAGTGGTTATACCTCCGAGATGCCAATACAAAAAAAAAAAAAAAAAAAAAAAAAAAAAAAAAAAAAAAAAAAAAAAGGCTTCTTAAAGGCAATCTTGCTTTTCTAGGGTCTATAATTTCCGGCAATACGCAATCTTCGTAAAAACGAGTCAATTTGGGAAGCATCAAAATGTTGTGGTCGTAGTATAATATCACGGTTACGATATGAGCACTCGACAATTGAGACGCGGGAAAAAGTAGCACAAGTCCTTCCTCGATGGGCGCTCGCGCTGTACTAAACGGTGCCCACTTGTGCATCGCAATTTATTCTTTTTTAGAGTGTTTAAAAAAAGGATATTGTGGCTAATTAAATGAAGGGATTTTAATCAAACTTGAGAATTCGATTTGTTAAAGAACATAGTTCATTTTGAGATGATTTTTAAAATGTAATTACGCTTTATTCAAACAAAAAATCGCAATATAATTGCGAATAAATCGTAAAAATTGTCCTAAGTCTTTATTTTTTTTACCTATTAATGTTATTAATAATCGAAATTCTAGTACGTCATTTGTCGACAAAACTATATGCCTGATGCTTTGTGTATTTTTTTCAGTCAAATTTATAAATATTAATTATAGAAATAGGAGTCTGAAATTGCCTCTGCGATGATTTTTCAGTAAACTAGTTCTGGGAGATTAATAACTACAAAGTACACAAATAAGTTTTTGTAAATGTGTTACATGAAGTGTCAATACGAAAGAATGATCTATTATTTACATATATTCACCAATACCAGAGAATTAACTAAGATGGTAAATTAGGCGACTAAAATCTTAGATATTCGCGCGAAAACGTTAAATGGCTCTTAAAACGGAGCCGCAAAAATTTTACAGGCCCCATTTATTAGAAAAGCTTGCAAGCTAAGTCACAGAAAACAGTAGTGATACATTAGTGCTAATAGAATTCTGTAAATACTAGATAGCAGACAGTACATCTTTGTACATGTCTGACGTCAGGAAAACGTCACTATAACAAGATTGTGGTACAATACTATCGAACCTTGAGAATTTAAGAAAACAGTTTTGGTAAGATTGCTAGGTTTTAGATGAGTTTTTGAGATAAAACCGATGACTTTGAGTGCGTGAAATATACAGGATATGATTATCTAGGAAAACAGGCTTGTGGCTAAATAATAACAGCCGAGGAGGCTACGCTTGCTCAGGTCGGTCCGTCGGTGGGTGACCATCCATTACATAACGAGACCCTCAGTGACTCGGAAAGCCCGTTAAGCTGTTGGTCCCGGCTGTCATTCATCTTCATCTTGTCTTCATCTTTGACAGTCGTTACGAGTTGTCAGAAGCCTGAAAGTCTGACAACCAGTCTTACCAATGGTTATCGTATTACCAAGCAACTAGGTTGTGGAGATAGGCAGTCACTCCATGATAAATACTAGTATTCGGCTGTATCCAGTTAGACTGGAAGCTGACCCCAACATGCTTGGGAAAAAGCTAGGCAGATTGATTGAATTTTGGAAAGATTACTGGGTTTTCTTTGGGTTTTAAATGAGTTTTAGAGATAAAATAGATGACATTGAGTGTATGAAATATAGGTACAAGAAATTATTATTTAGGGAGTCACTGTGTCTACTTTCGCAGTAAAACGGTATTGATGTGTTCCTGTTTGAAGCATTAGGAGAATCATCTGGATGACAGGCACAATGCCAAATACGTAGGGCACTTCCAATAACGTTGTGATCTAGTTTTTTTCTTATAGGTATAGGTGCTCGATTGACATTAGAATGTGGGCCATCGAATGTCAAAAATTAAAAGTCATTAATTCAAATTAGATATCAGCGTTTTTTGAACGTCAAAATTACATAAGACAGTCCCCCAAACCGCCCACCATTCACCAATTTCTAGTGTTTTCAATCGTCGTAATTTCTGCATGGACAGACTACCTTTCAAAATGTTGGGACAGGGAAGTTACCGGTATAATATCATTTAGGTACATAACGAGAATGGGAATTTCGATAAGATTTCACTTACGATCGTACACACGGCTACATATCAAGCTATAAAAAACTAGTTTACGCTGGTCTCGCATTGTATAGGAGTTCCATATAATGAGAGATCAGCTTATAATGGAAATTTATAGCTTGATATGTAGCCGTGTGTACCACATCACGTTCTATCTCACACACATACTCTCGCTTAAACCATCATCACATGATCACACACTCATTCACATATTAGCGTTTTTTCAAGTTTTATTATTAATATTTTGTTTGTTATGTTTTCTTTAATTTTGATTCTTAGATTTTTATTGTGATATTTGTTGTTTTTTGTAAGTAAGTTTTAATACGAACTTAAAATTATTCTTAAATGGTAAACCCTCCATATTGGTGCCCAAGATACAGGCTTGCCTAGTTTGGGGTCAATTTAAAAACTATGTACCTAATCGTTTTAGCAATAGTTTTATTATTATTTAAAAATCCTGAATTAAGCTAAAAAGCCGGAAGATTTGCCGATATATTCTGTAAAAATCTCACCATGAAAACTAAGTTATGTGAGCTTGAAGAGAGCAGTCAATGCTGTCAGGTGGAATGACAACTCACTTCAACCTCACTTTACCTAAGTTTGCACTGTGAGATTTCTACAGAATAAACCCGCTGCATAAATCAAGAACCCGAATCAGTTTTCGCTACTTCTGAATTAATTAAAGCTGATGTTTCTTTTACGTAACGTAAATAACTAACGTATTTAAGACAGTGGCCAAATCAAATGTATGTAGGCGGACAGTGGCTGTAGCAAGCCGGAAGAAAACGATCCGAAATAGCTTCGGGACCCCAGCCTAAAGAGGACACAGGGACGTAGAGAGAGAGGGGACGATGACGAGATAAACATGTGGTATCAATAACAAATGAGACCGTAATTTGTGCTCAAAGGGCTCCTTAATATATCTTTTATTATTGTTGTATTGGCAAACACTATACAAGGCGGAGACGACAATAAATTATAATATATTATAGTACTAGCTTCTGCCCGCTACATCGTCCGCATGAAATTTCTTGTTCCCCCGTCCCACCCCGTCGCATCGAATCGCCCGCCCGCACTATTAAGTCGTTTTCGTTTAGCATTCCTTCTGGCTTTTTTTCTTTTTGCTCAGCTCCTAAGGGTCGTAGCGTGATGTTAAATAGCCTATTGCTTACCTTAAGAATTCGACTATCAATCGCAAAAAGATTGTTTTAAACCCGACTAGTAGTTCCAGAGATAAACGAGTTCAAACAAAAAACAAACTGCAGCTTTATTATTAGTATAATTATGTTTATAGATTAGTATAGATATAGATATTTAATAATAATAATCATTTATTGGGAACAAAAAAAAAAACCACATTTAAGGACAAACAATGTTAAACGATGATAGCTGTAATAGTTAAAACTGTGGCGCAGCTACCAACGGGAAGTATGTAAAGCTCTATGGAAAGGTATGGAAGTATGTATAGCTCATAATGGTGGTGTCAATATTACCCAACCAGCAAGGTGGTAGTGGGGCTAACCAGCAAGGTGGTAGTGGGGCTGACCAGGGCCTCAAGTCTGCTATTACAATAGTGTCAGAATAGTCTATCATTGATTTCATAATTATTGATTTTGACAAGTTTGGTAATCTACTAATATAATGGCGTCATTATGACTTTCCAATGGTCAGCCACTGACACTCCATTGAAAGAATTGGTAATCTCGTACATAATGAGAAATGAAACTTCCTACTAAACTTCCAACTTCCTATTACTTCAGATTACTTATAACACTAATAAATAATAAGTAAAAATATATATAAATGAAATCTGGATGAAAATACGACAGTGCCATTGTACTACAATTCTATTACGAAACCATTGACCGTCCAATGATCGACCATTATGAATTTAGCAGATTACGAACTTTTAGCAAAATGACAATGGGATCGTATTAGAGTGACGAATTTATAAAAAATAGCAGACTTGGGCCCCAGCATCCTTTTTCCGTAACGCACTTCCAATCACAATCCGAGAGTTAAAAAGTTAAGTTTTTAAAGCTTCCTCTTTCCTACTATTTTGTTGCGCCTGACAGGCTCCGTAATAATCTCTTTAAGAGCGTTCATCCCGCGCGGGCTGACAACGTCGCAATTCTAGAGGTTTTTCGGGATTATTTGAATAAATTTATATCAAAGTACTGTTATTTTTTTCCAGCCATGCACTAGACCGTTGTTATTTATAAATATTTTAACATTTACTTTATAGTAAATACAAATATTTAGTCATAATACTGCAATTAGAAAATAGTTTATCTGAGAGATCGAATCCGGAACGACGTGATTCGGCAGAGAACCAATGTTGTCGACATAGCTCACAGAATAAGCAAGCTGAAGTGGCAATGGGCCGGCCATATTACCCGTAGAACCGATGACCGTTGGGGCAGACGTGTTCTTGAGTGGAGACCGCGAATCGGCAAACGTAAGGTAGGACGTCTTCAGGTGGAGCGACAATCTTCGCAGGGTGGCCGGTAGCAGCTGGATGAGAGTTTCCGAAAACGAGCTGAATGGCGTGCAATTGGAGAGGCCTATGTCCAGCAGTGGACTGCTATAGGCTGATGATGATGATGAGTAAATAAATACCAAAATAACTTTAAAAAAAGCATACATGCTTATAAATACGAAAGATCTAGTGATGGCTGAAAAACTATTGTACTTTGATTTAAAACACGAAAAACCTCTAGAAATGCGACGTTGGCAGCCCGCGACGGATGAACGCACTTAAGTTTTAAGTTAATAATGTGTTCTTACATTGTGGAATACAATCAAATATTGAGTATTTAAGTATTTATTCAAGACCTTAATGTAGTTGCCTTTATCCCTAGTTGTAACAATAAAATACATACTATTATAATTTATCTTTTTCCGACTATTGGTCTGGCTCTAAGCCAATGATCACATACTTTTAAATACCATTCTTGCGCTCATTAGGATTCACATCTAATTTTTTAATCAGTATGAATAGGGATATGACACATTTCCTGTGTTCTCGAATTGACCTTACGCAGTTGTGAGTTTATCATGGACAAATCAAAATCAAAAGTCATTTATTCAAATTAGGTTGAGAATCAGTACTTTTCGAACGTCAAAATTACTTAAGACAGTCTCCCAAAACGCCCGCCCTTCACCTCTTCCTAGTGCTTCAGCTGGGAAGAAGAAGTGGCGCAACAAACTCCCCAGCAGCGCATCTGTCTGTTCAATTAGATAAACTTGATTCTATACAATAGTAGGTATGCAAATTAATTAACATTACGAGACACAGAGCACAGACAGTTATTTTCCATATGTCAGCTAGCACACGCCAATATACCAGCAAATATAGTGAAAAACTATACTCAAGCAAAAAAATTAAAAATGCAAAAAAAAAAAAACTAATTACTTACCTAAATAAAAGTCTTCTGGCATAAAGGACGTGCCCGCTTACATATGCAATGCTGGATTATGTAACACAAAATGATAAACTAGGACCATCGAAGTAAAATAAATAAACGTTAATTTACTAATAACAATAACAAAACCATGGTCAGCAAGACGACCACAAGCAGCACTCGTTCACGAGCATAACGCAAAGATCAGCCAGTACCCCCCTCGCCATATTCGAGGGAAGGAGGAAACCCGACCCCCGACGCTACCGCAAGCATTGGCATCTAAGGGAGAGTGACGAACTTGCTGCCGGTTGCTCAGAAGAATAATATGATCAATTGTTGAGGTCGTTACTAACCACATATACAACTCATTAAAAAAAACAATGTAATGAGTAGATCATGACAATAGTAAACGAAAATAATTAAAATAAATTGACTTATACAGTCACATAAAATAAACAATTTTATGAACTCATATAATCTGTCAGTAGGTAAGCTAATTCTGGAGAAAGAACATGTCTTGAGTTAATCACAGCGACCAACTATTCCTATCATTTAAGTAGTCGTTGATGGAATAGTATGCCTTTGAACAAAGGTTGGATTTTACTTTAGCTTTACACGCATTAAAAGGCAAATGTAGCAAAGAAGAGGATAGCCTGTTTATAAAAGCTTATACCAAGCCCAGCAAATGAGTTATGAACCTTATCGACGGTGAAGTGCCAATACCTCCTAACTAACATTTTTCTAGAATTCACTTGTTTATCATTTTGAATTTAAAGGGGTTATTCGCAGGTTTTAGTGAAATCTCTTAAGTGTATTTTTTGTTGCTAAACTATATGTGGAAATACCTCCAACTAAACCAACGTGCCTATTTTATGGCATTACCGCCATGTATGCATCCTCATTCAGTTTGTGTACATTTTTGACTTGTTCAGTTAGGAGTTATTGGCACTTCACCGTCGTTATGAAGTCGGTGAAAGGGAGCACGTAGTTTGCCCTTATTTCTAGTATTAACATTGTGAATATCACTGTAAATTGCTCGAACAGCTCGTTTTTGAAGGACAAACATATTTTGAATATCAGCGGCTTTGACCCCCAGCAGAATACCGAGGACATAACGCTATCAAAATAACTAAAATAGACTAACCGAGCTATATCAACGTCAGTGTATTTTCTTACTTTTCTGACGACGTAGGCGGTCGAACTGAGCCTCCCCGCTTAGGCTCGATATATGTGTGCCCCACTGAAGTTTGGCATCTACTGTTATACCCAGAAAAATTGCCGAGTCCTCAGTTTCAAGCACTTCCTTATCTAAGACGATCCTGTGTCCTAGATTTCTAACATTCGGTAAGGCGAACTTTACACATCTCGTTTTCTATTTGCACATTCTCAAAAAAATTCTTTAGGCCTCATAGTTTTCGAATTTACACGAAAAATTAAAAAAAATATATATATCGTTCTCCCTTATCTCCGAAGTTTGCATAGAGAACAATCTGAAATTATTCTATGTGATATAAGTTTATGTAAAGATTACAGAAAAATAAAACGATGTCTATAAATAGCACACTTTTTCTAGTATTGTAGTTTTAGGTCAGCGCCATCTCTTGACCGATAATGGAACTAGTGTAATTAATTTACATGATTTTTGATGGTACCTACGGAACCCTCGGTGCGCGAGTCCGACTCGCTCTGGACCTGTTATTTTTTCTAATAAGCACCTAACTAGACCCTCCTTTCTAAGAAGCTTTACGAGGATTAAGTAAAAAATCTGCGAAACCCTTAAGTTGTGGCGTAAAACGTTAGAAAATGGTAATTTCGAGCAGTTAGGCAACAGTGATTCCCTATCTACATCTACTAAGACCAAAAGTGATCTTGAGTCTGCCAATCGTGGAGATTCTGGCATCAAATATAGTTCATTATATCGATCTAAGGACACGAGTTGCCTTGGCTAACCAGCAAGTCTTTAAACAGACTCCGGACTCAGATAGGTCGAATCAAAATCCAAATCCATATATTAAAATTGCTGTGTGGCGCTGGCCATAAAGAATAGCACCATCCCATTTCCTCCCGTGGGTGTCGTAAAAGGCGACTAAGGGACTTACTAGAGAATGGGCAGCAGCTTTTTCTATGCATTTTTAACACCATACTGCGATCGCCAACCCGCCTGCCAAGCGTGGCGATTATGGCAAACCCACCCCACCCCCCCAAATGACAAACACAAATAAAAATGACCTTGTGAAAGCCGCAGGAATCCGATGGATGCGGGAAGCACAGAACCGGTCGAAGTGGCGGTGCTTGGGGGAGGCCTATGTCCAGTAGTGAACGTCTTTCGGCTGAAATGATGATGATGATGATGATATTCAAATTAGGCTGAGAATCAGCACTTTTTGTCAAAATTACATAAGACTTCCCCCAAAACGCCCGCCTTTTGCGTTCCTAGACGCTAGCTAGCCTAGCTTTGGCTGGGAAGAAGTAGCGCAACAAACTCTCCAACGACGGAAACCTAATCCGATGGAGATTCACAGATGATTCCACAAACGATGGGACACTTGATATCGTGTCCTACGTGTCGTATTGTCGACACATTACAAAAACTGACGAGCGCTACTGATGGCGCCAAACACGTAGCTAAATTCTGGGCCGAGTCTATTTAGATTGCCATCGACACTATAAGAAGAAGATCTATGGGAATCAGTAGTACAAAGTTTATCAAGTGATAATATAAGTCTCTAGGTTTAAAGAAGTGAAGTGAGTTCAAGTGAGGATGACATAAATAGATAGGAGGAGCATTGACCCAAAAAGTTGTTAACTTACGGCTTGGAATGAGGCAAATGGGAGAGGTCTACACCCACACTTAAACAATGATACTTCAACCCAGATTTTTTTCCCTATTAGATTGTGACTAGTCCTAACAAAACTAGGAAAACAATTGATCTTATTTTAGCGACATTGTTAAAAGCCGAAATGGGTAATTCCCTGCCAGCGTCAAATGAAATGAAATTATTTATTCCGTAAAATCGTTATTGGTTAGTTGGCGTCGACATTTCCTATCTGACCAGGGTGAAGAAATTATGAAATAAAATCAGCGATCAAGGTCTTATTTAAAGACCAGCCATTTAATATCAAAAATATCGTGTAACAAAATGCAGGGTAGCATCCGGACTGGCTGTGTTGTCTACTTCCTATAACCCATCAACGACACGCTCGTTCCATCGTAGACCTCATCCATCGCTAACCTCCAGACGAGATCGAGGTCAACAGCAGTTCGATTTTCAAATATATAAAAAAGAAGAAAAATTCCTTAGTAGCTAATCTATGCCAGGAATTTTAAATATTTTGAAATGTTTGAGGAAATGGTAGTCAAAACACGATTTACGTAGGTACCAAGGTACAGATAGACAACCTCTAATGTACATAAAACCACGAAGTTCCCTGCAAAACGTATTGTTATCAATTATTCTCATATTTTTCCACGTTAAAAATAAGTATTTATTTACACCGAAAAACGATAAGACATAAACTGGAAATTATCAAATTCTTTACTTATCTATGTTCATGGGATGTACACTTACAGGTACACTTGCCTTGGCCCGAAAAAAGCACAATCATAGATTTTTGCCAAGTTATTAGGGTACTAGACACTCAGATAATAAAAAAAACACTAGTTTTAAATGATTCACGTTTTTCAACACTGTCACTGAACAAATATTCATAGTTCTTATCTAAAACATTTTCCTGTACTCTTTTATTGAAAAAATAGGCCTCAAAACTGTGTTATTATATATCTTATCGGCATTCTACGTTAAACTGTGCGGCAAACATTAGCTAGAGTTATGAATGACCGATAAAAAGTAAGCGCAAATAATCAGAAGGTTCTTTTTTCAAATCACTTACCGACTATCGGGAATTTTACACAAATTACACACAGTTTCCGTGCGGTCTTAAAGCGCGAGCTACAATGGTGTTCGACAGTACAAAGCCAACATTTGGCCGTTCCCAAAATAGTACCATATAGCAGGCCCCAACTAAAGTTATAAACATTCTCGACGCACACATGCAAATTAAAAAAAATCAATATTTAAACAATCTCACTGAACGCGACGCACGGAACGCAATACAAGTACAACACACGACAATATGGTCGATGATCATTTTACTGAAAAAATGTGACTTTTCACAACCTTCTCAAAAGGGAAAACTACGAAAAGAGACTTAATACTCACATTTGTGAGCCCGACCGTCGTTCACATCACGTATGCAATTAGCGACTCCGTCTCCTTATTTTTTTAACGATAGAAAATCAATAATTTTTAAGAGCACAAAATTTTGTTCATATTTTTCCGTCGGGCCCCCGCTCTCTTGCGTGGTCTCGCTCCGACACTTAAAAATGAAAAACCCATTGCAAGAAAACTGTGGTACCGAAAGAGATGCATATACGTCGACGATTGTAAATAATGATGAGGAACGAATCATAACAAACGAAAGAGACAGTCGATGGACTATGGAAGCATTTAACAATAACAAAATGAGTTACGTAACAACAATAACATTGATTTATCTCAATACTCACCGTTTGTTAAGTTAATTGTAGATGTTTTAACGATAAATTATAGCTTTTTACACGTTTTTGTAACATCGCGAATGCATTTTGACGCGACCAATCATCCGTCAGACTGACGCCATTTGCAATTTGTGTGCATCTGACTCGGCTCTTATTTTTGTTAGGTTGATATGTTACCTTTTTGTTTGCCATTGAGACATTATTAAAAATTAAAATGTTTTAATCAAAATTTTAATCGTATTTTGTGGTTACAATTTCTTATCTGAAAAAACAAAAAATTTTTGCTTCCACAAAAATGTATGATCAGCTGGAGTGATGATTTTTTAGCATGGTAACATTTTCAACTGTCACATGAGTAGCGGGCGGGAAGTTTAATAAAATGTTTTGATGACTAGGCAGCATAGTCTCAGACCTTAGCCAGTTCCGCCAGGAACTAATATTAAAAAAAAAAAAAACAAACGTCAAACAAATCATTTTGCTGATTTTTGTTTACTTTTTTTGCATTGTGTTTTCGATAAAACGCGTAAAAATATAAAAATTACATCAAATACATGAAAAGCACAAGTAAAAGGAACGCAGACGGCAATAAATTGTGCAGTATGTGTACCTAAGTTTCGTGCGTGGTATTTTTTTCTAGTACTTTTTGTAAGTTGCTGTTTCACAATAGGTAGGTATTTTGCAGTTTTTTGTCAGCTTAATAAGGCAACAAAAATAACTTACCTACTAAAGTTGAATCTTCGCTTCTTTTTACCATTGACGCTGTTTACAAGTAGGTACCTATATGTAGAAGAAAAAAGCTGCATGCAAAATGAACTTCAGCTAAATACAAAGTAGGTAAGTAGGTACTCCAGGTACCTACTAACTCAAAAAGAAGCAACTTCGCAACGTAAGCCGTCCTCATTATTAATAATGAGAACGGCTTACGTTGCGCTGCACGTTGTCGTGTTAACACGAGCAAGTGAAGCAATTGCAAATGAAGCAAAAAGGCGTAATTTTTCATAATTAATAAAAAGACGATAATAATAACGGATTGAAGTTTGAACAAAACTTTTTTTACCTAAATAGGTACAACACAACTTTCGATACATACTTTCACAAAAACTAATAGATAACAATTACAACTTGCCTATCACGATTTCTCGATTACATTTTCACTTAAAATAGCCCAAAAAACTATCATCACGAATTTTTTCATTCACTTTTTTTTACAGATTGACATTCTCTAGTTTAGACATTTTCAGCCATATTGAATTTTTTCAATCAAACAAAAATGGTGGGAGAGATTTGCAATTTAATCAAATAAATGATTGTTATTTATTGAAATAGTATTTATGGGGTTTGCAATGGCGATAACTTATTATTTTTATTAGTAAATATTTTAAGATGCCTATCAATATGACGTCTTATTTTTTTCGTTTTTTTTTTTGTTCGATCCCAAGGTGTGAATATTAAATTTTCAGGTAAATATTTTAAAACATTTGCTATTAACCTTTTTATTTGATCTGAGCTATTAACATAATATCCTACGTTAGATTTTAATCCTACTTGGTCTTTCTAATAATTATTTAAGTACCTATCTACCTACATTAAAAGTTTAATAGTAACCGGATTTCAGTTTATTATGAAAAGTTTTGTAACATTCTGTGATAAAATCAAAAACCTTTTTTTTATTTTATAAATCATTGTTACCTATATTTTTTTTTCTGTAATGTAATTACTGCCGGAAGTATTATTTGAAAAGAGGAAATGCACCATTGAGGGTCATTATTTTGTACAAAATAATTATTTTAATCTATATCTATTATAAGTACCTATACTCATTGGCGTTACGAGCGCTATTTTCCAGCGGCGGCCTGGCCCCTTTTTTTTTGGGTGGGAAATTATCAAATAACTTCTCCCGCTCTGGGCGGAGCGAGAGGGCGTGTCAAACTTTTACAGACTAAAACCCACGCTAGTTCCTTCAGTTTCCTGTGTGCCAGGGCCACGGTATCCCTTTCGGACAAATCCGCAACCCTGTCAGGCATTGGTCCTGGCGGACCCCGTCAGTGCGCGCTGACATCACTTTGAAGCGCGCGTGGAACACAACGCGCCGTCGACCCGGGGGCTTATTTCACTAATCCCCCCTGAGAGAATCCCACTCAGTGGGGAAAACTGAACCCTAATGTAAAAAAAAATCACTTTCAGGGGGATCTTGGAATAAGTTTCCCCCCTAAGCGGGATTATCAGGGGTGAATTCTAGACTGTTTTTTATAGATTCCACTTTTCCTCCTAAGGCGGAATTGCCTGGTCCTTACTGGACGGCAAGCTGCCCATAGCTCGCCATCCGCAAGCCCGCGCCTACAGTGGCCGGGAATCGGCAATAGATACCCGCCGCCCAGGGCGTCTCCTGCGGGGGCCTGGCACCTGAGATGCGATGGCCGATGAAGCCGAGTCGACGCCTAATATACAGTCATTGAGCACTATGAGCACCAGAATTCTTAACTAACTTTACACTCCTGTATGTACCTTGTCGCTGTAACCTAACGTCATGTTTGAACAATGAACTGTGAGTTAACACGAGTTACCTCTATTTTTTTATTCAGATTTTTCACTGTGGCCTCATAAAGGTCTCTTAATTTTCTACTACTATAATACAAGGTACTGGTTTATGTCTCGGTTGAAATTATTTATTTTATTGAAATTGTTTTTATGTGAAGTTATTTAAGTGTCCAGCCAGCCTAGAATTTCTAATAGGTAACCAAAAATCTTGGGGTGGGCTTCTGACCATTCTGGGCTGGGGCCCCCTCCCTATATACGCCTATGTCTATACTAATAGGTAATATAGCTGAAGAGTTTATTTTTCCTTCTTTGCTTGAACGTGCTAATCTCTGGAACAACCAGTCGGATTTGTAAAATTATTTTGTATTTTAAAGTCCAAATTATTGAGGACGGCGCAGAGGTGACGCTCCTTACCCCCAGAAAATATATACAGGAGAGTAACAACCTCATATGAGAGTGACAACCCTACAACAGAGTTGTCACTCTGGACCACTGTCCTATATTATACAAGATATTAGAGGTCAGTGCTCTGGGCTATTTAACATCACGTCAGGGCCTTGAGGAGCCAAGCTAAAAGAAGCGAAAACGGAGAAAGCGATGGGATGCGATGGGGTGTGTCGGAGGGACAAGATATTTCACGAAACGAAGTCGCGGGCAGAAGCTAGTCTCTTATAATTATCATGGAAACTTATAAAAAATCATTGATAGTAATGGTTTCTCTCCCTATAGTTCTACTGTAAGATGGGTGATGATTTGTACCCCAAATTCATACTTACAACCTATCTGATCACATCCTGTTTCACCAGCTCCTAAATAAATTCCTGTTGAATTACCTGGCACTATTGGCAGATGATTTGCTAGTTTAACCTATTGCCCGCTTGCTTTTATATCATTTGCCGTGCCCCCAGCGCCCGGCTCATATCTATGACAAATATGGTCGTTCAATGATATAAAAGACACAAAATGAACATAGGTTCTCATTCGTATAAATACGACTGAGGCGGCACGGGCACTGAAACATTTGTCGTTTTAATCCGACCAGGGCGGTTAATGTTTGAATCAACACCTATACCCAAAGTCTCTAATTCAGATAATTTATGGAAACAATGTCAAGAAATGACACTGACAAAAAAAAATGGCAGGACAGTGGTGCAAAACATTTTACCATATTTTTTTTTTTTTTGTATATATTCATCTCTAAAATTAAAGTGAATTAATTATAGGAACTATGCAAACAAAATACTGTTGTCAAACAATGTTTTGTGTAGTATGTCGGAGATGTATATGATCGTCATAATCAGCCCTTTTCAGTCCAGTGCTAGACGTAGGCCTCCCAAAATTGATTTCCACTCGAAACAGTTTACGGCCGTTTTCATCCAAACTGTGGATAGGTAAGCTACTTAAAATATGAATCTATGAATGAGAGTTGAAATATAAGAGTTGTTGAACTTGTAAAAAAAAAAAAAAAATGTTTGCATCTCCTGCATTGTTACCAGTATCATAAAATATTTTATACCAGAAAATCTCTTTTTAATAACTTTGTTTAAAACCGAAACTTTATAAAAATAATTACGGTATGATTATTTTTCAATTATTATTTCTTAAAAACAGTACTTAAAAGAAAGTGGAACCTTTTTTTTTCGCCATTTTATGTGAATTACCATTACCATTTTTTTGATATGTTATCCCCTTTGTTTACATAAATTATCTGAATTTGAGACTTCGGGTACCTATAGTGGATAGGCTCATCATCTCAGCTTTCTCACAAACCATCCATCGTTTCTTTAGTCTTCCCCTACACTAGCCATCCACATTCATACTACAAGTGCATGTTCCTCGTTCCTCCACATCACGCCCATACCATGACTACTGATTTCCACACAACAGTTTGGTCACTGGTGCCACTTTCAAAATTCATAGTGGGGAACGAATAATCATCTGCCTGCCTTTACTATGTTGTGGTCGGCTTCCAATCTAACCGAACTTAGCTGAATACCAGTATTTTTTTTCATGGGGATACAACATAGTTAAAAATAAAACACATTCAATAATAATTTACTCATTTAAATATATATTTATATAATAGTAATCTGTTACGTATTTTTACATAAATTGTCGACGAGCGCCGACGATTTTACAATTTATAAATAATAATTATTACAATAAATTATTTTTATTTATCATTAATACAGAAACACTACGATTTAGCAATTCTTTGGTTAAAATTAAGATTCCCGCGAACTTTTCAAGTTAAAACAATATAACAATGATAAAATTATAGAAAAAGAAAACAACCACGCTGAAAGTCGCGTTTACATCGAGTTTCGGAAGCCGAATTCGGGTAAAACAGTGTCCGAATTCGGCATTCCGAGGCCGAATGCCGACACAGGGCTATATTTAGCTATATTTTTACACTAACCATTCACTAAGGCGGATGTAAGCGCGACGTCAAAGCATTCTTAACTATCGGCATTATATCTAGGTTAGAAACTTTTGTAAAAATAGATAAACGACACGTCCCTTATGTATTACATACGTATTCAAAGATTATCTAGACCTACCTTAAAAAGATCGGGATAGAAAGTACAGTATATGAGCGGTGAAGGCGCTTCCTTACCGCATTCGCCTGTAATGTAACAATCTAAGATTCGAAAATATAGATAAATATATTTTCGAATAATATTAAATATATATCCATTACCTCGGTTCTCTTCATTCACTAATGTAATGCTCGACTCCGAACTGTCACATTACAGGCGAATGCTCTCGGTGAGGGAGTGCCTAAGGCCGTTGTTTGTCCACCGCCACGTTAACAAAAACAAGATGACGGCGCTGAAGTAGCGATACATACATTTACTATGGCTGCGTGTCCACTGCACGTCCGTCAAAGGGACGTCACTTTCGGTTCGAATAATCTATTTTTTCGTTGACTTCCCGTTGACGGTGGCGGTGGACAAACACTGTAAACATGACACATTGGGCCAGTTTGTCGAACGAAAGTTGTGACAAAATGTCAAGCGCGCGGAAACTGCTGTGATTGGCTGTTGATAAATCCTTCTACCAATCGGAGCAGTTTATGCACTCTTGACAATTTGTCACATTAATTTTCATATATAATTTTTGTTCGAGAAACTGGCCCATAGAGTTTTAGAAAAAGACTGTCATGTAAGTATGAGTGACAGAGAAGGCGCTCTACACACATGAGCTTTTTTTTTTCAAACTTGATGTGACCTACGCCTGACAAACTTGCCTTGTCTGCTGGTACTACATAGATATTCATAAAAGTACAAAAATCCAGGTGTATTCGCTATTTAGAATCTTATTTTATTAATACTATAATTTCAACAATAAAAAAAATAAAAAAAACAGCTATGTACAGAAATAAAATATGGCGAAAGAACTAAGTATACACAGTTAATTATTGACTAGATAAATTAAAAATATGGACCAATTGATTATTTTCTATAATAACATTAATAAATTATTATTTATTTCGAGATTGAGTTTGTTTCATTATTTCCTTGCACTAACCTTAATATGGACGGGTGAAAAACATTATTATTTTGATTTTTGTATAATTTTAAACGAAGTACAAAAACAATAAATTAAAAATGAGAATAATGACATAACATCACGACTGTATTCCCCGAAGGGTTAAGCAGAGGCATACCTTAGGTACACCCACACTTCACCAGTTATCTTTAAGTCCCATGTAATAGGAAGCGAGCCTATTGCCTTCACAAAATCTATGAATACGTATGTAAGATGAATCTTTAGGGATCTCTATCAAATTACAAAATACGTTTATTTATTTTTAAGCTAAGTTGTCAGCGCTTCCGTATATCGAGACAAGCATTAACAATTCATATAATATATATTTATTTTTATGTTTTGAACACACTATTCTAACCCGCCGTTTAGGAGTTAAAACTGTCATATTATTTTAATGTTATAAATTAATATCTTTATGATATAATATTAATTAATAACTGATTAACCCTATCATAAATTTAAATAAGTAAATGGTGAGATGACAAGTATTAACCATTAATTGGTCGCGTGGGGTGGAGATGTAATACACCCCAGTGCAACTTTGAAGGTTTAGAACTAAAATGTTCAATTTACCGCGCTGTGGTTTCCGTTGGCTTCATAAAAACACATGACCGTTATGATCTAGTAGCAAGCAACACTTGGTCATCTGTAGTTGTGGCAGGAGAGCGCGCTTGTGTAACTTTTTTGATGCGGCCATTAGAGGGTTATTTGGAAAACAATAATAGAATAGATAAGACAGTCCACCTGATGGGAAGGTGGACCGCCGCTTAAAGACATCTTCAAAAGGCATTTATCTTAGAGAAAGTTTTAGTTTAATATGCCTGTAATTGAACACAGCAACGCTGCTCAGCGGCAGAAGTATGATGGTATGGTGGTAGTACTGCCTCGGACGAGCTGCTTCACAAAATGCTCTACTGCTAAATGAGCAAATTGACAAAATCTACTACCAAATATTGTATCATAAAACATCAAAATAATATAACAGTCAAAACTCACGCCCCATCGCATTCAAATATCGTCCTTAATAATTTGATTTTACATTATTTTTGTACCATAATTATCATTCAAATGGTAATATGTTATTACTAAAGCACTTAGTAACGTAAATACCATACATTGACGACGGATTGACGCGCGGACGCGGATTCGGTCACTCGCCGCTGAGCCGTCGAACAAGACGCACGTATTTATAAAATAGAAACAAAATGCCATACTTTCGACATGTAACATGATTTTTTTTTAACGGTTTATAATGTTTGAGGAACTTGTGTGATACTAAGCTGCCTGTATAACAGTTTTTTTATTATTTTTATTATAACTATTAAATAAATATATTAATGAATAAAAACGCCAATATAATTGACTAAGTGCAAGGCAAGCCTGAACACATATTTTACTTATAAAACATTTTAAATAAAAATGCAGGTTAATTTCTAACCGATTTTTATCGAAAAACCGTTAACAGGCAACCGAGCAGTAACCGTAACATAACTCAATAATAAAAATGCATAATAATATCTATCTTACAACCACACAATTACTTTCGAAAAAGCGCTATCTACAAAAATTAGAAAAAAAAAAAACAATTATAGTAACAATCATTATAGTATTTTTTTAGTAAATAAATTATGAGTGGAGGGCTGTGAAAAATGGCAACGATGCAAGTGCTGTGTCGTGTTTTTGGGTAATTCACCCTTTATTGAAAATATAAACTAAGTTGATTCTACGTTACTAAAAAATAAGACTTAAAAATGTCGGCATTGCCACTAAAATATTAAATATATTTATCTAAATATAAATACTTTAAGTATCCCGTTTAATAAACATGTCCAATCGGTGACCCTAGATAAATATCCACCTCACCAAGTAAAATCCATAGGCGGGTGGATATTATCTCGGGTCACCGAACGTATACGAAAAAATCATAGTACACTCCCAAAAAAGGAAGTCTTCAAACAAAACCACGACACATCACTGTAAAAATAATAAATTAATACAATTATTATTATTAAATAATTAATTAAACATATCTTTAGCTATCTAATCAAATCTGCTCCATAACTTATTATTGATTGCTTAGTATATCTTGACAGACAACATAACGCCTGCATGAATTCCCCAAAGAGGGAACCCACATTTCGCCATTATGTTTAAGTCCCATGTAGTCCCAAATCGTCAACTCGCACTGAGCTAGCGTGGTGATCAATGCTTGTGCCTTCTAAGAGGTTTTGCCTTGCAGTAGAACAGTGATATTTCCCTGCATATTTCACCTAAAAATTTACGAAATATGCAAGTTTTGTTCAAGAATAAGGATTAAAAATAAATATCTATGACCTTTTCTCATTCAAACCTGTTGCGTATCTATTTATCTTTTACTAACAAATCCTATTGTCAAGATATACTAACAACCAAGTTTATTGCATTGACCAAGTTTATAAAACAACAGATTTTATAACAACGCCATCTAGCGACCAGATTCATAATCACAATTTATTGTAGTGCCATCTAGTAGTCAAAAAAATACTGTGTGTGATACAAACATATCAATTAACTCTACAAAAAGCAATTGGTATCGTTTTCCAGATGTTCTGTTTGGTTTCTGGTTGAGTCTGAAATTAATTGAGAAAAGTCAAATAGAAATCGATGCGTTCAATAAATTATCAATTATGCCTAGTGGTCATAACTGGAGTACACCGAATCTTACACTGTGTGAAACTAAAAAAAAAAAAAATGGTTTTCAATATGTAAAGTTTTTTATAATTTAGTTAAACTTCTGTCCACTAGATGGCGCCACAATGCTAACGGAAGTAAGAAGACAGTATTTAACATGTATAAAGGCTACAATTTTGTTATCACGGCAATTTGTTTTGTGTAAAAATAAATACTTTTATGTACTGTTGCTACGGGCTTAGTAATTGTAGTGACACAAATGTAAAAATGTTGTAGAAAAAAAAAAAAAAATACTGATTGTCTATTGATCTATTACAAATATCATATTTTCATACAAAACTGTTATCCCTCAAAAGTTGGTGCCAAGTAATTTGTCAATAGCGGTCAATGTCCTTTTCCTAATAATATCTCTTCATAGGAATTCAAACGGTAAACTATGTATCATTGTATCATTCGTGTGAAAAATCCTGATAGGTTTTGTATAGGATTCATGATAATCTATAAAAAAAAGTATAAAACAAAGTCACTTTTCATGTGAGTGACCGGTTAGTTTTTATCTACATAAGGGATTTCGATACGTGTTCACCATCATTTAAGAATTTATTCCGGAAGGTTTTATAGGTTTGAAATCAAAAGAAAGATGCTAGGAAAGAATCGATGGTTGGACTGTGTGAAAGATGAATTAAGTTTATCGAACTGAACACAGCTGTGCTGCAGCGCGTGCCCATGTCATTGTCAGACTAAATTACTTTTTATTTTTGAAGTGAAAACTTCTTTAGGCGTGTTTAGCGATTTTTGGTCGGGGAAAAACTTATGGGTTCGCGTCACCGAAATGCGCGACATGCTCGTGACGTGTAGCGCCAGACTGTCAGTTATTCCAAAGTTGTGAGTTTTCATTTCTGTCGGCAGTCCTTATGACTGCCAATTTTTTTGTTGATAATATGGCTAAAAAGGTAGTGTAGAAAAATACATGTTTACACCGATCACAATTTGTGATAGGGGCAGGAGAATGATGATAGCGCTGAAATCAGTTTTGAAAGTGTCTGTTTGTAAAAATAACATTCTTTTGTCTGTATGTTTGTTCCGGTCAATCTCCGAAATGGCTGGACCGATTTTGACAGGACTTTCATTTTAGAAAAGTCAGCAGCTAGTCTGTAAATAAATTTATGTGGGTCAATGACCGCAATTGTCAACTTATTTGCCAACAATAATATACTATAATTTAGTATTGCCACTACAAAAATTTGTGTCACTACAAACACAAAACCTACTTACTCTTGTAATAATTTCTATATCGTATCAATATTGCTAACTTGTACAATTTGCGTCATCTTCTTACTTCTCATGTACTTGTACAATTTTAGTATTTGCAGTCGCATCGTGGCTTATGACGTCATAATTATGGTAGGGCCGGTACGGTAGATTCAAGACTTTGAAGAAATAAATACTTCAAAATAACTCTTAGTACAGTGGCGAGCACATCAAGCTTCACGATACTGTCAAATTTCTCCAAACGATTTTAAACTTTAAAATGTTGATGATTAAGTTCAAAATCCAACGAGAAAATTTTTCAGTTTGTGGTAACTTGTGCGCTGGCCACCGTACATTTTGGGCATTACAGAAAAGTGAATTTTTGAAATCTCCTGAAAAACTTATTCGGTCTGTTTCAAAAGTATCTGACGAAAATAAAAACAATTGGATGCCCATATCTAGTGCCACTTATAAATGGAGTGCTTTGATTTGATTATTTGAATACTTAAACGCGAAATTATAATCTATACAAATAAATAAAATTCAAGTGTCTGTTTGTAATAACAGCTTTTTACTAAATGCATATAATAGTACATTACTCACCACGGGCAGTAAAAAAGAAAGCCCTCTATCGCATATTTACAACCCTCGCCTGCGGCTCGGGTCACAAATACCTGCGATTTCGGGCTTTCTTTTTTACTGCCCGTGGTGAGTACACAATTTTACGTCTTCACTTGGCCACAATGCGAGTTTTACTGTACGCGTAGCGTGCGGTAAAACTCACATTATGGCCAGGTGTGACGTAAAAGTATTTATGGTAATTTTAACATTTCTGTCTGTTCCGACTGATCTCCGAAGCGGCCGGACCGATTTTTGACTATTATTTTAGAAAAATCCAAGCGGGCGGAGTCGCAGGCAACATCTAGTCTTGACTCACCTTCAAGTTTTTTTTTTTTTAATTTGATAATCGAGGTTATGATTAAATTATAACCGTTGTTGTAAATTCAATCAATAAGTGTTAGAAAATGGGATGAGATATGAAATTGTAATCTAAATACAGGATATGTGTTACTAATTCCGTTTAGTGAGTGATTGTATAAGAATTTAACATGAACAGGATTTGTTCACACTTTCAGGTCGGATACTTTTGGAATAGACTTTAGTGGAAATAAGTGACTTTCGACTTAAAAGACTGCTGTGCTACTGGTCAGTTTGTTGCATTTCTTCTTCCCAGCTGGACCACTAGGAAGTAGTGAAGAGCGCGTGCCGGGAGATGTCTTATGTAATTTTGAAGTGCTAATTCTCAGCTTAATTTGAATAAATGACTTCTGATTCTGATCTACTTGCACCTTCAAGCCTACCATACCGGCCTGCCGACGTCACTGCCAGCAGTTCATACAATTCCCCGCACGTGGTGACGTCACAGCGAGCGCGGCCGCGCGGGATGCTACGTATGTCGCTGCAGCTCGTAGAACAACACGTAGGCTTCCGAAGAGACCACGTTACGACTGTTTATTGGGGTTACTCTGGAAGGAGAGAGATTGGATTAAAAAATCAACCTTCTCTTTGTAGTGTCACGGATCTGTTCTTGCTGAAAGAACCAACCGTTAGGACCTCATTAGTATATACAACTCATTTTTAGGGTTCCGTAGTCAACAAGGAACCGTTATAGTTTCGGTACGTCTGTCTATCTGTCTCTCAGCAGCTTAGCTCAGAAACTCTTAGTAATAGAACGGTGTTATTTGGCATGGGTATACATATTAACACGTTCATTGCCACGTCACGCGACGTCGCGCGAACGCTGTGGCTGTTCACGCGACGTCGCGTGACGTGGCAATGAACGTGTTAATCACACCGACAAAGTGGTAAAATAAAATCTTGAAATATATTTTTTTAGGGTACCTCCACCACACGTAAAGTGGGGATGATATTTTTTTCTCGCCTATCCCTTGGTTTCGGGTATCGTTGGATAGGCCGTTCAAAAATATTACGGGTTTGTCAAAATCATTTTTCGATACAGATATCCGTTTGCGTAATATTAAGGTTTAAAGTGCTAATTTTTGTTAGAGTTAAGTATCTCCCCCCCCCTGCCTTGCCAGCTAAATGGTTGTATTTGGATATGTGAAAAAAATTAACAGCAGTAGGATATATTAACGAAGTTAAAAGGAAAACTATCACAGCTAAGTAGGCTTGGCAAGTTACCGAGTAATAGTAGACCAACTTACATTTGCAGATGTTTTTCAACTACAATGTTAAGTTTGTCATTGGGATCTATCCATCCCCTCTACGGAAACCTTTATTGTGCGTGATCTGACACGCATTTAACCGATTTTGACCATAATTTGGGTTTAGTCCTTTCTGCTAAACTACTAAGTAATTTTTGTATGAACTTAAGACCATAATAAATGGAAATTTTGACAGGATTTCACTTTAGACCCAACAGAATCATAGTATTTAAAAAAAATGTAAATAATAATTACCTGGAGTCGTTATACTCGTGCCAGTCGCCAGTGTAGGGATGTTTGCAGTACGCCGTGTAGTGACCGGAGTACGTCGTACCTACAAAGCAAACAAATTGCAATTAAATCATTTTATTTTTCTATTCTTCCTAGTTATAGCTAATGTTATATCTAGACTCGGAAGCCACTTTTGGCCGCCGCATCTAGATATAAGGAGTAAAGGTAGGCTAGTTTTATTTTAGAAAAAGTCACGCGTGCGAAGTCGCGGACAACAGCTAGTAGGCAATAATTTCGATGGATACAATATTATAGAATGGTAATTATTTTTAAACTACCATTCTCTAGAGCTATAAATTATCATTCTATATGAATTTGTTAAAAACCGAATACTGTTTTTTTTTTAAATTAAAAATGATCATAGCTAATCCAAGGCACGGTTGGCGCAGTGGTTAAGCGATTGACTGCTGCGCTGCGTGTCGCGGGTTCGATTCCCGCACGGAACAAATATTTGTATGACCTACAAGTAGTTGTTCCGGGTCTGGCTGTTTGTGTATGTGCGTTTAAATGTTTGTAAACGAACCCACGATACAGGAGAAATTCAGAGTGTGGAGCACAGTTTAAAAAAAAAAAAAATGAATCAAATACTAGAAATTTTTGTTTGATTCTTGGATTTTCGGTTTACCAAAATCTTTGGTTCTGGGCTTTTCAGTTTATAGTTCTGTGGCGGCATCTAGAACGCCACATGCGAACTACGCATCAAAGACCTGACGTCACAAATCGTAGCATATATACAACATCCCGACATCAACCGTCGGGCAGTTACCCACCAGACACGACACCCGTCTGGTTGAAGGACCCTCCCTTTTCTATGGAAAATGAGTGAACTTTACACCCTGTTTCTCATACCTCTATAGTTCTCTTTTAAAATTCACGTTTGAACAAACAACTCCATTCAGAATGATTTTGATGGTTCATCGTTACACAATTTTCGTTTAATTGGCATGTGCCTACCCATTCGGGGAATACAGGCGTGATGGTTACCTGAGTGGTTGCTGACGGCGTATAGGTTGTAGACAGCCGGGTTGCCTCTGGTTGCCGCGAAGGGCGACATGTCCAGGTTGTTCAAGGGGAACTCGACTAACACGTTCAATTTACCACGGAAGCGCTCCGTTGGAGAGAACCTGGAAGGAAAATAACGTACAGTTTAGAAGAAAGAAATTAGTTTCATTTGACACAGTGTTAAAAAAAGGTAGGAATAGGAACGATAATTGTGTGCACTGTGCAGCCGATTACTAAGTTAGTTTAAAAAATATATTATTACATTAAAAAAAGCAAATTATATATTTATTTATTTAAACTTCATGTACAATAGTGATACATAGGCGGACTTAATGCCACAAGGCATTCTCTACCAGTCAACCTTTGGGTTAAATATAAAAACATAGTGATAGGGTACAAAAATAATGTCTAAAATAATAACTCTAGATTACGAGAATTTATATAGTTTTATTGATACTAATATACAAATAAAATAATCTAATAGATATTTTAACAAATACCACCTAATAATAATTAGTATGACTAGACTATTATTTAAGACTATTTAGTCGTAGACAATTATTTAGTCTGACTTATGTAGTGGTTACGAACTTTTCTTTTAAAAGTAAATTTGTTTTCAGATTTTTTAATGCCAAGAGGTAGCGCGTTCCAGAGCTTTATAGTAGAGATAGCGTAAGATAGTAGCGTATATATATATATATATTTTTTTTTTAATGAAGTTTATTTTAAGGTTTCACATTTGAAAAGTGCGTTTTAATTGATTTGAGAGAAGGAACTTCGCATTTGCCGGGGCTCCCCGAACGCACACGTTTTTGTGCCTATTTTAGAGCTGGTTTCAGGGTAATAATTGTTCATAAATTCATGAACACACATTCAATCATGAAAAGAAAATTATAAAATTTATTTTTTCTATACATGTGTATTAAATACTCTTTATACATATGAGGCGTCTAATTGCAAACCCCGCTAAAACGATTTTACCTTGAAACTGACTTTATTCTCTCTTTTGAAAGTTTTCTCAATTCTGTACTAAGTGACAAACTCATTTCCGAGCAAATCTCTCTCTAACAGTACTAAATTGAGCCTCCAACCTTATGCTTGGTAACAAAATCCACTATAAATGGCATGGTAAAATTCAAATTCCTCTATAACGAAAACAACCAATCACAGCGCTTGCTTTTGCACCAAGTGACCTTACGAATATAGTATGGTGCGATTACATTTTATTGAATTTAAAACTCATCAATAACTCAATATCCAGAAAAATCGGTTTAGCGGGGTTTGCAATTAGACGCCTCATATTGTCGATAATTATTGTATAACATAACATAATTCAATGACAAAAATAAATTGACGTTTGGTATGAATTCAAAAATCGTCCCAGATTTATTATTGATGAAATACCCTACAGGATGAAAGTGATAATATGTGTGGCATTTTTCTTATTTACTATTTTTTCAAAAAAACATTTTAAACCATTTTTAATGAATTACTACGTGAAAGCTAGAGGTGGGGGGGGGGGGTCTTGGCACATACTACGGGTGATGACCGCGGGGGGCGGGGGATTTTTATTTTTTAATGGGTCACGTAGAATGGGTACGTTCCCTTATTGGTTTTGGTTCCTGGGCACCACCACTTTTATAGTTGTTACCTCTTGAGATGTATGACGAGCACTTGCGGGAACTTCTGGACGGTGAGCCATTTGAGGCACTTTCTGCGGACGCCGCACTTCGAACATGTCTGAAACATACAATATTATTGATTGATGACTTGTTTATGTTGCTGTGTCCCGATCTGTCCGGCTCCTCTCCATAGGAAACGACCAATTGGAACCGTGCACCTAGCTTCTGACGTTTCATAAGTGCCCATGTAGGTTTATCTACACAAATAAATAAAATTGCGAGATCTTTTACAAATTAAACGTCATCTTATAACAGTGTAAAACTAATACTTTAGTTATTTTCATAGTGTAATGTCGTACGGTATTCTGTTGTGGGGAAATGCCGCCGACATTCAGTCTATCTTTGTTTTGCAGAAAAGAGCTGTTCGATCAATTTATAAATTAAGTTCGAGACACTCTCTCAGAGAGAAATTTAAGGAAATTAATGTTATGACTGTGCCTTCTCAGTATATTTTTGAAAATCTTTTATATGCCCATAAAAACATAAAATTGTTTAAAAAATACAGTGATATCCATAATATAAATACTAGGAACAAACACATGTATGTTGTACCTAAAACTCGGCTCAAGAAAATAGGTGGTTCGTTCAGATGTCAATGTATACGTATACGCTTTTATAGTAAACTTCCAAGCCACGTTCAAGATCTAAGCATTAATAAATTCAAATCATTCATTAAACGTAAGTTGTGCCTGAAAGCCTTTTACACCATTAAAGATTATATTGAGGACAAAAAGGCTTGGGATTGAGCTGCTCCAAATTTTACATATTGAAACTTTTTTTATTGTGATTGCTTTATACACATTGACATGAATATTTACTTGGGAAGTATAATGTTATTATTTTAATTATTGTGAATGTGAAGACTATGTGGGTTTTTGTTTATTTTTATTTTTTTCTTCTCAGTATTTTTTTTTTCTGATCATGGTATGGCAGTTTGAGTAATTTATGCGGCCTGCCCAAATATCCTTTCTTTGGTATTGTTCGTCGAATCGTTGAGCTCCTTATGTTCTGAGTTGAGCTGCACGATTACTGACAAATGCGTGCACTGAATGGACAGGTCCACTCAATCTGTGTGGTTCTTTCTTCAAAAGACCATTTCAGACACCAGTCTACATGGTCTTCACATGATTTGACCAAGATTATGTCTGGACTTTAAAAGAGACTGTGATCTCTGAGTTTGTTTCGGTCTTTCTTCTCAGAGTAGTCAGACACGAAACGCCGACCTCATCTAGTTTTAAAATATGATTGACGTGTAAAAGTATTTGTAAAAACCTACTTACAGAAATAAAATCATTTGTCATTTATCATTTAATATGTGAAGTGTTAGTTCATGTGTGTTTTGTGATGAGGTGCGGTGTGTATGAGTGTTGTGATATGGGTAAATAAATTTACATTATGATAAATAACATTTGTTTTATGTATAACAAAATAATAATGCGTCTTATTTGGGACAGTTTTCCTGGATGGGCGAGTCCTATTACTGACGCGTTGCGTGAGCTCAGTACAAAACACGCAAGCTAACCACTCAAGATCACTGGCATATATCTGGGCCTTAAAACCAATGTCTTGTACAATATACTATATAATACTTTGTCTTAGTTGTAACCCTGCATTTTGTTTTGTTGTGTTTTTGTACAATTTAAGTAAATAAAAATTATTATTTATTTATTTATTGTTTAATACTGACCGGTTTCTCGTCGCCGTCCATCTCCTCCTCTCGCGTGAAGTGCGCCAGACACTGCTGTAGCTTCATGTTGCCCGTGCGCGACGGGATCGACAAACTGCGGACAAATTGGATACATAAATATAAATAAAAACATTTATTTCAGGTTCTCCCAAATTAAAATCACAAGTTACGCAACACTAGATAAATACAAAAATAAATACAATGTCATCAAATCATAAATACAATTTCAAATAAAAAAAATATCGGAAATTAATACTGTAAAATAAAAATAAAAGTTTAGAGCAAATTTTGGATTAATATAATAACATAATAAAACAGCAAAATATCACGTCGCTCATTAACATTCCGTGGCTATATGCCTGCTGCAACACTTCCTGATAAGGACAGTCCAATCGTCCAGCAATCATCTCTAGGACAGCATTGGAGCTGACCCGCTCTGCGCACTGTATTGAGGTAGTTGCTGGAAATCAGTGCCGTTGACGATAGGTTTGTCCGAAGTCACAGAATGTTGCTGAGGAACTTGTTCTTATACAGATGCGACGTATGGCTTAATTGTTCTTGTTGTTTGTTTGTTACAATATACTTGGGTCTTAAGGGACCTTACCTGAGGTCCCAGAAGGGGTCGAAGGTGACGCTGTCGTGGTTGCAGTGCGTACAGCGCAGCGTGGACTTGAGTTGTCCCACGAATATGTCGCCCACTCTACTGTCCTCCATGCGCAGATAACGGTTCCACGCTTCCGAGGCTTTGGCTGAATCGCTGGAAAGATCAATTAGAAAATATTAATTCCTTGCGAACACATGAATAGACAAATTAAAAGGGGATTAAATTAAAATTGTTTATCTACGCCCATGCTATAAATCCTCTATAAAAGTTTCTGAAACAGTTAGCTTATTGCCAACATTAAAACACCCAGTGTCATAGTAACCATAATAGCATCCAAACGGGAGTTATAATTTTGTACTGAATTTCATAATGCAACTCCTTTGCTTTTACGAGGATGATGATCCCTTCCTCACTCATCTGTTTGATGAGTAAGGAAGGGATCATCATCCTCCCTTCCATTCTCACTACTCAATTCGTGGTATCTTTATGAATTTCAAAAAAAGAACATTGTCACGCACGTGCGTTTCACTATACTATACCATGGCGTCGTATCCCGCCATTTTTGTTCGATATTAGTATTGCAAAAACTGTTTCAGAACCTTTTATAGAGGATTCATGTCATGGGTGTAGATAAAGTCTTGTTTGCAACTGTAATAATTAGGTATTAAAACACTCATGTGATAATAGTACCCACATTCGTGTTTTAATACCCCTTATTATACAACAGTTGCATAAATAACTATTAACTAACGGACTGTTCCACTGTAGAGCCTAAAAAGTAGAAATAATAATAATTTATTTGCTTATAATGTAGATATACCAGCTAACGTAATTGGGCTATCGTATTGATCTACCTCGCTTTTTAGAAAATAGGAATACCTATTAATTAAGAAAAAAAGAAACGTAATTTATATACAATATGTAACAAAAACCCTGTCCGATCCAATAAAGGCGTATTCTTGGTTCAACATACGTACCAGAAAAAATTGTTATAAGATAGTAACTAATAAAAACCAAAAATAATTGATTTTTTATTTTTTTAAATCCATGCGAAATTTTACACTGAATATGACAAATTTTCATAAGTTGACCACACCACCCGCCGTCAAAATCTTTTTATTTTTACCTATTTTTATTTCAAAGAACACCGCCCCCCTACAATACCGCTACCGCGTTGTAGGCACTCTTTCAGCTAGTCGCCGACTCTTTTGATGTCGCCGACTGGTTGCCTACCGGCGCGCTACTGTAGGTAACCTATACTCCATTTATAATAGCATTAGACAGAAGTTAAAAAAGGTTATTTTTGATGCACACTTTATAACAAAAGTACAATAAACTTGTAATAGTAACGATTGACGCCAAATCGATTAAAATGAATTTATATATCAGCTATCACACTTAATTGTAATCACTTAAAAAAACAACCATATGAAATTAAGTAGCTTTCATTTAGATATATTATTTCATTCCAATTTAAAATTACAGTGCCTATGCTAAAAACCTAAAAGAAGCAGGAGTCATCAATACTGTAACGCTTTTTGTTTCACTATAATCCTACCAAATCTAAAATGTTACTTAATCCCTTCATAAGCTGTGACAGCCGGGGATTTCTAATTTTACTGGTTTATGTCGTCTGTGAAATTGACTTGACAATGTTCTAAGATTGTCATGTATGTCATTTACTTGTGAATACTTGGTTTGTTATTGTTTAATTTTCGTGATTTTGTTGTTATTTATTAAAATAATAAATAATACTTAGTTATTTCTTTACTATTGTATTGTTATCAGTGTTGTCATTGGGTTGTTTGTACAAAACGTTACTTTTTTTTTGAGCTATGAGTGATCCCGGTGCGGGACCGAGTGGCTTACAACATATAAGTGCTGAGTCTGACCAAAGCCAACGGCGAAAAAAACGTGGTCCAAAAGTTGACTCCGACGAAATAATAATGTCTCCCAAAAAAAAGAGAATGCTGCGTGCTGTAGAAAAACAACCTGTGATAAATATTTTTAAGCAATTGGAGTCCTGGCCTGCAGATACTCCTCATTATAGGACTGAGATGATAAACAAAATCGCAGAAGTTGCCGGTAAGGATGATTCATAACATTATTACTATAAAAATATTTGAAACTAACATGCATTGTGATAAAATGTATTATATTTTAGAAACTCCGCACATGATTTTATTATTTACAGGCGTATCTCGGGCTACTCTGTCCAATATTCTCAAAGAGTACAACATAAAAAGTCGCCTGCAATCTCCCCCTCCCCAACAGAAGCACATGAAACGTGATGATTTTGATGACATCACATTTAGTGGAATATGCAGGAAAATTCATTCCTTCTTCTTTAATAATGAGTTGCCCACCTTGGACAAGATGCTGGAAGCAGTTAACAGTGACGAGTCTCTGCCAGATTTAAAAAAAAACAGTCTGTATAAAATAATTAAATAAACATTAAAGTTCACATAAATCAAACGGAGCAGAAAAAGTGCACTCATAGAAGTCATAGACAAGCAGGAGATCGTCCTTTGGAGACTAAAATATCTTCATGAAATAAAAAGGCTAAGGAATAAAGGAAGGAAAATATATTATTATTTAGATGACACTTGGCTAAATGAAGGTACAGTGCTTCTAAATTTCTTAACAGCTATTTATGCACTAAGCAGTGTATGACCTCTTGCATTCAATAACATTATAATTAATTATACAGTTAAACATAATTTCATAAAATTGGTTCGTGAAATTAATGGTATTTATATTAATAACCTTTTATCATACAAACAGGTCACACGAAAAGCCTAATATGGCATGACACTAATAATAAGTCTTCAAAAGAAGCACATTGGGAAGGTCTATCTGCTGGTTTAAAAAATCAAACTTATAATCGGTCATACTGGTATGTATTTTATGGACTGTCCTCGCCATAAAAAAATGAACACCCCATTGTTATCGACTATTAATTAAGTAATACATATTATATTGTATTATGAATTAACGCATGCAAAGCGAACTTTTAAAGTTAAAAATTTTGTTATAGTATTTATCTATGAACTATTTCCAGCAGTGAAATTATATAGGGGGTACGGAATAATTGACTTGTATTAATTTTATTTCACAGGGTTTGTGAAGGGTTTTTAATGGATGCTGCATTAATATTTGATGCAAAGAAAGGTGATGAAGATGACCATTTCGAAATGGACGCCTTCAACTTTAATAATAATAATAATTTATTTATTTACACTTCAAGACACAATCATCTGTGTAGCCCTGACTCTTGTACTAGGATTTCTTGTTTCATAAGAGCCAGACCTCTCAATTTACAGGGAATATGTTATAGAAGCGCGATAGACAAAAGTGAAAATGGTTCAAGTTAATTTTGTCAAAAATTGAGAGTGGCGCTGTAATTGTTATGGACAATGCGCTATACCACTCAAGGACATTGGAGAAGCTGCCGACCACAGCTACACGAAAGGCAGATATACAGGAATGGTTTAAAAGCAAAAATATTCCTTTTGAGGAAAAAGATCTTAGGGCAACTTTATTAGAAAAAGCAAAAATACAAAGACATTTATACCAAAAGTTTGTTGTAGATGAGATAGCTAGAGAGAAGGGTATTTCAGTATTGCGCCTCCCACCATACCACTGCGAGTTCAACCCTATAGAATCAATATGGGCTCAAATGATGGGGTATGTGGCTCAACATAACAAAACGTTCAAATTAGACAAGGAGAAACAATTACTCCCACAAGATCTGGATAGTATTACGCTAGAACGATGGCAGTCTTGCGTTGCTCATGCAATTAAAGAAGAGAAAAGGTTAAAGCATAATGGATGATGTGGTAGAAAGATTTATTATTAGGTAACGTCGGTGAAACTTCTTCATCTTTATTCTCTGATGATAGTGACTAAATTATATGATGAAGACGAAGAAGTTACACCAACTATTGTGTGTTGAAAGTTGTTGTTTTAAATAAAATATTGTAAAAAAAAGACTTTTATTTCCTTTAATCTTAATTAAATTTAAATCATCACGACGTAATCGTTTGTTTCATCGATTCGTTTCATTGTAAGTAATGTGTGATGAAGATGTTATTACGACCTATTTATCAAAGTTATGTTAAAACATTTTTAGTTTAATTGTTTAAACTTTTAACTTTGAATAAAATGTTTCGCACTCCTGCTTCTACGAGCCTCTTTTTTCTAATGCTATAGTAAATGGAGTATAACACGTGAACTTTGTTGAGCGATCAGTGTTGCCTTTGATACGTTTTTATTTTTTTAATTAATTATTTTCACTAGGGAAAAATATTAATCTCAAATTCATTAAATGGTTACGTATATGTGTACGCAGTACGATGCCAAATACTATTCTTTAGGATCGGACAGGGTTTTTGTTACATGCTGTATAATGTAGTATTTTTTTTAATGCATTCTAACGCTTTGCGAAAATCTTCCTCATCACATTTCTTTCATAGTTTGTATGGACAAGCACGCTAAATGTTTGTAAGGGCCTCACGCTTAGATCCAATATAGGTCTTATTTTGTTTTAAGAAGGCGCTTCCGGTCCACTAGCGCAACTTCCACGAAGCAACACAATACAATCTATTATAGAGGAATGTGGCCGCTTCTTTAGATCGAATGTTGTTGCTTCGCGTCTCAATATGAAACTTTATAAAAGGTATTAGAAAATTCTAGACACACCGAGGTTGCTAATTGAGTCGTTTCACAAAATTCCCTCCAGTCACGAGATAATATTTTTATTTTAATTATTTAAGGAGTGGTGCTAGTAGAAATGTGAGCGCCATCTCAATGCGACGATCGCATCGTATAAACTGTGTCTTTCATTATTGTAATTGGTTTTTAAACGTTTTAATTGAAGTAAAAGTAGTAAGTTATGGGCACTTTTGCGCCGGGAACAGTTAGGGGCCGGTTATTTGAAAGTGTTTGCCTGTAACTTTTAATATAATGTACGACCTAATTTAATTTTTACATAATTCTAGTCTAATAGTATTTTTGGCATTGGAATTTAATTGTTTAATATAATATTTAAAAATATATAAATCGTTGCACCGATCGTCATGAAATTTGGCAGATAAATAGCCTGGGATATGGAGAAGGGCATAGGCTACTTTTTTACACGATAACCGACATCCACGCAGGCGGAGCCGCGGGCAAAAGCTAGTATATATATATATATATACTAGCTTATATATATATATATATATCCATACATACTAATATTATAAATGTGAAAGTAACTCTGTCTGTCTGTCTGTATGTTATGTTTTCACGCCTAAACCGCTGAACCGATCGTCATGAAATTCGACAGAGATATAGCTTGGGATATGGAGACGGACATAGGCTACTTTTTTACGCGATAACCGACATCCACGCGGGCGGAGCCGCGGGCAAAAGCTAGTATATATATATATATATATACATACATACATACATACAGGAAAAGTTTTTAACCAGATTGAAGTAAGTAAATAAATAAACATGTGCGCTAGGCTTTATGATTGATTATTTAGCTAACATGAGACTTAACGGCTAACATGGGACGTACTTGATCAGTTTCTTAAGAAAATGTGACATTTACCTTAGATTGTCGTCGATCTCGGTGAGGATAGGCTTGGGTTTGGTGGTGACGCGGTTCACGTCCTCGTGCAGACCTTCCAGCAGGTAGCGGAGGAACTCCTGGGAATAAAACATCGATTCCGTTAGTAATATTGAAGAAAATATGGGCATTTTTCTCATTGCAGTGTGCTTTTACGAAGGGAAAAATGTCCCGCGACACGAGTCTCAGGAGACAACTCGTGGCTCGTCAGGCTAGATAGAAAACTATGAAATTGATGTTGCCAACATTTCTTTTCCCGCTAAACATGGCTTAGTTTTAATTCAGAGTATTCATGTGGAGAAATAGTCATAGTATAGAGGTATGAGGAACAGGGTATAAAGTTCACTCATACTCTATGGAAAAGGGAGGATCCTCAGACCAGACGGGTGTCGCGTCTGGTGGGCGACTGCTCGACGGTTGATATCGGGATGTTGTATATATGCTATAGTCGCGCGGTAAACTTTGATTACGCGATGCAGGATTTGTGTGACGTCAGTTCTTTGATGCGTAGTTCGCATGTGCCACCACACCACAATACCTGTTTTTACTACTAACATAAGATAAATTGTATGTATTTAATAACATTAATGTGTCTGGTTACTTGAAATAAACGTTTAATTATTATAGCTCCTATTATTAAAAATGTCTTTAGACATATCTAGGGTCTCGGATCTTTGGAAGGCATACGAGGGGCCGAAGCCAACTCGCAGAGGCCCCTTAGACGCTTTAATGAAGTGAGGTTCCAACCGACGATTATCCCCCTGTACGCACTATACAAGTGCTCCCAGGGACATCCCCCAGTTGGTAAAGAACAATATATATATTTTTATTTTTTTTAAACCTTGCCCCTCACTAGTTATTTCTCCTGTATTGTGGGTGCGTTTACAAACATTTAAACTCACATACACAAATAGCCAGACCCGGAACAAGTATTGCAGAACATGGTAACAAAACATATTGGGCTATGGGCTATAGTGGATTGGTTGTCTAGAACCATGGAAGAACTATGCCCCCTGCCTGATCAATGTTATGTAATACACAGATAAAACGACAGGGGGTGACTTGCTCACTCAATGGTCCTCACATGATCTGACCAAGATTATGTCTGGACTTTAAAACAGACTGACCCCTGAGTTTGTTTCGCCATTTCTTCTCAGGGGTAGTCAGATAGGAAATGTCGACTTCATCTAGCTTATTTTTATTTTTTTATATGACGTGTAAAAGTGATTCCGATATCCTATTTACAGAATAAACGATTTCATTTCATTTCAAAAATGGGCCTCCGGAAACGGTCGCTAGCACTGAGTGCTTTAGCAACAAAGGGGCAATATATCCTGAGGTGCTTGAGGACTGGAGAGGTATTCCACGCCTATCAGGACAATCCCGGAAGTACGGTCAAGAAGATCTCTAACAGCGTCTTACTGGAATACTTTCTTCCTCCGAGCACGTTTGCTCTTGCGAATCTCCCCTCAAAGTCAAGAAAGAGGTGTATATTATTATGATTATTAAAAATTACCTGCGCGTCCTGCTGGCTGTAGCCCATGAACCGGGGCGCGAACCTCTGAACTTGCGATTTGAGAGCCGTCGTGTTGACTACCGCGTCCTTTTCGCCGCGCAGCCATAGTTCTTTTATTACTATGCCGAAGGCTGTGAACAATAAGTAAGGTTTTGTTAAAAATAATGGCAATATTTGATTAATTTTCGACACTTTTTGAGTCAGTTTTAAATTTTTTTTTACTTAAAAAATAAGAAAAAAGCGTAGTAATAAAATAAAAATACAACTACCAGAATATATAAATAATATAAACACAAATAAGCGCTCTTTCTCTTCTCTCCTACTATGCTGTGCCCGACGGGGCCCATCATTGTTTCATTAATGTTAAGCAAACTGTTTTACCAAAATTGTGTAATAAAATAAAGAATTGTGAATTGTAAAAATTCTAAACTATATCTCAAACCACAACCCCGTTTTACCCAAAATTTCGAGTTTGATTTTGATTACGATTCGATTTCGTTTCTGGGGCCTTACTCCCGAAAACGATTTGAGTTTGATTCTGATTCGAACTCACTTCTGAGGTCTTACTTCCGACAGCATCGAGTTCTGAGGCAATCGAATTTGGTTCGAATTAAATGCCGATCCATACTCTTGATTCCAACACTAGCGCACGATCGTGCGGTGGTTCGAAGCGAAACTTACTTCAGTCAGTTTTAAGTTTTAAATCGAGTTAGGATCAGACACGAAATCGAATCGGAATCAAAATCAAACTCGAATCGTTTTCGGGAGTAAGGCCTCCGAACTCGATTTAAAACTTAAAAACTGACCGAAGTTAGTTTCGCTTCGAACCACCGCACGGTCGTGCGCTAGTGTTGGATTTAAGAGTATGGATCGGCATTTAATTCGAACCCAATTCGATTGATTCAGAACTCGATGCTGTCGGGAGTAAGGCCCCTGATCTTTGTCAAATGAACACCTTATTTTACTAAACCATAAAAATCTCAAAGCATTTGTTTCAATTAAAGCATTTTACAGGCACTTTTGAACTGTCGAGGGGACGGTCAGTTAGAAAGATCAACCAGTCTAATCTTCCCATATCAACCCATCTTACCCTATTTAACCCTAACTTAACTAGATTGTATAGAAATGTTTTATTATGTATTAGTTTATTATTTTTAAGATTATTTTGTGTATTTTATGTATGGGCCTTAGTTGCCTGAAAATAAAGCAATTATTATTATTTCCTTTATTTTATTTTTATACATATAATTTACATTTTTAAATGTTTCTATAAAAACATATAAAAAATAGCAGCCCACCGGTATCGGGAACAGGGTCCAATCTACCGGCGGTCAGGACTCCAGAGAGAGGAACCTCCTAACAATGCGAGCCGTGTCCAGAAGTACCGCTTTCTGAATCAAGCCCTTGATCCAGCTGCCCAACGAGAGCCTCCTTAGGTGTTGGTCGAGGCTCTTGGCAATTAAGCCATTGGCTGATACAACTATCGGCACAATGATCGCTGAGTCCACATTATTGTTATTTAACCTAAGCGCCCCCTTCATACACGACAGCGTGGAATATCACGCTGTGATATCATCGGTATATTTATCGTAAGTCAAGTACTCGAGCAACGGATTGGTGTTCGAAAAACATTGTAGCATGCTGTTCATGAAGCATCTTTGTTAAGATGATATTACCCAATGATTTACTTTTCGAGCTATTTGAGCTACCACCCAATTTAGGCCCAAACGTCATGCTATTTTTTACCCCACATCCTAATACAATTTAATAGCAAATTTCAACCCTATTTTACCCAAATTCCCAACCCCATTTCACCCTAACTTTCAACCCTGTCACCCTAACGTTCAACCCTATTATGACCTAAAGTTTAACCCTATTTGAAAACAAATGTCAACTCTCTTCCCCTAAATCATATGTTAAATAGGAGTTGCGCAATAGAATGGGGTTATAGAAATTGAATAAATCTTACCTTTCATAAGCGCCCCTTTCATACACGACAGCGTGGTGTTGATATCATCGGTATATTTGTCGTCAGTCAAGTACTCGAGCAGCGGCTTGGTATTGGACAAACATTGTAGCACGCTGTTCATGAAGCACGTGTTGCCGATGTTACGGAGACCGTTGAGGCCTGGAAATTGATGGGTGGGCGTTAGGGTTATTGTATACAGAGGTAATAATACTTTAAGAGGATGTATTAATTCTTTCAGGGGTATAATACTCTTAGGGCTCATTTTACCAATACTAGAAAATACTGTTGAATTTTCTGACCGTTTTTCAGAGAAAATTGTCAGACGCCAGTTTTATTCCACGCAAGTCGTTGGTACCGACTGTCAATTGTTGATATTTGACAGTCGTTGCGGGAAGTCTGACAACCAAAGGATATAAGTACGTGTTTCCGAGTAACTGGGTGGCGGAGGTCAGGTAGGCAGTCGCTCCATATAAATACTGATGTTCAGCATCCGGTTAGACTGGAAGCCGACCGAAACAGTTGAAAAAGGCAAGGCAGATGATGATGAATTGATTACTACTCATCACTGGTATGACTCCTCCATTTCCTCCCGTGGGTATCGTAAAAGGCGACTAAGAGACTTACTAGAGAATGGGCAGCAGCGTTCTCTATGCACTTTAAACACCATACTGCGATCGCCAACCCGCCTACCAAGCGTGGCGTTTATGGCAAATCCCCCCCCCCCCCCCCTTTTGGAGGAGGCCTATGTCCAGTGGTGGACGTCTTTCGGCTGTAATGATGATGACTGGTATGACTTGGCTGCTTCACTGTCCGGACCTCAGAGACCGACTCGGATCACTCGCTGCTCCGCCGAAGCTCGCTAGGCCCACCTTTTATTAACTGAGCAACAATTGACTGCTTACTCACCTTGCCCTGACAGTTGCTCAAGCCAGCCCGCGCTGCTAAACGTGTAGCTTTAAATTCGTCTCTAAATAATCACCACCCGATCCAGCCTGACCTTGCGGCACCCCAGCGATGCCCTAAGCCTAAGTTCATACCCCATAGGGGGTTCCCTTAGCGTGTAGTCGTTTGGTTTTGAAGTTTTAATGCCCTGACTGGACTCCAATTTATTTAAGGCATCCACAGGATAACACCCGACAACCTCCTTTTTTTTCGGAAATTATCAAATAACAGCAGAGGGGGTGGGTTTTACTCAGAATTTTACTGACTAAAACCCACCCGTGTTCCTTCAGTTGCCTGTGTGCCAGGGCCACGGTATCCCTTTCGGACAAACCCGCAACCCTGACAGGAGCCGACAACCTCCTAAGTTGACATATGAGAGACGCCGTTTAAAAAAAAAAGATTGCTACTCACCTCTGCTATGACTCACTGCTTTTCTGTCTGGTCCTCGGAGACGCACTCAGATCGCTAGCTGCTCCTTTGACGCTAAGCCCACTCTTTATTAACTAAGTAGCAACTGACTGATACTCACCACTGGTATGACTTGATTGCTTCTCTGTCCGGCCCTCTGAGATCGACTCTGATCGCTCGCTGCTCCGCCGAAGGCCGCTAGGCCCACTCTTTCCACCGGCCAACTCCTGCCAATCATATAAGTGTTAGACAATATTTTTTGTCGAATTCTTCCAGTCGCTAAGATTTTTTGTCGCATCGTGGAACTATTTGATAACACAGAAATTACAATAGTTACATACTTTAAGGTTCAGCGCAAATACAGCAGCAAAATGCTTAAATTTATCAATGAAAATCTGCTCCAGCATTTTGCTACTCTGCCTGAACTGACCCTTATACAACTGTTTAAAAAATAACAGCCAGCCAAAACAAAGTTGCGACAAAAAATTGCACGACTCTCTCAAACACACTATGCACATGCGTTCCACTAAATACACGAAAAAACAAACGCAAGTTAACAATAAAACGCAACGTAAAATTTGAAAAACCTTCGGGAAAGTGGAACGTAGGGCATTGAAAAGCAGCACAAAGGGGTAAGTGATTTAACTTCATGCTGAACAAAAACTAAAAGGAAAACAAAAACAGTGCAATCTATGGTTTAAGCATTCAAAATAAGAATAAAACCGGGACTGTAATTTTTGACAGTTGTGACGGTTGAACAGTCAAAGTAACGTCAGCTATATAAGTCAGTGTGTAGAATGCGCTGACACATTGATGTGAAGTTCGTACGAGTAATTTTAAAGTTGTTTTATTATTATTTTGATTGCAAAGTCGGTAACTCACCAACATTCGTCGATTACTTACCGAATGATGTTAACCGTTGTTTCCACAAAAAAGATTAAAAGACAAACAACATTTTAGACCAATTTGACTATGAAAGTCTAAAACTGCTATCTCTCTTCAGACAGAACTCTTTTAAACGCCTTTTTCCTAGGAAAATATCTTACAGATATAGAAAAGAACAATGGAATTACTTCGAAACCACTACATACCGAGAACAAGTAAATCATTGTAAAACTCCATAGCAATGAAAATACAATAACGCAAAAAATATAGACGAACTGGATTTTTGTGTGTATTTACAAGTACTCGCAAAACGGATACATAATGCCGGGTTAAGGCTCCGTCAAACAGGCGCGACACGCGATATAATCGCGCGCGATACAAAGGCACCGCATGTCGCGCGACGAGCGGTAGCTTTGTTTCGCGTCGCTCTTCGCTCCTGTTTGTAGGAGCCTTTACAGTTTATTTATATGTACTTCATTCTACACTTAGCCACATAACAAAATATTCCAAAATATCGTATCAATGTGTAACCACAAAACATATTTATAACACTCCTTACACATCGATACAATAATACATGGAACATAGATTGTAGACAATTAAATTAACTTTTGTTACTGTAAACATCTTTTTGAGGCTGACTGAGCCTATTCATTCTAAAACCACACACTATAATGTTAGTCCATCCAAAATTCAAAAATTTAGTAGTTCACCCAAAAACTTTGTAAATCTATTTCAACATCACAAACGGGACTGACAATCGCTGCGACAAGGTAAAGCCTTTAGATAGTAAAACCCAGCGTAATTTGCGTTATCCAAGTGAGTAGTCGAAAATACGATGCATTTGGTTTCATTGCGCCATTATTTTCAAAATGAGTCCGTTTGAAAAAATTCGCTGTCTTCCATTGCGTGTGGACACAATATATAAATAATTATGTGTATAGCCGCAATATACACAAAAATGGGTTACCATCGGAGAGGAGTACAATTTTAGATTAAGCAAACTCGTCGCGTAAAAAAATCACCTGTGGTCCTGGGCTAATCCCAGGAGCACAGGTGATTTTTTTACGCGAAGAGTTTTTGTCTCTCTGAGTAGAACAGAGCATTGAGAATCCAACGGTGAGCATCCCAGCGTGTCAAAAAATATAATGTTGGATTTTCAACTTTCGGCTCCAAGCAGTGGGTTGAAAACCCAGTGCGCGATAAAAAATCTGAACAGTCTTTTGGGATACCTTGAATAGGTTAGAATAGTTAGCATATATTTTTGAGTACTTAACGCAAATTACGCTGCGTTTACCCTCGTTTACCCCCGCAGTGGCGTACCATCCGCGCGAAGGTCACCGCCGCGAGCCGCACCGCGTAGCGGCTGTGCTCGCGACCGCTGAACACCACCCGCCGCGACATGCGACCGTTACCGAGTGGACGTGTCTGAGGCCGCTCTTAGAACGAAAGTCATCGGAGAAACGATAAGTTGAGGTTATTTTACATCTATTTGATAGGAGATACGTTATTTTTTCAATTTACGTCAAGCGTTGATTTATTCGACAGGACTAAACTAAAATTTTTCTTTTGTCCTTTTCTTAATTAAATAGAAAGAAAAAGATGCACTGAACTTAAATTTAGTTTAGTTGGTGAACAAGGGAATCGGCACCAATGTTTTTGTAGATTTTTGTAAAGAAGATTTTACGCTGTCACGCCGCGGCTTTTCCTAGCTGATGATCTCTAGGAAGAAATGCCGCAACCAACTCAGAGAATGGTCTCTTCTTGTAAAGTCCACACAATGTGAAAGAAGGGTCTGGAATGGTCTTTTGAAGACGTATTGCATGGTGTACGGGCGTACAGGTTGAACGAGACGGGCTCTTTTCCTCAAATCTACTCTCTATTTCAACCATTAAACATAACTAGCCACCTGGTATGTATTGACCCCATAGGTCCGCCCCCCGACGAGGGGCAGTCGAGGCTGCGAGGGTCGCGGGTGCGGTCGGCTGGGCTGCGGCGCGACGCTGCGTGGCCGCGGCTCGAAGCACCGTCGACATCCACACCTTGGGTGGCAGGAGGTGTTGAGGCACTTGGATGATGGCAGTATTTGACACAACGATAGATACGGAACGCTCGGGTTTAGTTGAGGATGATATTGGTTCAGTTATCTCTTGGGGCAAGGTTATATTATTAACGAAGCCAGGAAAACTTAATGCAATAATAGGGTAGTTGACATGTTTTTTTCGAAATCTCGACTGACGTCTTCCTATTTGATGCGAAACATAGGCAGGCGCGCCTAGGGAGTAAAACCGACCCGTATGCCGTAACGGCAAACGACATGACGCTCTCTTATGCCGTGATGCCGCCCAGTCTACATTAAAAATAATTATTTGTCTTGTATTTATATTCTGTTTATTTACATTCTAAAAAGAATAATAAGAAAAATATATTTATTTTTCTTATTATTAAAAAATAAATTTCAAAGAAGCCTTTTTTTAATACCTCAAAAAATGGCGACGCTGTAAGCATTTTAAAGTCTATGCTAGACAGAGACAGTAGAGTACAGATGGTAGTAGTCCATCTGTGATCACAAGACAGAAACGCTATAGTAACTTCACATCATTGAGCACAATAATCGTTTTGCAGGACGAAAGAAAAATAACTTCAAAAGAAGTTTCTCCGTTTGTCCACCGGTTTTATTTATTTTCTCATCATTCATCTTTTTAACCTACGAAACAAAAGAAGGAGGTTCTCAAGACGATGCATGTACCTACACTAATAAGTATTCATTCATATATATTTTTGACCGGGTATTGGCAAGCTTAGTGTAGTACGCCCAGCTAGATGGACAGACATCCTTAAAAAGGTGGCTGGGAAAGATTGGATGCGGAAGGCGAAGGATGTTGTGGTGCAGCCTGGTAGAGGCCTATGTCCAGCAGTGGACTACGATAGGCTAAGTTCATTGATTAATTGATTTTTCATAGTAGTCAAATACCCTATGTTGTGATTGCCATCTAAAAAATGGATGCTGATACAAAAAAAAAAAAAAAAATACTATCGAATTGAGAACCTCCTCCTTTTTGGAAAATCTGTTAAAAATACCTCTTTATTGCTTGACATAATAAGCTATGAGCAACTTCTGAAGCTACTGTTCATTACAATATTGTTTCATAATTACCTCGGAAAACCAGTTGTTACGCGACAAAATCTGAGAACACGGAAGTCACGAGCGTTGCGTATGTATACGTGTGTCAACGAATGTCAAGTCCAAGTTATATCTAAACAGTATGTACTACGTACCTCATGTCCAAGAGCGATCAGGCCTGTTGTAAAACATGCTAATATCACCAGGGCCTCGTAGTAAGTTAGCATAGAGTAACTGACGGCAAACTGACAACTCCTTGGTCGGATTATTGTTTTTTTTTTTTAAGTTTTTTTTTATCGGGTACTCAATGTGTAGGGTAAATTCGATATTTGAACGTAAAGGGTTGTAAGTTAAGGGAGCAGTTTTCAAATTTGAATTTCTTAGAATAGATCAAGATGTATCGGGAAATGGAAATCAGGTATACAAAGGAACCAAAAGTGGGGTGTCCTTGTCAATACTAAAAATTTTAAAGATGGAAACTTCGCTAAAACACCACTTAAAAGTTTAAATACAGCTAAAAACGAAAAATGTCAAGTTTATATTACTTTAAAATTAAATGTGGATATGTATGTTTATTGAGTTATAGTCCAGTTGCAGTTTGTTGTTTAAAAGTTTCTGTAATACTTTATCTGTTGACCACAAACTTTGGACGGCACAATAATTGTCTATGCACAAACAGTTTACATCTCAAACGGCGGCCTTCGATTTTACAAAGAGTCCTCACACACTGTAAAAAACAGTCTTTTAAACACGCATCGTTAAACTTTCAATTTTCAAAGGGCAAAGCCCTAAAACAGGTCACATTAACAAAAAAAAAAACATCAACACTTCATTGTCTTTGCTCGGCGAGGAGTTGGTTGCTGTCAGATTTGACAGCGGAATGCGCGGGGAAAATGGCGTTTAGGTTATACCAGCGGGAAATTGCATTTTAACCATTTATTTACGTTTGATCACACTTTATTTCGTGTGACTTTCGCTATGATGGCGCGACGGTGACTGCTCAGGCGCCGTGAGGGTGTAAGCCAAAAACCGATGCCAAATTTCACAATCGGCAGTAGCTACGTAACGATCGATGATAATAAATATATGTTGTTCGCTCACGTGGCTAGGTTCAGGCATAGGAGGGTGTGTGTACTTATCTACAGACAGACCGGCGGGAAGTTTATGGGGTAAAGTTGTTAAGGTTGGTTCTGGGTCACGACCTCACGACCGAGAAATGCTATGGTGTAAAGAATTTTTACTGCAGTGAATTCTGAATTATTTTTTTGCTAAGAAGTTTGACATGCCAATAACACAACATGCTTAATGTATTCCCCGAATGATAAAGAAGAGGTGTTAAGTGCACCCAAATTTTGCCAATTACCTATGTTTGAGTACCATGTAATATTGGGGGCCTGGGAGTGAAGGCATGCCAATAATATGAGCATTAGGTCTGTATAAAATAATGAGTCGTTGATTTGGCTAAGTAAGACTAGAGAAGAACCCTAAATGAGACCAGTAGCGAATCATACATAATCATCGCTAGAAAAGTACGAGTATGTCATAATTATTGAAGTAATCAATAGAATCGTATGTTACGCGCTGACATCGCAATCAGTAAACCTGGGCTCGGCGCACGACTACATGCACCAAAACTCACACATCTGTGATCAGTGTGATCACAGTCGCAAACCTACAGTTACCGAAAGATAAGAACAGAGACGGCGCGCGGCGCTTTTGTGCGAGCGAAATCGCGTTAGCTGCCGAATGTTTACAATTTATGGAGCTGTTGAGCTGTTTGATCAACGATATCCCGTGCTCGACTGAGTGCCAACTACGGGCCATCACTTAGTTTGATAGGACCAGGCGCTGTTACTAAGTCCCGTATCTACCGCTTTTAATACATTAATGACTATCATGTAATATTGGGGTCCTGGGAGTGAAGACAAGCCAATAATATGAGCATTAATTAGGTCTTTATAAAATGATGAGTCGTTGAGTTGGCTAAGTAAGACAAACGGGAAGAACCCTAAATGAAATCAGCAGCGAATCTTACATAATCATCGCTGGAAAAGTACAAGTATGTCATAATTATTGAAGTAATCAATAGAATCAATTACCTACATTAAAACAGCGATAAGTCCTTGAACTTCTTTCAAGCTATACTCGCTTCGCTATAACGCTAATGGGTAATCGATATAGTATTGAGATTTTAAATAAGACTGATGATATGTTTCGATTCACCCTCGTAACATCATCGCATCACGCCTGTATTCCACGAAGAGTTAAGGCTCCTACAAACAGGCGCGACACCCGGCGCACACCTGGCGCGGTTGTCATTGCCAAACAAATATCAACGTTGCGTTCCTAAAAATAAAGTTGAGAATATATAACTTGAGACGCGCGCCTCTATCCGCTTAGACGCGCTCTCGAGCTAATTAATGTACGTTTATTTATTTTCAACTTTATTTAATAAGTTGCAAGGTCGATATTTGTTTGGCAGTGACGAATGCGCTGCGCTGCGCCTCGCCAGATATGCGATGGCGCTGTCGCGTGACGAGCGGTGCCTTTGTGTCACGTCGCGCGTCGCGCCTGTTTGTAGGCCTCGCCTTTAGGCGAAGGTGCACCCTTATGCTTAAGGCGAAAGCGTCCGGGTAGCAAGCAAAAATAAAATTTTCTTTCGTTTTTTGCAATTTTCAGGTCAGTGTCAGGTTGTATGTTGATCTAAATATGATTCGTGGCCGTATCAAATATTTATTTATAGAATTATAATCATAAAAATCATCATATTTTCGCAATCAACCTTGAACCTTATACTGTAGTGATAAAGTTGAAAATCTATTGAAGAAATTTGACAGATTGTAGTAGCTTGATGTGCTGGCGTCTGTACAAGTGACAATAAATTATTGATTCAGCATAATTATGATGCAATTACTTTGATCGACAAAATTCAAGGTAATTTGGTCTAAACACCAAATTATGTACGTGTATTTGCCGAAAATATGGCAGATAATGGTTTTCTATGATAGGATTTTCCCCTTAGATCAACCTTGACAGATAATTAACTTGTCTTCTCGTCAACTATGGTCCGTTTCAAAAGTATCTGATGTACATGTAAACAAACCATGGTGCAAACCAGTGCTGTGGTATTTTTTTTTTATATCGCAGCATTATGCTGAGATAGCAGCCTTTTGGGCCTCGCACGGGTCTTCTTTATTTTTATTATGTTTTTATTTTATTTTTATTCTTGTTTTGACATTTTAAATGCTCCTTTTTTTTAATTTACTGTTACTTTGTATTTCCTGCGCCTGTCCCAAATAAAATATTTTTCTTTCTAAGTCTGAAGTTTCTGAAGTCAAAATCGGTTGAACGGACTGTAAAAATGGTTTATTTGGATGTCTAATCTTATTTCAAATGGAGTATAGATCAATTCATGGACAAAACAAAAGCTAAATTGCAATTTTGAGTGTATCACCCAATTACAGAGTCGACCCATTTCAATAATTACGCGTATCACTGTGGATGACTCAACTGTGTCAAGGATAATACAGTCAAGGTCAGTGGGTTATTTATTCCATGGTTTGAGTGAAGGCTCCTACAAACAGTCGCGACACAAAAGCACCGTTCGTCGCGCGACACGCGGTGCCTTTGTGTCGCGTCGGGAGTCGCGCCTGTTTGTAGGGGCCTTGTTTGTGGAGTTGTTAGCGTAGCGGTAACAAGTTTTGAAGGCTCGTGTCGGATTTCCTGATTTGAATAGTGACTGGATTTGTGTACCTACGGTTTGCATATGGGACCTAATGCACGATACCAACAATACGTACTATTCTTGCTTGCAGCGCTCGGCTCGGCCACTATAGTAACGCTTACCTACGCTCATCAAGTCATCAACTAATAGCATCGCAGCATCAGATTTTTCCAGGGTTCGCCGATATATATGAGCGGATAAAAAAAAAAAATCAATTGATATATATCGTGATATATATCAATTGATTTTTATCTTGATATATATATCAATTGATTTTTTCCTGTCTTCTGAACTAAAAAAATTTGGAGATTAAAGTTTACCCTGGCAACACGTAGCGAAAAACTACAATTCAGAATAATTTACTTTTAACTTTTTTTATGATTACAAATTATTATTAAAATTTGTTGATTTACCTCACAAACAAATGAAGATTATTATAATATCTAATAGGTACTTGTTTTTCTAAGTGTTCATAAAAAAAAAAAAATCTCAAATAAACACTAATTCTTTTGTTACTTTATTTAAATAAAAAATGTGGTAATTTGAAACTAAGTATATTATTTTACAAATTCCTTTCACATTTTTAAGTGTTTAATCCCCTTACAAAATTAAATTCGCTTCTTTTTTTTGGCCTGGATATATATCCGACATAATTATATCCGATATATATCAAGAAATCGAATTTTTGATACTTATTCTAAAAATCGGATTTGTTCGAACCCTGAATTTTTCACTAAAACTAAGCGACACCTAAATAAATGCATAGTGTTAGTGGATACGGGCAGAAGTCGGGCGCCACTTTACACAGTTCAATCAAGTCTGCTACTGAAAGATGCCTGATGGAAAATCAAAAAACAGTTTGCCCGACCTGAAGATCGAATTGAGGATTCTATTTTCTATGCTTAGCAGACACGCTTACGACCACATACAAGTACATTTGTACCTAATAAATTGGATCACTCGTTTTTTTTTAAATTATTCAACTAAATAACATACCAACACTATTTGCGCCCAGATAAACGGCATAAAATCCCACTTCATTATCACATTCCTCAATATCACTAACACAGCACTCATTGTCACTTCTATTACGTCACGTGTCTCTCTGGCGTCATCAAAGTTCACTGACCTTCCAATTATGTCTAAAAAGATCGACTTTTGCTTTCGTTTATTACCACTTTCGAATTGTAATTTTTTGGCGGGAGTCGTTACATTTTTTGACACTACACTTTTATTTTTTAATAATGGTGGATGTTTTATTTTACTACGTATTCAGTATTATTGGTTAAAAAAATAAATAGCAGAACCGATTGCGTGTTTTCAATTAACATAATTTAAAGCACTACTTACTAACACTTATGGACTAAAGTTGTCTGAGTAAATAAATAAATAATTATTAATAAGAATCCCAAAAAGTTGAAGGAATTTTAGGTCCATAATTCTGTATTTTTTAACGGGCCCAGGTCCAATTTGCGGTCAAATGACAGTCAGATGCACTCAAAATTATAGCACTCTTTCAGTATTTTACTTGAATAATACACAGGTGATCTGGTTACATTATTCTGTCTAGCAACCCACAGCTAATCTCGCAACACTATAGGACATTTAACACGATTCAAGACCAAGTCTTACATAAACACTACACAATCATCAGTCGATTTGGACCTTATTTTTGCAATAAAATTATTTTCAGATTTTTTTGATTTGTGGCCCTTTGTATTCAGTGAACGACTAGACAGAATCTTCAAAGCAGTCTTAATTTCCGACCTTGAACTCAGCGCCCGCAAAAAGTTTGAATACCTTCAAACATGACTGCTGTTTTTACGCCAAATTCTCAATTTGGCATTGGACTTTGATTCAGCTAGGCGTTATTGCTTAGTAACTTTAATTTGAAAAATTATTCAATGGTAGTTTTTTTAAATTAATCTTTGAGGTAGTCAAATTGAAAAAAAAGACATTTTCCTTGCCCTATCCTATGTTGGGGTCGGTTTCCAGTCTGACCGGATTCAGTTGAATACCAGTGTTTTACATGGAGCAACTGAACACTTATACCCCTTGGTAAGACTGGTTGTAGGTAGTCAAATTGTAGTGCAAAATAAATGCTATTTCTTCCTCAAATAGTTCACCGTTCAGATCCAAAAATGTCCAAAATATTACACCAAAATAAGTAATTTTTCAACCAAAATTTTCTTTCACAAACACGAAGTAATGACAATAATTTATTGGCGACGCGACGTCCGCGTATTTCCGCAAAAGGTGTTATACTAAAAATACAATGTAGTTATCATAATGTCATATCAATATTTATCTTAAATCTTTGTTATCCGCGTCACGTGTTATGTAATTTAGTTAGCATTATTTTTCACAGACTGTATGAACGTAATCGTTACGAGAAATATTGCGAATTTGCTCGGAGGGCGAAAAGGTATAGCTTTTTGGACAAAATTGAGCGGGCAGGGTGTTACATTTTTGGGATCTTGACATTTAATCAGACATTCAGAAGGAAAGAGTAAGTACCCAGTAACTTTTATCTACTATTTTTTTTATTTTTTATTTTTTTTGGGAAATCATATACAATGTTTGTAAATATGTGAGCACCATGTACCTATCGCATTTATTAATTTTTCTGTTATTACTTCACTTTTCATTCTTTTTACCAATTGTGGTAAGTAATTTTGATGAATTTTTTTATATTTTTTATTCTAGGTACATAGTCTTCACCTATAAATATTAATTAATGTATACAAACTATTGTTAACATTTTAAAAGAGTAAGTATGGAGTTTCTTGCCCATTCTTCTCCATACATAACTACATTTTGGAAGGCGCAACTAGAATCAATTAACTATTCATGTAATTTTTGACGTTCAAAAGTGCATCTTCGTGCCTATTTGAAATAAATTATTTGACTTTGACTTTGACTACTTTTGTTTTGTTTTATTATAGCACATAACTGTAATGTAATCTAAGTACTGTTTTTTTATGAAATAAAGCTTATTATTATTATAGTAACTGGGTTGTGGAGGTCAGAAAGGCAGTCGCTTCATGTAAAATAATGGCATTCAGCTGCATCTGGATAAACTGGAAATATACTCCAACATTGTTGGGAAAAAGATAGGCGAGTCAGAAAGATTCACTTTTTACTTGTTTTACTTTTTGGTGTTCTTTTTTGGAAGTCGTTTTTTTGTTTTTTTTTGTTTTAAATCATAAGCAAGAAGGAACTTCGTTCCTGACGGGGGTCCCAGCCCGCTTTTTTTTTTTGTTTTGAAACAGTTCGTCAACCTTCAAAGGTAGAGAGAACTAAGTGGCAATCGCTATTTTATCAACGTTCGCATTCTAATCTCGGTCTCAACCAGTCAAAAATACTTCTAATTTACGTAAATTTTAGACATCGATTGTCGTTGAGAATAAATTGCAACTAGAGGTTGTTGCGCTACTTCTTCCCAGTTAAAGCACTAAGAAGTGGTAAAGGTCGGTTATGTAATTTTGACGTTCGAAAAGTGCTGATTCCCAGCCTAGTTTGAATAAATAACAATTGTTTCTGAACGTTGATAATTACGGGAATTGGCCTTAAGGTATCTTCTGGGTAAGCTCGTTTCAACGTAGACCCGATTAATCGCGTTCCACCAGGCTAGATCGATGTAAAAATATGCCATCCAACTGTGGGGCTGTACCAAACCGACTAACATCAAAATTATACAAACATTCCAGAATAAGGTACTCCAGAGTATTGTTGATGCGCCCTGGTATATAAGAACGACCTCCATCGTGACTTAAAAATGGAACCCGTCACCAACATAATCCAAAAATTTGCTGAGACCCATGAACACCGACTCCACCGACTTGTGAACGTCGAGGCAATTCTGCTGGGCCTCAAGTCTGCTATTACAATAGTGTCAGAATGGTCTCTTCAATGTGAGTTTTTGACAGATTTGCCATACAAACACTGTCAAATACTCACAATGGCGAGACCATTCTGACACTATTGTAATAGCAGACTTGAGGCCCTGTTAGACTGTGGCAGTATCAACAACGCCACATGCGAACTACGCATCGAAAGACCTGACGTCACAAATCCTGTATCGCGCATGCAGAGTTTACCGCGCGACTAGCTTATATACAACACCCCGTCATCAACCGTCGGGCAGTTGCCCACCAGACACGACACCCGTCTGTACGGAGGATCCTCCCTTTTCAATAGAGGTTGAGTGAACTTTACACCCTGTTCCTCATACCTCTATAGATATACTATAGAAAAAATCTACTGTTCTCGAAGTAAGATTCAAAATCGTTCTAAACCCTTGGCCAAAAGCAAGAATTTTTGTGGCTATACGAGTACAAATAGTTCTAACGAATTATTTACTTGTAAAGTTTACGATACCACTGAGAGCATACGTGGGTGTATGTAAGGCGAACATCGTTTACCTATGATGCAGCCCCATTTCGGGAGCATGATGAATACAGGAATTTCTTAAGTCATCTTCCATCTTTTTCCCAACTGGGGTCGGATCGTCGTATGACTAGGTGCAGCCGAATATTTATGAATCATACATAATAGGAAGGAAAGAAAGAGAAGAAGCAAAAACAAGTTTCAACTTATGACTGCACGGCCACGGAACACAATATTGGTTGAGGGAGCACAGCCGTTCAATAATTTACTGGAGGATTTAAAGAAGTGTGAACATGTATGTATCGTCACTAACGCCCCAGAGGCAAATATGATAATTATAATTACCTAGATGTAAGCACATTTTAAGTGAACTGTTATCTATGTAAGTACTGATGAGAAATAAATTCTTTAAACCTAAAGAAACCAAATTAATTAATTTGAGTAATTTGGAATGACTAGCAGTCCGGAGTCTTCCGGCAAGAGGCTCGCCCTCTATTACATAGGACTTAAAACGGCCAAACAAGGCGCGAGTTCATGTGATTGGAATGGCTTTTTGAGGAAAAACCAAAGCAGATTTTTGCGTCTGCTTTGAATCTGGAAATAAACCAAACTAAAATGTCAAGGTCAGCTCTTTTAATATCCAATTAAGTGTGAATACATTAACATAATATTAGGCAAGTATTCCCCTTAGTGCTAGCCATATTTCGCTAGATATGATTAAGACCCATGAACAAAAATCCAGACTCCGGGCTGATACTGAGAAATTCCTAATAAAAAACCCAATAACGATTTGCCTGACCTGGCATGTATGTATGTATGATCAGATAAATTCCAGAAAATGTACGGAAAAAAAGGGGGCTTGTGGCTAAGTAATAACAGACGCACTAACACGCGTTAAGCTACGCTTGCCGTGGTTGGTCCGTGGATGGGTGACCATCTTTACATCCAAGATCCCTCCGTGCTTCGGAAAAATCACGTGAAGCCGTTGGTCCCGGCTGTCATTCGTGGATCTTTGACAGTCGTTACTCGTAAGAAGCGCGAAAGTCTGACAACCAGTCTTACCAAGGGGTATCGTATCACCCAGTAGCTGGGTTGTAGAGGTCAGATAGCCAGTCGCTCCATGTAAAATAATGGAATCCAGCAGCATTTGGTTGGTTAGACTGGAAGCAGACCCCAAGCTAGTTTGGAAGATTGATTTGAACAGATAAATTCCATTTAAAAGACTGCCGGCCATATTAACAGATCCCAGATACAATATAACGTACACAAACGCTAACAACCTATGACCACATTCATGATTGTTAGTGTTGTCATTATGATGTTATTTCCACTTAAAAATATCAACTTTATCCAAGTATAAATTAAGTTGATTCCAGAATGACCAATAAAATTGAGAGTCATAAAAAATATTGAAGTCGTAGCGCAAACTGGACTTCGCCGGTATTAAAGTATTTTTTTTTTTAAACATATTTTTGTTTAAGTATATGTTTGGAAGTTAAATAGCGAACTGTAAGTAGCTAAAACGATCGTGCGTGTTTGTTAGGTTCTCCATGACCGGTTCGGTGACGTCACTGCACGTCAGTCGTCAGGCTAGCAAGGTCAGCTAACCGCGTTTGACGTCACACTGTACACATCAATGGATATCACCTGGAGTTTCACAAAGACTGTTTAGAGATAAAGATTTTTTGTTTCTTTTTAAACAAAGTCGTGGCCTTTTATACAGCATGTATCAGGAAGGTGGGGCAATTCGTCATTCCGAAAGGTAGTAGCTGAAAATCAGCGCTTTTGATGATAGGTTCGTTCGAAATCACAGCATTTTGCTGAGCAACGAGCTGTTCTTGCACAGATGCTACGTTAATTGTTCTTATTATTGATGTTTGTTTGTTACAATAGTAGTTATTATTCCACTCTGCAATTGGCCTTTTGTTTTGATTGTTTGTATGAATTGTCTTTGGTCCTGAAAATTGTCAATCTTTTTTGCTTGAATACGAGGCTTTTGGCTAATTTGCATGTGCATATATATAATATTTTTTTGTAATTGCGTTTCGTTTGTGCAGAATAAACAATTTTTCTTTCTTTTTCAATTTAAGGGTGCGGTACAGACCATCAAACTGAACTACTTTCTCAATGGGACCAACATCGGAATCGCGAAAAAATTATCGGTTTTAAGGTTTTGTATGGGGAAGTTTTAATTAATTTTAAAAATAATAATAAATACCTAAATAAAATAATAATAATAATTTATATTTTTTTTTTTTCGCGATTTCGGTTTTGGTCCTTTCTGAACATTATCTATAGGGTCAGGTGTGTGAGGAAAATATCTAAAAGTTAATGATAAATGATTTTATTTCTGAAGTAGGTTTTTACAAACACTTTTCACATCAATCATATTTTAAAACTAGATGAGGTCGGCGTTTCGTATCTGACTAAGTATTCTAAGAAGAAAGGCCGAAAAAACTCAGAGGTCACAGTCTCTTTTAAAGTCCAGACATAATCTTGGTCAAATCATCTAAAGACCATGTAGATTGGTGTCTGAAATGGTCTTTTGAAGAAAGAACCACACAGATTGAGTGGAACTGTCCAGTCAGTGCACGCATTTGTCAGTAATCGTGCAGCTCAACTCAGAACATAAGGAGCTCAACGATTATTATTAGTTTTGAGTATGAATGTATATATGTAAGAGTAGGGGAAGACCAAAGAAACGATGGATGGACTGTATGAAGGTGATATGGCTAGAAAGGGGGGGAATACTGAGATGACGACTAATAGAATATATATGGAAGAAGACATGTTGCGCCGGCCGCAAATAAATTGAGATAAGGGCAGGAGAACGATGATGAGATGTCAGGCTGCCACAACGCAAGAACAAAAACAGTGTCACTAGAAACGTTGAATTCGGAAGATATCAAAATCAAAAATCATTTATTCAAATTAGGCAGAGTATCAGCACGTTTTGTGCGTCAAAATTACGTAAGACAGTCCCCAAAAAACACTTCAGATATATTTTATTAAGACGCAGATATACATATGCCAGTGACCTTGAGTGGTTAGCTTGCGTGTTCTGTACTGAGCTCACGCAACGCGTCGTACTTCCAGCCAGTAATAGAACTTGCCCATCCAGGAGCGCTGTCCCAATTAACACGCATTATTAGTTTATTATACATAAAACAAAAGGTATTTTAATAAAACACCTATACTAAAAGATCAATGATTAAATTATCTTTAAAAAGGAAGGTTTCAGAAAAATACGCTTGATAGTTTTTGCGTGACTCTCAGTTTTTTGTCCGCGTTAGACATAACTTTATAAATTAATTTCACTATGTAAGTAATATAAACAATCTAAAATATTCATATATTAAGCTATTAAAAAAATGCTCTATTTTAACATGTATTTTTTCCAAATCATTAACATTACTCGTTTAGACGTGATCTTCAGTATAAAAACATTAAACTCGGTTATCATCGCCTTAAAGTGGAAATTACATCAAGAATACAAGGATCTGAATCACATTATAAAACAAAACCCCCCGCCACGCCGCGTCTGTCTGTCTGAACGCGATAAACTCAAAAACTACCGTACGGATTTTCATACGGTTTTCATCAAAGGACGGACTGATTCACGAGGAAGGTTTAGGTATATAAATCGTTAAGGTTTTGTGTAAATTGGCTAAAATATGACGTTGTATAAATACTCCAAGCAGGATGAACATCAGTTACATTTTAATCTAATCACTACTACAGACAATACAAGTAGGCATTCGATACCTCTGGGCTCAATGGTCGTAAAACAAGGACAAAAGGCGACTATTCAGGAGAAGAAAAAAACTAGCAACCAGCTAGCCCAGAGGTATCGATGCACTGCTACCCGTGCGAAGCCGGGGCGGGTTGCACATAGGTAAGATCAGGTAATCTGCTATCAAATTTATATCATGTTATCTGTTGCGATTGGTTGATCAAAATAGCAGCAGACAATGAACAAAATAGACTTTACTAACCAGCAAGATGGAAACCAGACGTCAAGCTCAGTTTTACTTGCTATCGCTAAACCAGTGCAGTATTTTTATCTCTTTCAAATGCGGTACCGCCAATAGTATACTATATCTTAATCTCATTAGATTTGCGTTGTAAAAGTGTGTTTTATCGAACACCGTAACGAATAACGATCTTGGGCACACTGCCATATTTCACTACCCCCATTTATGTCGCCAACAAGCCAGCATACACCATTGTGTACGTGGCATACCGTTGGGAGACCGCGTGTGAATGGATGTTAAGCGAAGATCCCAGCCGTAAACCCTTCGTAAAACAAATCTATTCTTTAACTACGAAAAGATTACAAAATCGCCATTTTTCCGTGCAATTCCGAGTGTAAAACAATCAAAATAAACAACCAACTCCTCTTACCGGATAAAACGGAGAAATCACATTTAGCATTAAAAAAATATCACAATTACAAAGAAAAAATAGATTGCAAAAAACTGTTGTATCTAAAATTTCAAATGACAAATGCCACAATTTGACAGATATTTGGCTTTTGGAACGCTCCGTCAAAAATACAAACAGCCCGTTTCGGACCATAGGCGCGAATTTTACACAATAGAGGTTAGGTTCGCAAACGTCAAAATTTTAGCGCGCTTTTTCTCAAGATGGCGCCGTGACACGTGGCGTTTTAAAAGCGTGGCAGTCATCTGTACAGATTTCCCGCGTTATTTTATTTCTAGACGTTACATTTCGCGCTGTTTATTTTTAGCCACGAATTTCTATCGGAAAGGGGGACGTCGGGTCGTTCACTAGATATTGTCGCATGGATATATTGATGCGAAATGTTTTCTGGATCTGGTGTGTAACGTTGTATCGTTAGTAGATACTTCAGCGATGAGTCTGATTGAGATTGCTTGGTAGAACATCATAATTGTAATAATTATGAAGGTAAGCATACACTCAATCCCGCTCATAGAGAGGAGGCCTGTATCCCAGCAGTGGGAACGCTAGGCTGATTATACTATGCACTCGGGCGTTCATCGAGGTTTAAACAACTAGCTTCATCTTTCTGACTGACCGACCCCTTGACAATTCAAAAGTGCCTGTAATTGGTTTATTTGAGTTTGAGTTTGAAACTGTCTTTGGAACTCAATCAAAAGGCTCTACTTTAGACACCGATTATGGTCCCAACTACCCACGATATTTTTTATTACATGATGGGCCTGAAAGAACTACAAGAGACCACAATTTCGCCTGATGGAAAAGGATGGATGAGTTCTACGATGGAAAGAGCGAATATTTAGTCATATTTACATTGCTGGAGAAAATATAATAATTTTGAATGAACATTATTTTTAAGTTTTAAGCGACTGCGGCCTGCTAGCCGAAAAGGAGGAGGAAGTTTTTACTAGAGAAGCAGAAATGTCACAATTTTCGTAAAAACACATACAAAATGTGACAATACGTGTGACATATCTCGCTGCTAGACTGAGATGACATTCTAAACATCTCACCCCACTCGGTAAGTATTTTTAGTATATATCGAAGTTCAATGATTTGGCTCAAGGAATGTACGATTTACGAACACAATTATTGCATTAGAAGACTCTTAAATCTTGAAGAGTGTGTTAGAATTTTGAGAAATAAGTGGCGATCGGGGAAGTGAGCATTATTTATGATTTTAAAAGCTTAACATTTTTCCAAATGATATTGGGATCAAAGGAAAGTCTCTCGTTGAACCAGAACTCCATAAATGTGTTTCGCAAGACCTGGGCCTCAAGTCTGCTATTATAATAGTGTCACAATGGTCTTGCCATTGTGAGTATTTGACAGTGTTTGTATGGCAAATCTGTCAAAAACTCACAATGAAGAGACCATTCTGACACTATTGTAATAGCAGACTTGAGGCCCTGCTTTAGCTCTGGGTAATTACGCTTGTCAGGACTAGGAGAGGATTTACCCAAGTTCAGCACATACGGCCTAATTATGACAATGATCGAATTTACTATTTCTTGTGACATACAGGGTCTGACTGTATTTTTTTTTTTCAACATCCAGATGATGAAAAAAAAAAAATTTTTAAAACAAATTACAGTTTCCTGAAACCGTTTTTCTGTAACTACATAGGATAAGGTACTACCAACCCTTACTGCTGCGGCAAAAAAATCCACCCTGTATACCGGATGACATTTTTTACTGTCTTGAAAAAAATTGGGTATACTAGATGAACCGAGTAGAAGCCTATGGCATAGTTATTTTTTTAAATATTTTTAATTTTTTCATTAACCTAGAAAGAAATTGATCTATCGATAAATTCCACACATTTGAAGTAAACTTATCATACTAGAACAATAAACACAGAAAAAATTAAAAATTATAAAAACAATAACGATAGATCAATTTCTTTCTAGGTTAATGAAAAAATGAAAACTATGCCATAGGCTTCTACTTCGTTCAACTAGTATACCTAATTTTGTTCAAGACGGTAAAAAATGTCATCGGTAAGTATAGTCTCAAGGTAACTCGGAATCGAGTCGATTGGAAAATGGAAAGGGAGGGTGATAATACAGGCTGAATTAACTAATTTATTAAAGGTCTGGCTTGACAAGAAACCAAGCAAGAAATAGTGTCCATGAAACAAGGACATGACATTGAGGTAAGCTGATTTTTGGGAGCCTTAAATATGGTGTAAGAGGGCATTATGATCCATTACAGTGATGGGATTTCACATAGTCCTGGGATGAGGAAGACTTAGACAAAGTATAAGCAGACCCCAAAAGATCTAATCCGGGCGCTTTCTGTCCGGCGCGGGTACGCTTTCTGTCTCGCATAGGGTCACAGCATTATGCTGAGCGATGGCCGTTTTGAATGGATGTGACGCATACTTTCCCCCAACTTTTGTTTGTGTTTTTTATTTTTATTAAACAAACGTATTTTTTTTTTCTTTCTTAAACATATAGGCAAGTGTACAATGCCGATTTTTAGCCCACAACTCTGGACGCTACTAGAAAAGTTCAAATCCCTACAGGTGTGTAATAGTCTCCGCAGTTCATTGGCATTTGTATTGAGGTCATGTATTTGTGTGCGTGACGCTTACGTGTCGCCGCTTGTGTGTGTGAGTTTTTAAATGGACTCTATCTGCTTGTGTTCATGACTTCCTGGTACTCGCTAGCGTTACAGCAGAGGTGGTGGAATGTTGGGTTTTATTTGGTTTTAATGGTAAAGTAACAGACAAAAATACGGTATTTTTTAACGGTCATTTATTTTAGTAAATAATACGGTAAGGCAGTTACTTTTCCAAAATTCACCGACAAACAATCGATAAAAGTACAATTTCAGATCTAAAACATTAGAATTTAGTTTTTTTTTAATATTGCTGAGTAGGCCTGATCTTGACCTCGATCTCGCTTGATGGAAAGCGATGGATGTGGTCAAGGATGGAACGAGCGTGCCCAGAAGATGCCTGTTCACTCTTGCTTCGAAGGCAGACGGGTAACATTCTATACCAAGTGGTTTTCAGGTCCTAATTTGTGCATTAATTGAATATTTTCCTGGTCGATGAACCTAAAATCCAAGATATTTGCAAAATATGCTGCAAACTTTTTGGAACGAAGTTCTTTAACGCGGCTTGCGGTAGGAGTTGACTGGTAGAAATCGTCACGTAACGAAAAAGCGTTATGCCCTTCAATTTCATGTGTCAAAAGTTTTTGATTTTGTTTTAAACCATACGGGAGAAGGAACTTCGTTCCGGTCAGGGGTCCCCCGAACGCACACGCACACGTTTCTTTCCAATTCCCTACCCTACACACTTGAGGGTATCCTCTCCTGCGCTTCTCATTTGCAAACTTTTCATCAAAGTAGTAGTCGTTGCATCAACTTTGCCCAAGTCCCTATTTACCGTTTCGTGAATACTTTTACATATAACACAACTATAAATCCAGTTCCCTTCACAATCAGCCGGGCTATTCTGTAAAAAAAAACACTGTGAAAACTTACGTGAAGTGAGTTTAAAGTGAGGTGTCATCCCATCTGATGCTAGAGATTGACAGTTCACTTCAAGCTTACTTAGAAGTTTTCACAGCGAGATTTTTACAGAACGCAGGAGTAAAACCAACAACCCTGAACGCGCTGCGTCATTCAACTGTTTTGTGTTATTCAACGCACGCAACGGTCAAATATTTAGTTGAGTTGTCCCTGACATCAGTGAATATGATGAGTAGATTGGTAGAAGGTTGTAGGTAATAACCTTAAGGCTCGTAATATGCGTTAAATAATCGAAAAATTGCTGATGTAAACCTAAAATTCCAAGAGATGTGACATCTATCAACCCACTCCCTCTCACAGGCAGAAGGTCTCTGTCCAAGCAGTGCGAACATTATGCACTTATTATCAAAGTAGTAGTCGTTTATATGCTCTTTTCCTAAGTACTTAAATTTCAACAGTTTCAAGAGTACATTTACACACAAAAATCCAGTACCCTGCACAATCTGTCGATAAACCTAACACTCATTGAGATGCAGGAGTAAAACCAACACCCTGCACAGGAGAACTTGCTTCGTCATTGAAATGTTTTGTGTTATTCAACGCACCGCACCCAACCGTCAAATATTTAGTTGGATTGTCCCTGACATCAGTGAAGATATAATATCTTAAAAAATTGTGGTCTAAACTCAAACTTCAAAGACGTGACAGCCACCAACCGGCGGCACTCGGCCCTCCTGGTAGATTACGATCTCACAGAGAGGAAGCCTGGGACCCAGCAGTGGGAATATTATACCTTATAATGTTCACACTGCATTATGATATGTCATGCTAACTTAAATGTCGCTCAAAAATTAGATGATAAAACCGTTCTCGAGTTACGGTGATTTTAATGTATGATAATGTATGGGATGTAAAGACTCACTGTAAGACAAATCGATAAAGAAAGTAATATAATAACTATCAAACAATATGATAAATACTCCAGTGATCTTTTTAGTTATTTCGGAAACCTAAAACCAAATTCAAAAGTTAAATGTTGAAGAGTTATCCTGAAGAGAAATTGCTACATCAAATAAGAGACACAATCTAAAAAATTCTACAACGAAATTGAAGACGCAAAACCCTTACACATAAAAACCAAACATCATTGTCTATGGTAGCTGAAAAGGACATAAAACTCTAAAACTAACACACACTAATAAAAAAAAAAAATTGACGAAAACAAAACTAAAAACGTGCTGATAAAAGAGCCAATATAAATGAGGTGCTAGGTTTCATGGCTCCTACGATATTGGCGGCAAAATATTTGAAAACCAATCTGTCTAGTGCGAAAATTTAGGAGAGGACTATGTCCAGCAATGGATTGAGGTCTTGATAAAACGAAAATCCATCCATACATCCATTGTATATGCGAAAGTAACTCATGTCTGTTTGTTACCTTTTCACGCCTGAACGGTTAAACGGATTTGGATTGAATTTGGCACACAGGTAAACCATGACCTGGGTTAGGACATTTGATCCCGGATTAGGATAACATCCGACCTTCACGCGGGCGAAACCGCAGGCAACAGCAAGTAAGTAATATGTGAACAACCAAGAGGGTAGTATTTTTCTAGTATTTTCGCAAAATTCAATTAAAAATGAAGTTACTTTAGAATTTTCTTTGAATTTTGGATAGATTTTATATTGTCTTATCTTTCGTCAAGGTCGTCAATCCTTCGCAAACAATTTCCCAAAGAATCCGCAAGAAATCGAAGATTAAAAAAAAAAACACTGTTAACGAGAACCTTACAAACGCCATCGAAGCAGCCACGAAATGTTACAAAACAAAATGAATACTTACCCCTTTAAAATCTTCCAAATCCTTCGAATCCAATATTCTTCGTCTCGCAGACGGTGTCTCAGGGCTTAGGTCATCAGTCGGCTCACTGATCGTACTCTCAGTACTAGTCTCCATAGATTTTACATCTTCCAAATGATTCGTGCCTTCCTCACTCTTTTCCGTTCTCTTTTTCAAATAATTCTCATGCTCGAAAGTTTTATTCTCGAAACCGGTACCACTCGGAGATTCTATATCATTATCGAGAAGTATTCTTTCATCTTCTGAGTCTATATATTTCAAATTAGCTCTTGCTTTTCTAGGTTCAGCTTTAATATCGTTCTTAAGAGCTTCTTCGTTAATTGTATGATTTAATTCTATTTGTTTTTTCGGCGTCGTCCCTGAGGAGACAGGCTGGGAAATCTGTATGTAGGAAGCGAAGTTAGATGTATGCTTTGGCGCTTTTGTTTGTTTCTCTATATCACTTTTTATATCTTTGATTTTATGTCCTTCAGAATTATGTTTCTTGTAATCTAACTCGCCATTTTCTACATGGATGACAGTGGATTTTTCTAATATCTTCCCTATAGGATTGTTTGGGTCTAGCTGGCTTTTAATGCTAGCTAAACGTTCGGAAGGCAGTTTTGAAGTTAGAGAAGTGGACATGGAACAATTTCTATCGTGAATTGGTTTCGCTAGACACACTGGCTCGGATATAGTTTTACTTAGTGATAAATCTGAGTTGGAGTTCGATCGGGAGCTAGAGGACCCAATCTCCCATCGCAAACCATTTTTTTCGTACGGTAGATGAACTGGTACTGGTCGCTCGTCCTTAGGTACGATTTTCGTATACCCTACTGTACCATTCTCGCAATCCTTAAGCTGATTTAGATACTGTTCGGTGTACCGCGAATCGTTCGCTGGTAGTTTCGTTACCGTCATTTTTTGGTCGAATCTCTTTCTTATTTCGGACACCGAGGGTACTTCGTTCCCGTTCGTATCTTTGACACCGTTTAGCATCCCTCTCTTGTAAGCCGGCGAGGTGTCCTTATACGATCTTCGTTCCGGTCTCTGGTTTTCAAATATTACGCTTATTTTTGGTTCTTGTGACGTAAAATGCGACATGTGAACAGTGTGTGTTAGTTCAACATTTATTTCATGCTTTGCTGTAATACCTGGTGTATCATTCATGGTACTGGCTGGCTTACTGATCAATCATGAGTGCTAGGATGTTATAAAGTAGCAGGATGTAGCATAAATGTTACACGTGAGTGGTATTACAAGCAAATATCGCATCTATGTTACTACGGTGACACGTTTTGAAAGGTTATTATTGTATAACGTTTTCTGGCAGTTAGGGCCTTTCAATCGGTGCAAGTACTACTATTTTGGAAGCTGTCAATTTAATGTTTGGCTCTTTATTAAGTGCGATGTTAAAGAACGTACACACACAATCACACGCGCACACATGTTTGTGTGCCTGCGAAATTTTTGAAAAAAGAACCAGTTTTTTGTGGATTTGGTCATTTTGAAAAAAGAACATAGCTGATGATAATGATGAGATGGTTCTCAGGGCAGTTCATTGAAACGAACTATGCCGAAGTGATGTGATGATGAATATGAATGATGAATTGTATGTAGAAAAAAAATTCTTTCACGAATAAATTTTAGGTTTTAACGAATGAATTTGAAAACAAGAAATAATTAAGACACAAATAAAAAACGATTTAAAATTAATTGATAGATGGTTCACGCCTTGAGAAATTATTTCACAGGTAGGGAATGATTTTTCTAAAATTTTAATGAATTACGTTCACTTTATTGTTTTTACCTACCTTACCTAAAAAGACGTTCAAAATCCAAGAGAGAAAAAACAGCCAAGGTTACTGGAAGGCTAAATGATAAAAAACTTTTTGCATGCTGTCATTGTGACAACTGACAGTAACAAAAAAACCACACAAACATAAATTATCTGTAGAGTGAGAGAGTGACAACATTATATCTATCTCTCTTACACTTAGGAATAGATAATGGAGAGATGAGAGAATAAAGTTTGCAAAAACGAATTATTTTGAAAGTAAGACGTATGCCCATTGTACACCCACATTTCGCCAATTATGTTTAAGTCCCATGTTATAGGGGGTAAGCCTAGTACCATCAATCTAGACTTCGGGATGCTACTGAAATTCCTGATGGAAAAACCTGATAACACTTTCCCCGACACGGGAGTCAAACCAAGGACTTTATGCAGTAAAGTTTAAGTCCCATGTTATAAATTAAGCAAAGAAAATGTAAGGAGAAATAATTAAATTGATTTTTTATTAGCTTACCACTACTGGACATAGGATCATCCCAAAAAATGAGAATCCCCTTTGGACACTCAAATCAATAACCTCTGACCACCACATTGAAAAGAAATAAATAATGCTAAAAATATTCATGATCAGAAATTCGTTTCAACTGTTATTATAAATAGTTAACACTATACAAGGATAGGTACAGTAGGCGGCACGACAGTGGTGACAAAATCAAAGGGTAATTTTGCGTAACACACTTAGGCGGGCTTGCACCAAAATTTTAACCTAGAGTTAATCTGATAGTTCTGGTATGAATCTGACAGGAGTTAAAATTTAACTCTGAGTTAACGATGATAAACCAGCGTGGTGCAAGTGGGCCTTTACAGTAGAAATGGGTTCCATTTTGACAGCTCAACAACATTCATTGCGTTATTTAAGTTGTTGAGCTGACAAATTCTTCGAACATATGAAGCAATGGATTTGAAATATCCATCAAAATCATTCAGATTGTGTAATGTAATTAGGGGGTGCTGTATAAGCTGGCTTCTTATTCTATTGAAACTCTGTACTACGCTAGTTCAGGGGTCAGAGTTACCACTGACGTGAGTCCACTGTACCTTGATGGAAAATTACCTAGCTTTTGTAAATATATGTCTCCAGTCTAACCGGATTTAGCTGAATATCAGTATTTTACATGGAGAAACTGCCTATCTGACCAACTTTGCGGTGGTTAGTTTTTGTAAAAAAAAAAATACTTGAAAGCTTTTTTTTTTTCTCGTAACACTCTGATATTAAAGCCAAATCTGTTTGTCTTATTGGATTTAAAATTACAGAAAGTCGTGAAAAATTATAAAATTGTCACTCCCTCACGCTACAGGTTACTTCAGTTAAATGTGTATTGTGTAGTGTAGTGTATTGGTAGTTTTTTATACGTAGTATGTAGTGTATTGGTAGTTTTTTATATGTAGCGTGTAGTGTATTGGTAGTTTTTTATATGTAGTGTGTAGTGATTTTTAACTTTTTCTATCAAGTATGCGCCAATTAACACAGATTAAAGAACAGATTTATTTCTACCGTTTTGCAATTTTGTCTTACGTTTATTCTAAAAATAAACGATTATACAGAGAACAGGCTTGTTTTAGAACTAAAAACTACTTTTTTATAATTTAAAAAAGAAATTATTTTTTATTTTAGCTATGACGTTTTGTTCTTGTATCATCAAATTAATATTTCTTCTAGCCTTGTAGCATCTACATGATTCAAGTATTAAAGAATTCGTGACTCGTTCTTAAACACTTTTCAGGTCAAGACCAATAATATTATTAGAATCAAGTGTTTGAGTATTTTACAAACTTATTTTTAATAAAAAAATTACGTAGACATGACGTGATCACTTTGTCTATTCAAAACTATTTTTGGATTCCCCGACATTAACAATTACGAATTATGTTTTAATTATTTAAATACATTATTTTATGTTTTCTTACAACATATATATTTTATTTCTGTTCTTATAATTGACGCGACTTACAAATATAAATGTTGTATTATTTTATTTAGTTAAGTAGAAAAAATCTTCGTTTGGCGATGGACCTACTTAGGTGCTTAAATTCTATTAAGACTTAGTTCGCTGTTTTGTGTATAAAATTGAATTATCGCTATAACCACTTTTTGTTTGTTATAAATACTAAACCAGATCACAATGATAAAATCCGAGTCCATTTAAAAACTTCATCGACAATAACATTTAACAAAATCATCAGCTAATGTCCACAAAAAAAAAAATGGTAAACCAAATATACTCAAAAGATTATAAAATTTCGCAGACACTCAAAATAGAAGTACTTATAAATTAAAATAAAAGAAATATATTACATTGAATAAAAAATCAAGAAAAAATTACCTCTGAAATCGTTGCTGCAGAATTTCTTGCTTTTCTGGCAAGTCTTGATGGGTCTGCTGCTGGTGGTCTGCCAATATCATTTGATATGGACTTCGACCTTGAAATCTCCCCATAATTCTGATTCTGCTGTTGCTGAACCCTCTGCGTCAACGGTATATAATTCGCTGGCGAATATTTGTTATACCACTCCGCATGTGACATTGCTAAATCAGCAGAAGTTAGCAGAGGCCTTCGATTCCTCGGTAACGGGTCAGTTGAGGTCTTGCTGCTCTCACTTCGAGTTGTCGAAATATCTCTAGACCTGGACTCACTTCTATCAGACCTATACCTGCTGCTGGAGACACCGCTATCAGAATCAGCGATGCTCGGAGCTCGAGAACTCCTCTGTCTCTCGACCAGAGTCTTCCTTTCCCTATTTCCATCAATATCAGAGAACCTCGACCGATATTCGGACCGTTCATAACTGCGTAAGGTATCATAATTCCCGCTTGTGGATCTGTAGTAGGGTTTTTCGACTGTGGATGATGTCAGGGTAGATCTGTACGACCCTGAAAGGCTTGAAGAGGTAGTGCTGTACCGAGAAGGCGAAACGACAGGCATTTTCGCAGATTTTTTTCGTTTTTCTCCTAGTGTGTTTGACACATATCCTTAATATACTCTTGGCTTATGCTATCCTAGTCTAAGTAAATTTTAATTCTGGACGGCGGTCGTTTTCTTTGCATTGTTTTGTTTTATTTACTTTTCTGTGCAATTGTTGGGCTTGTTTTCTGGAACAAAAGAGAGATATAGGTTAGTTATCAATCGAACGTGAATACGTGATTTGACGTGGAGTAGCGGACATCAGCTTGTCTTACTAATACCACAGATTAATATAGATGGCACACTGCGCAGTTTAGGTATGAAGCTACAGGTACGCGGCAGGCCCATCTCACTAGGCCAATTCAGTAGGATTGATGCGCGCCGCCGTTATAAGAGTTACGCGATAGAAAGAAAGGCAACTTGTAGGAGAATATAACTGTAGGTAATAAGCGTTGTACGACCTGAATTGCACTTTATTGTGTCGTAGAAAGAGTCGCTTTTTATTAGAAAATTTTTGCGGAGTGTCCCATCTGTGTTAATCTGTGCTAATACTAATCGTGTTACCCAGTAACTGTGTTGTGGAGTTCAGATATGCAGTCGCTCCATGTAAAATACTGCTAATTAACAGCATTCGGTTAGACTGGAAGCCGACCTCAAAATAGTTGGAAAAAGGCAGGCAGATTGGTTGAGTCAATATTCCTACAAAATCAGGTCACCATCCACAGTTGAACGGCAAGCAAAGCTTCGAAGTACAACAGAGTTGGTTTGCCAAGAAATAGTCATTAACTGCAGCCTTGAAGAATTGTTGTTAATATTTATATACAGAAACACGCATTTAGGGCAAATTTTAAAATTGTGTTGCTGAGAAAACCACGGTGCATGTTGGACTTGTACATTAGGGACTAACCACACTTGTTCAGCTCTGTTCAGCTTTTGTCCATAGCAAACAACGATTTTGTATAGAGATGTATACGCATCTGATAAGACGCGGATAAGCTGAACGGATGCGTACGTATCTCTGTTAACTAAACTATTGTTCTGTTGTGTGTTCTCAAAACTATTATCTTATAATTATTACAAAACAAGGTATTTCTTCAAAGCAGGTTTAAATCGTTGAGCCAGTTATTGTATTTTGAACTTTATTCCAAAGGAAATAAAGTTATTAATATAAAAACCCAGCCAAGTGCGTGTCGGACCACGCACAATGAAGGGTTCCGTAGTTGGGATGAATTTATCCCAAGAACAAACTTAACATTGTAGTTAATATGTTAAGTTGTTAAGTTGGTCGACTATTACTCGGTAACTTGAAAAGCCTACTTAGCTGTGATAGTTTTCCTTTTCCTGTGGTAATTTTCTCACAAATATACAACCATTTAGCTAGCGGGGGGGGGGGGGGGGGGAAGGGGAGGGGTACACTTGACTCTAACAAAAATTAGCAATGGGGTTTATTCATAAACGTAGCTTAAAGTTAAGTGACGTTCAAATGTCAAAAATGTATGGTTAAACAGTCGCTAATCATTACTTTAAGCAGCGTTTATAAATAAACCCCTTGAATCTTAATATTACGCAAACGGATCCCTGAATCGAAAAATAGTTGAATAGACAGACCGTCAATATTTTTGAACGGCTTATCCAAAGATACACTTTACATGTATGTAGGAGAGGTACCCTAGAAAAAGGTCAGGTAAGGCAAGGTTTTTTTTTACCACTTTGTCGGCGTGATTAATATGTGTACCCATACCAAATTACAGCTTCCTAGTACTAATAATCTCTGAGTTAAGCCGCGGACAGAGAGACAGATATTATGGCGAAACTATAAGGGTTCCTTGTTGACTACGGAACCCTAAAAACTGCCTTTTATACTCGGTGTAAGATGTCAGTTTTGTATTAATAATATTACCTTAGAATAAAGTTCAAAATACAATAAATCGTTCGAACGTCTGAGGACCTAAAAACGCCACTGATGCCGCGATTGGCGTGGTCACCTTCTGCGGTCAACTCGAAGTATTTTTACATTTGCCATCAACTTGAAACGAAGTAGAAGAATGTGGGAAAATTTAAAGTGACTAGCAATTTTTTTTATTTTTTTAGGTAGGTAACCCATAGTGATACATATTAAATTATTACAGAATATGTGTATTACAGTATAGCTTAAGCCTAATAATCGATTTTCCTGTATACTATAGCAATTAAGGTTAATAGGATGTGAAATACAGAACTTCTTTGACTTTTAAAAAGTGCTGATTCTCAGTCTATTATATATTACTAGCTTTTGCCCGCGGCTCCGCCCGCGTGGATGTCGGTTATCGCGTAAAAAAGTAGCCTATGTCCTTCTCCATATCCCAGACTATATCTCCGCCAAATTTCATGACGATCGGTTCAGCGGTTTAGGCGTGAAAACGTAACATACAGACAGAGTTACTTTCACATTTATAATATTAGTATGGATGAATATATGAATTTATTTATTTTTTAATTAATGAATTTTGAGAGAGATTGAGTAGGCTCAGTACCTACTAAGGTACAGTGGATTTTTGTATCTTTTGGGTGAGTACTTGAATTGCCAAATCCAGAATTAATAAATAATAACTAATAATAAACAACACTTTAAAGTTTTTTGCCAACAGTAATATTGTTTACATTCTTTTCCATAGCAACTAGGTAGGTTCACTGTATCAATATTCTTTGTTAAATCGAAGATAGTAAGTACATGTTTTATCAATATTATGATAGATATTTCTGACAAGTCATACAAACTAAACCTTAATTTCGGTTATAGTAAAAATATGTATTTGAAATAATTATGTGTATATGTTCATGCCCTTCATTAACTTGTATTCTGTTGTATTTTATTTATATTAATAAACTTTGTTTAAATTATACTTTTACTTTATAAGCAGCTTCTGTCCAATGTCTTTTTCTTAAAATGTTATGTACCTACACCTATAATTAGTGTATACATTATCAGTAATGCCTTTCCTAAATACTTTAGTAAACAAATGTTGAATGTATATGCTGTTGCCTGTTCTTTAATAAATAAACTGATAAGTTGAGTTCCTTAAGTTCCGAGTTAAGCTACATGTTTACTGACAAATGCTTGCACTGACTGGAAAGGTCCACTCAAATTTGGTTCTTTCCTCAAAAGAGCATCTCAAACCTTAATTCTCATATGGCCTGACCAAGATTATGTCTGGACTTTAAAAGATCTCAGACACTAATCTGCATGGTCCTCACATGGTCTGACCAAGATTATGTCTGGAAAAGAGACTGACTTCTGAGTTTGCTTCGGTCTTTCTTCTCATAGTTAGGAAACAACAAACTCATCTAGTTTTAATTAATAAAATAAATATCATAATTATAACATTGAATCAATGAATAGGTAAATCACATATCCAAGTTGTAGAGCAAACTAGACTTTATGTGTGGGGTTTTAAAGTAAATTTTCACTTATTTTTCATTTCATTCATTAATTCATTAGAAAACCAGCGTCAGACAGCATCTGTCTGGGATTCATGCTGAAATGAACCTTTTTGGTGCAGCCGTGAGACAAACTTTTTTGTAAAACAGTATTTTCAATTTTTAATTTTTTACTAGCTTTTGCCCGCGGCTACGCCCGCGTGGATGTCGGTAATCACGTAAAAAAAAGTAGCCTATGTCCTTCTCCATATCCCAGGCTATATCTCTGCCAAATTTCATGGCAATCGGTTCAGCGGTTTAGGCGTGAAAACGTAACATACAGACAGACAGGTTACTTTCACATTTATAATATGGATGGTATTTAAAAGTACTTCAATTTTATTTAAAAGTACTCCCATTTCATTTACCTAATTTTGCCTGTGTTCCACCAAATATACTGAATGTGCACCAAAATATAACCTAACCTAACCTTTAATATTTGGTGCACGATCAGTATTTTTCGGGGAAGAATAAAATTTTAGAAATGCATACATAGATGTACCTTAAGATTTTTGGTGAACACAAAAATATTATCCTTATAATATTAGTATGGAAGTATGGATTTGTATTTTGTGTTTCACGAACGGTGACCAAATAAACGTTATCCAGTGAGAGAGCAGTGGTAGCCTAGTGGTACCGGCCCCGACTTACGAGTTGTAGGTCGTGAGTTCGAACCCCAGCAGACGCTTTACATTGTGTAAATAATTTCATTGCCACTGCTCTCAAAACGGTGAAGGAAAACTTCGGGAGGACACCGGGATGTCCTAGAATCAAAAATTCAAAGACATGTGACATCTACCAACCCGTACTGGGCCTGGGTGATGGACACTTACACCCCAATCCTCACAGAGAGGAAGCCTGAGTCCCAGCAGTGGGGCAACTAATACTTTTGTAACAATTTAATTTAAAAGAGTGTCCATGGAGTTTCTTGCCCATTCTTCTCCATAGGTACCTACGCTTTGGAATGGGCATGTAGCTGCATGTAGCTTCATTTTTCTTACTGACCGACTCCTTGACAATTCAAAAGGGCCTGTAAATGGTTTAATTGAAATAAATGGTTTGAGTTTGGACATTGTAGGCTGATATGCTTATGCTAAACATTATCCTTTCTTTCTTCTTTGTTTACATATTTGGAAAATTATATTGCGAACGCACACAACGCATATACTTATAGGGTAAAAGTGTAAAATTTGTTAACAGTACTTTTATGGTGTTATGACGTTATTTAAATACCCATTTGATGTAAATTAGGGCACAATATACAATTTGAATTCGTATAATACAATGTATCCATCAGTTTTGTTTGTTACTGGGTAATTTACGTACCAAATAACAGAACCGTATTTGGGATTTTAACAAAGATTCCTCGAATGACTATCACTGGTCCCGCTCACAACCATTCTGACTGTGAGTTAATATGACTTGAAAAAACCAGGTCAGGAATTAGATAACCTAGGGTAATATTGTAAAATAATTTACTTGGATTTTAATAAATAAGTCAAAAATGACACAATAATATGAAATCAACAACCTCTCAGGTTTATCCATACTAATATTATAAATGTGAAAGTAACTCCGTCTGTCTGTCTGTATATTACGTATTCACGCCTAAACCGCTGAACCGATCGTCATGAAATTTGGCAGAGATATAGCCTGGGATATATACTTTCTTACGCGATAACCGACATCCACGCGGGTGCAGCCGCGGGCAAAAGCTAGTAATATTATAAATGTGAAAGTAACTCTGTCTGTCTGTATGTATGTTAAGTTTTCACGCCTAAACTGCTGAACCGATCGTCATGAAATTTGGCAGAGATATAGCCTGGGATATGGAGAAGGACATAGGCTACTTTTTTACGCGATAACCGACATCCACGCGGGCGGAGCCGCGAGCAAAAGCTAGTATAATATAGCTTTTGCTCGCGGCTCCGCTCACGTGTGTTTTATCAATAAACCCTGTACAAAATTAATGACATAATGACACAATAATAACATTATGGTAATTAAGGTATTGAAAAGCAAAATAAACATGTAATTTTTTCAACATTTTGATCATTTTAAATAGATTATAACTTGACTAAAGCTTGTTCCTTCTGAGAAGAAAATGTTTAAGCTGTGAGTCCGTTTAAGCTGATAGTGCTGAAAATATAGTATTAGAAATTGGGTCCACTTCATTTCAATAGTCTAAAATTGATGTTTGTTATGGAGAAACGAATAAATAAACTGTTTATTTAGACTACTGCAACAAAAGATTAAGACAGACGTTCCAGAATAAGTTTGTATTGATTATGTAATCAGAATCAAAATATTTGTATAACAAGTAGTTGTTCCGGGTCTGGCTGTTAGTGTATGTGAGTTTAAATGTTTGTGAATGCACCCACAATACAGGAGAAATTCATAGTGAGGCAACGATAAAAAAAAAAAACATAAAAACTGGCCTAACACAAAACTTGAAAGCTGTTTCTTAGCAAAAAAAAAAAGAAAAAAAAAATATTTATCTTATCTTATTTACAACTAGCAAGCTGCCCGTGTGAAATATCTAGTTAATATATCCTTTATACGGCAATACTGTAGTTTCACAATAATGAAAGAATTTTCGGAATTGGGTCAGTGGTTCCGAAGATTACCCACTACTTATACTCACAAATTTTACATAATAATAATATTATTATAGTACCTATAGATCTTGGATAGCACTTTAAATAATTTGTTTACTTTGCAATCAAGTAATCTGTCACCAATAACATTAACGAGTGGGTGAATGGCCCACAATGACAAAACAATAATAATATTGTATGTATCAGCTGTTTAATAGTATTTCTGATAACAATACAAGTCTACGCACAACACATTATTTTTAAATCCCATTTTTTCTTTTTGCCCCACTTTTCTGTATGATTTGTAATACAAATAACAATACACATGACAGGCAGAGATTTATAGTACAATCATATTTTGCCAGTGTAAGGAAATCTGCATTTATAGTTGAAACTAGTTGCACCCCGTGGCTTTGCTCGGGTGGCTTTTTATAAAATAAAAGTAGCAAAGTAATATCAGCTATCTTCCAGTGAAAGTCTCGTCAAAATCGGTACAGCTGTTTCGGAAATTACCCGGAACAAAAACTCAAACTCAAACTCAAACTCAAAGCATTTATTTCAAATAAACCAATTACAGGCACTTTTGAATTGTCAAGGGGTCGGTCAGTCAGAAAGATGAAGCTAGTTGCCCATTCCAAAGCGTAGTAGGTTCCTATGGAGAAGAACGGACAAGAAACTCCATGGACACTCTTTTAAAACAAAATATTGTTACAAAATATGGGTTACATCATTCATGTTGAAGTTATACATGTGAGAACAATGTAGAAAGACGTGCACGTTAGAAGCGTCCGTAATAGAAACAATTCAAAAATTAAAATAAGCCGTGGCAGCTAAGAGATGACCAGTCCCAACTGACGGCGCCCGTTCACGAACATGACGCATGGATCAGCACCATTTAGCTCAACCATTTTGAAGGGAACTTAATGATCCAACACACACGCCACCACCAGCGAGACATTTGAGTGAGCATGACATACTCTCAGCCGCCAGGGCACATTCAAGTCAATAAAAGACATATTACCCGGTAAATGGTAGCTCTATAGTACATAGTACTCACACCTGTGCTATGCAATTATATAATTCAAGGACATTGAGTTTATACAATGCAAAAATAGTTTACAATCTTCAGCAGCTCCAACATGATTGTCAAATGTTAATTAACTAGCTGAGGTTGTGGAGCAGGACCAGCATTCAGCCAAGCATTTTTATCAGCGATGTAATCCCCCAACTTATAATATGCCTGCCTGCATAGTGTGCGTTTTATACAAGATTTAAATTTAGTCTCATTCAGTTGAAAAAACAGTTCAAATAGATGGACAAAAGTGTTAAAATTGTTTTATTTTTTATTTTTTATTATACACCGTGGCATTTTAGTCGTCTTACAAAGACAGCTCACTTCATGTATCCAATGACTACTAATCATTCATGCAAAAAAATAATTTTTTGGAACATTTAATTATTTTTTTATTATTTATGACGCATGACATAGTTTAAAACGCCCTGTTACGAGTGCAGTCCGAACCTTGTGATACAAGGGCGCCGCAGAATGGATTTAGATTTAAGTTTAAGTTGCAATAGTAAGAAACACATTTTTGCGTTAGGGTGAATGAACTCTGATAAAGATGTCGCCGCTCCATTCCGCGGCGCCCTTGTAACACAAGGCTCGGACTGTATACTGTCACACAGGTATAAGTGACAGAAACAATGCTATACAAAGACAAACATTTTTTTAAACTCAATGTGCCATATTATAGCCAGATACCTAGAACTTTCATCATCATCTGTCTAGCCTATTCCCAACATGTTGTGGTCAGCTTCCAGTCTAACCTGCATCTGAATACCAGTATTTTACATGGAGCGACTGCCGATCTGACCTCCACAACCCTGTTACAACTATGTAAACCTTAGTTATACTTGTGTTATTATTTTTTGATTTGGTATGTGAGGTACTTACAAGCCAGACATAAGTGGAAACGACGGGAGGGAACGCCTTAAGAGTGCACATAGTGATCTCATTGATGATGTTCTCCAGAAAGATCAGGTGCATAGTTACTGCAATTAGCTGACCCTCCTTTGCATAAATGGTTGAGATTTTTTAGAATACGATCAATAGAATTTTATCATTCTTAATTTTATTTAAATACCTATACAAAATCTACCCAAAACTATCAAAATATGAAAATCTTACAATTTGTTAGTAAAAAAAACCACAACCATTTGAGCAAAGGGGGGTCAGCTAATTGCAGTCACTGACTGTACTTGCAACCAGTGTGCATGTACAACCAGATGTATGAACGTAAACGAAACAAAGGGAGTATGTGCGAATCATAGCAGGTAGCCTTCTATAGTATCTGCCTACCCCCATGGGGAAATGGTGTCGGTTAATGTGTGTTATTATTATCTACGTAAGTAATGTTTATACAATCCACCTTTGTTAATCTCAAATGACCTAGAAAATGAGCTTTATTGTCAATACAAAAGAATGTTAACAAAGACTGGGTTCTTGATAACATGCAAAGGTACAAATTAAAATAACATTGAGTAATGTTGCCAGATTTATTGTAACCTTTTTTTTTGGGTAAATTGTTTAAAAAAAATCTAGGTGATTTTTTTTTTTTCTAGGATCTAGTGTGTTTATTTTAGCGATATTGTAATTTCAGAAAAAGTCTCGAAAAAAAAAAAAAATGCTAAATTCTATTCTACCAGTTTTAGCAAACAGTTTTATGAAAAGTGAAAGGCAAAGCCAACAGTGTAATACCAGTTTTTTACATGCAGATTTTTTCTTAGATTTTCTTTACTAGAATATCAAAAATTTCGCAACTGGTAACTCGATCGTAAAAAAATATATTGCCGTGTTCTTCGCAAGCAAAACACAGTTACCGCGATGCGTATTCTATTAACCAAGGTCATGCACTAAGAATTGATCCAATTAAAACCACCACGGACATTCCGCGCACTAAAGAGTCCACTTATGAAAACCAAACAGTTTTAGGAAGATTATGGAAATACCTTACCGTTAAAAAAATGCGTAACCTGATACCACTGATATTAAATTGATATTACGTCAAGGCCACACGTTATAAAGCATTTTTGAAGCGTAATTACAACTTTCACACGTCTTCACCGCCTCGCACTCGCAAAATCGCCAAATATAATTCCAAAAATACTCTCCAGTGTTATATTTAGCGACATAGCATGACAGAGCCTAAGTTCTTATAAACACAAATTGAATCCGTTTAACCATGTTCCATCACGTGTTTAGTACGGCATAACGTAAATATCGATCGTTAATAACCAGTTTTCGTGTGGAAAATACATTAGATACTCACAAAATATGAAAAAAAAAATCTCCGGTAACTTGGTAACAGAATCACACGGTTATAACTTCGACTGTAGTGTTTACAACAATTATTTTATTTAACACTCGCGTCGTACACTTTTATCGACACTTTTGTATATTTAATTGTATTAAAATGGAGCGTATACGTCGGAAAAATATATTTTCTTGTGCTCCTATGTAATTTTAGAAGGCTCCATGACTCCAATGCCTGACGTCACTCAGATTGTTGGCAATCCTATTTTTATGCCACTTCCTACTCAAACGATAAAATGTCTTACTAACTTTATTTTTCGTGCAATTTTAATCCTTTCCACAATGCAATAAAGCATACTTTAGATTTACTTCAAGGATTATAAACCTGTGATGGAGAATTTCAGTGCTGCCATTACAAAAATTAAATTTTTGTTTTACTTTTTTATGCGTGACTCAACACCAGCTGATTGTTTTCTGTGAATATTTTTATTAATAATTTACTATTGATCAATTTTGTTTGTTTCTAAATTAACGACTGATTATTTTACTATAAAATTATTCTAATTTTAATATTCATGAAAATACATTCAATTAATCATTTGACGTTAATAGTTCTAGCGATTCAGCTACTCATCGCTAGATGGCGATAAATCTATTTGTAATTTCATTTGGCACAAGATGTCACTATATCTTATTTTAGAGACAAAAATAACTGTGGTGTTTTGGGTTTGTTAATCTCTACTCTATCCCAACCATGAGTTTGTATCGAATCAATATGTGAGTAGGAATCGTGTTAAGTTAGAATACGAAGACGGGTTAAGGGCCATAACTGTGTTATATAGCTAAAGTTTAAAAAATAACAATCAAAATGGACTCGATCCAGAATACGGCTAAGTTTCGCTGTACTTAGTCTGATGATGATTATGTAGCTAGCTAAGAAGGTTGGTTAGGAGGCTGACTGCCCCACGAGCCCCTTGTATTTTATGAGTCTGAACAAAGTCGGATGCCTTTGGTGTGATCTACGAACTTTGCTGTTCTCAAGTTTTCCAAAATGAAAATGAAGTCATTTATTCAAATAAGGCTGAAAATCAGTACTTTTTGAACATCAAAATTACTTAGGTCAGTCCCCAAAACAGACACCCTTCACGACTTATTTTAAGACAAAATGCTGACCAAGTCTTCTTTGTTTTGAAACACGAGAGTTACCTACCTATATAAATACTTACAAGAGCCCAGATGAAAGAGATCAGTAATGTCAGTTAGGTTGGTAGTGGGACCTTACCGTGTTTGCAAACTTACAGCATTTCTTTCGAATAAACAATTTTTACACGCATTTTATAATTGTCAAGGAGTCAGTCAGTCGGAAAGATGTAGCTGGTTGCCCATTCCAAAACGTAGTAGGTTCTTATGGAGAAGAACGGACAAGAAACACCACGGACACTCTTGGAGCATCCTAGTTGGATGCTATTTGATATGCATGGTTAGGTTGGGGTTGCAAAGCAAAGCCTTACGTCTGCAACAGGTTATGGGGAACCATTGAGTAACCCACTCTGTTGGGTAACTTCCCGCTGGTTAATACTCCGTGGTTAACACTATTAACTACTGGGAATGATGCGTTCTACTGGTTAACAGTGTAGACGAACGCGACATTTTTTTCTCAATAGTCCCTCCCCCTCGTCCCGTCTCGTGCATATTTCAGGAGTCAGATTAAAGTTAAAATAAATAAAAAATATAACGGTTTTTGAAAGTGCTTTAATTAAGACTTAAGGCATCAAATTAATGATTTCTTGAAATAGATAATCACAATAAATGTAATAAGGTTATTATTTAAAATGTAAAAAAAATAACCTAGTTTTACATCAATTGAGTTTTTTTTAAATCAGATTTCCCTAAATAAACATAAGAAACAAAAACAAAAAAATGATGCGGGACTAGGGGGGGAACTATTGGGAAAAAATGTCGCGTTCGTAAACACTGTTAACCGGTAGTAGAACGCATCATTCCCAGATAGGGTTAACCACGGGGTTTTAACCAGCGGGAACGACTCACTCTGTTTATTTATGTAAGCATTTTCTATAGTTACCTATACCCAAAGTCTCTAATTCAGATAATTTATGTAAACAAAGTAATGTCACTGTCAAAATGTCAGGACAGTGGTGCAAAACAAAAAAAAAATTCAAAGTTCTTATAATTAATTCACTTTAATTTTAGCGATGACTATATACATAGTCATCGCTAAAATTAAAGTGAATTAATTATAAGAACTCTGCAAGCAAAATACCGTCGCCAAACAATGTTTTGTGTAATATGTCGGAGACACGGCGTATGATCGTCATAATCAGCCCTTTTAAGTGCAGTGCTAGGCGTAGGCCTCCCAAAATCGATTTCCACTCGAAACAGTTTACAGCCGTTTTCATTAGTGTTGTGGAAAATTTGGAAATGTTTGAATCTCCTGTATAGTAACCAGTATCATAAAATATTTTATACCAGAAAATCTCCTTTTTTTAATAACTTTGTTTAAAACCGAAAATTTATAAAAATAATTACGGTATGATTATTTTTTAATTGTTATTTCTTAAAATCAGTACTTAAAAGAAAATGAAACCTCTTTTTTCGCCATTTTATGTGAATTACCATTACGAAGATATTTTTTTGTTATGTTATCCCCTTTGTTTACATAAATTATCTGAATTTGAGACTTTGGGTATAGTTGTTCCACACTTTAGGATTTTTTTGCCTGTGACGTAGTTGCGTTTAAAAACCTCAATATGTCTAAAAATTGATTTTTTAATTATATTTCATAGAACTATTATTTTCAGTCCGGGAATCGAACCCGCAACATGTAGCGCAAAATCTAACTGTTGAGCTACAGTAATGGCCGTGAGAAAAGCCATTGAACGTTTATAACTATTGTAATCAAAGGTATGGTTAAATAAAACCAGGAATACTGTACAAATAAAATTAATTTATTTATTTAATACGTTTTGCAGAAATATTGATGTCAAGCGATAACTGGCGCCAGTTTTTAAAGAACCACGGAGTAAGACCTATTCAGATAATTATAACCGTTATCGTTGTGACGCTCGGCAACGAAACAGGGGGCCAAGTCTACTAATGTACAAACGTTGCAATGGTCTCTTCATTGTGAGTTTTTGACAGATTTGCCATACAAACACTGTCAAATACTCACAATGGCGAGACCATTGCAACGTTTGTAAATTAGTAGACTTAGGCCCCTGGTCCAAAGTCCGTCATCGCTAATCGAATGTTACTTTGTCTAGGCCCTCAGAAGGCGCTACTGAGCGCGACAGCGATATCGCTTATAGCTGAACAAGCCTTTACCAAACGCGATCAACAATCAATCAATTTTCAACAACAGTAGCGCTATTTTGTAAAAATCTCACCGTGAATTCGTAGGTAAAGTGACTTCAAAGTTAGCTGTCAATCTCTAGACTCCCTAGCGTCAGTAGAGCAATTCTGTAAAAATCTCACGGTGAAAACTTAGGTGAAATGTGCTTGAAGTGACGTGAAATGAGCTTGATGTGACGTGAAATGAGCTTGATGTGACGTTAAATGAGCTTGAAGTGACGTGTAATTTCCACCTGATGCTAGAGATTGACACTGTTGACAGCTCACTTCACCTAAGTTTTCTCGGTGAGATGGTTACAGAATAGCACTGCAGGTAGGATGACAGTTCACTTCAAGCTCACTTCACCTATATTTTCACGGTGAAATTTTGACAGAATCGACCGGCTGTAATATCACCTGATGTTAGAGATTGACACAATCGACGGCTCACTTCATGCTCACTTCACCTAAGTTATCACGGTGAGTCTTTTACAGAATGGCATTATAGGAATTATTAGGGTTCATGGCAAAAGATATCTACTGCACAGGAGCTATATGTGAAGCAATTTTTAAACAAATTATTTTCCCACATATAGCGGTGGAAGTCACCTTTTCAAACTGTCATTTTTATTCAAAATATTGACAAGCAAAAGAGCATTAACTTTCCTCTCAACTGTGAGTATTTATTTGTATCTATATGTTTATACACCGTAGCATTTTAGTCGTCTTACAAAGACAGCCCACTTCATGTTTCCAATGACTACTAATCATTCATGTAATATATATATATATATATATATTTTTTAACATTTTGTTTTTTTTAATTATTAATTATGACGCATGACATAGTTTAAAACACCCTGTTACGAGTGCAGTCCGAGCCTTGTGTTACAAGGGCGCCGCAGAATGGAGCGGCGACATCTTTTTATTTTTTTTTATTCTACTATGAGTTTGCTCTTGACTTTAGTCTAGGTCTGGATGACAGAGACAAAGTCCACGATGGAGTGAGCTTACCCAGAAGAGAGTTCATTTCACCCTAACGCAAAAATTTATTTCTTAATATTGCAACTTAAACTTAATCTAAATCCATTCTGCGGCGCCCTTGTATCACAAGGCTCGGACTGCACTCGTAACAGCGTCATACTCCCTGGCGGACCCACCTTTGCTATAATAAGCATAAGTTACATGAAAAATTCTATGAAATGTCTATAAAATTCTAGTTCTATTAAAAAAAAGTCTATATCTCTAGTTTCGACGTAAACTTTTGTTTAAAGTGGTTGCGCTGCAGAGTATCCTTCCCGGCGAAACCACCATGATATTTCTATTACTATACATAGTATACGCAAATAGATAGTATCAAATAATTCTATAACAATTCTATATTGCACTAATACCCCCAAATCCTCAATCTAATTTAAATATACGAACAAATCGGTGCCGCAAACTTTGTTTTCGGAATAGTCGCTAAGTGCCTAGATTAAAGTTCTTAGCAAATAACATTTGTCAAATATCATACAATATCTTCCAGGCGTTTAGTTCATAAGCATACAAATAATAATATATTTTCTTGTGTTTTCATTTTATTATTAGTTTTAATAGATTATTGTAATAAATAAAATGATATTCAGTGAAACATCTGTACATCCATTACTAATACTGGCCACTTATATAATAATAAAGTGATAAGCGAATAATTGTCTCTATACTTACCTACTGTCAGAAAAGTTTATTTTAATAAACACCGTAGCATTTTAGTCGTCTTACAAAGACAGCCCACTTCATGTATTCAATGACTACTAATTATTCATGTAATTCTTTTTTTTTTTTTACCTTTGTTTTTTCTTTCTAATTCATTATGACGCATGACATAGTTTAAAACACCCTGTTACGAGTGCAGTCCGAGCCTTGTGTTACAAGGGCGCCGCGGAATGGAGCGGTGACATCTTTATGAGAGTTCATTCACCCTAACGCAAAAATGTGTTTCTTACTATTGCAACTTAAACTTAATCTAAATCCATTCTGCGGCGCTCTTGTATCACAATTCACAAGGCTCGGACTGCACTCGTAACAGGGTGTTTAAAACTATGTGATGCGTCATAATGAATAAAAAAAAAAAAACAAATTTTAACGAAAAAAAAATCTTACATAAACGATTAGTAGTCATTGGATACATGAAGTAAGACGAAAATACTACGTTGTAGAATAATAATAGCACGGTAATTTCATTTTTTTATTAAAAATTATATTAATATATTATTAATCATTAATTTATAATTATTAATTAATTAATTATTTTTGCTAAAGTTCCTTAAGTAGGGTAAGGGGATCCTTCTAATTGTTTTAACGATATGACATACACAAATAAGTCGTTACAGGAAAATTTAAAATGAAATAACCATATTATTATTATTATTAAAGGCTAAGGCTATTATTGTTATTATTATTAATTAATTATTGCTATTATCATTATTATTTATTTTTTATATATTTTTATTTTATTTATTGTTTTAAATAAAATTTAAATTATGATCTTTTCTGACAGTAGTAAAGTATAGTGACAATTATTCGTTTATCAATTCAAAATTCGTTATGTGGCCAGTATTAGTAATGGATGTACAGATGTTTCACTGAATATCATTTTATTTATTACAATAATCTATTAAAACTAATGATAAAATTAAAACAAAAGAAAATATATTATTATTTGTATGCTTATGAACTAAACGCCTGGAAGATATTGTATGATATGTGACGAAACGCTATTTGCTAAGTACTTTAATCTAGGCACTTAGCGACTTTTTCGAAGACAAAGTTTGAGGCACCGATTTGTTTGTATATTTAAATTAGATAGAGGATTTGGGGGTACTAGTGCAATATAGAATTGTTATAGAATTATTTGATACTATCTATTTGCGTATAATATGTATAGTAATAGAAATATCATGGTGGTTTCGCCGGGGAGCATGCTCTGCAGCGCAACCACTTTAAATAAAAGATTACGTCGAAACTAGAGATATAGACTTTTTTTTAATAGGACTAGAATTTTATAGACATTTCATAAAATTTTTCATGTAACTTATACTTGTTACAGCAAAGGTGGTTCCGCCAGGGAGTATGACGTCTCGTAACAGGGTGCTTTAAACTATGTCATGCGTCATAATTTATAATAAAAAAAACTAAAGTAATTTTTTTTTTTTTTTTTACATGAATGATTAGTAGTCATTGGATACATGAAGTGGGCTGTCTTTGTAAGACGACTAAAATGCCAAGGTGTATATTCTAGCCTTATGCATTTATTTAAGTACAGTCGCCAACATATCAAGTCACCACAAACTGTCAGATTTTCTCATTCGATTTTGAACAATTTTAAAGTTTAAAATCGTTTGTAGAAATTTGACAGTGTCTTGTAGCTTGATCTGCTGGCCACCGTGCATTAATGTATTATTTTTTTTTTGCGTTATTCGTGCATTTAATATTTCAGTTTAAGACTTGGCATGTTCATATTTTTCTTGTCCTCACACACTAATTATCATTTCTCATTTCTCCTTTCGCAGGTCTGCTGGAAGAAATTTCTGAAGAAATAAGTAGTACCTACCTACCTTTGTACACAAAATTATAATTATGTCGTATCTCTAAGTATTTTAGGTACTGTGTGTACATAAATAAAAATAACCTTAAGGCACTAATTCCTTGACTGTACAGTGGCCAGCACATCAAGCTACACGAAATTGTCTTTCTCCAAACGATTTTAAACTTTAAAGTGTTGATGATTAAGTTCAAAATCGAACGAAAAAATTTGACAGTTTGTGGTAACTTGATGTGCTGGCCACCCTACTTACAAATATATGAATAAAGTATCGCACGGCGAAAAGAACAATATTTTTCATTTTTATTGTGACAAAAGCCATTTTATGCAATGTTGTTTGTTAAGGATGTTTGTTCTTCCGGAATAATTGCTCTAAATGATGGTAGAAACCACACCAAAATCCGTTGCGTAAGTAGTTAAGAAGAAAAACGCGGTCACACAAACAGACACGAAAAGCGACTTCAATTTATAATATGTATAGTATAGATATAGAAGATACAATTATTATGGTGCACCACATGAAACACTCGGTAAAAAAGAACAGATCCACAAAAAAAAAAAAAATCATAACCTAAAAATATTTCTACATTTTCTTCTCCAGTCGAGAATTCCAGGATGTTCAATGTTGTATGGTCCGTAAACCAGGAAAGTTAGTAGGCCGTACAGTCTCTCCCAAAGTTGTAATGCAGTACTATACAACCTACTACCTCACCCAATCTACGGCGTTTTATCTTCTCTTCTCTTCTTAGTCTTCTTATTGTTCTTCTTCTTTTCTGCAACTTGTTTATAGGTATCTGGAGTGAAGGTGTACGGTCGGGGAATTAAGAGGTTAAGCAATTAGAGGCGTTTGCGCAAGAGTCACCATAATTTTAACAATTTGACAGACTATGAATAAGCCATTAAATAATTTGAAAGTAACATAGTAATTATTAAACTCTATTTTCCCTTTTCGAACAGTCATTTTCAATTATGTTGTTGGCAGTAAAATTTTTTTTTTTTTTTTAATCATAAGCACGGTGCAAGTAAAGATTGATGTAAAGCTGCCTAACCTTTTCATTCTCCGACTGTACAAAAAATTATGACATAATTTTCAAACGAAAATACAGTTGTTCACGTAATAATAAAATCAACACTTTATGTTTCTTTGTGATTTATAAATATTGCTTTGAAATATTAAATAGGTGTATAATAGGCACTATAATACAATAGGTACACAATTTTAATATGAAAAGTAATAATTATAAAAGTATTTATCAATAAGAAATACACTTTTGTCAATATGTTTTATTTAATCCAATTGGAAAATTGGATTAAATAAAATTGTTTGTCAGGACAACAAAAAAAAAAAAACCTGCCAGGGTTGCGGGTTTGTCCGAAAGGGATACCGTGGCCCTGGCACACAGGCAACTGAAGGAACACGGGTGTGTTTTTATTACAGAGTCAGTAAAAGTCTGACACGCCCTCCCGCTCCACCCAGAGCGGGAGAAGTTATTTGATAATTTCCAATCCAAAAAAAAAAAAAAACTGGGTATTTTTTCACTGGATTCCGCATATATTAGACACTAATAACCAGCCACTGAGAGAATGCGTTCCTGACAGCTGTCAGTTGGACACGATTAGGAACTAATATAGTTTAAATTCGTAAAATACGTTTTATTTTGTACTCAGCTGACAGGAGTCAGGAACACATTCTGTCATCGACCGCAGTACCTTATGTAATCTCACTGGTAGTTTGGTTACTGATGGTTACGTACCCAATCTAGCAGAACATGGCTATCATAATAACATAAATCAACTTAAAAATAACTAGGTGATTACGCATTTAAAATACAAAAAAATAGAGTACAACTGAAGAAAACAAATCTAGGCAAACTACAATAGACTCTACAAGAGATGTGCCAACTATATTAAGGGGCAAGCGTCAGGGTTCGCGGGCTATCCTCGTATAATCTGAAATCATGACTTTTAGGATTATACTAACTTAGGAGTTTATTACAGAGTCTAATGATTATAATTCCGTTGCTGCAGCTGCAAATTACAAAAATCGTAAGAAAATTTTAATTTCGCGGGCTACCTTAGCGCTTCCCCCATATGTAGGGTTGCCAACTTTTTTATACCAAGTTATAGTATTTTCGAAGCCATTGCCTGAAAAAATATAGTAGGTTTCAAAAACATTTTTATTCTTTAAATGCATATTTTTTGGTACTATGAACCTTTATTAACAGGTTTTTTATTATTAATGTCTCGTAACTATTATTGCACTCTAAATTAAGGTTAGAAAATACCATTACTTTAGCTTTTATGAGATTAATACTGGGCTTACTGCGATCATCTCGCCATTTGAATTGAAATAAAAATATAGTAGTTTCGCCTACTATATTTTTCTTTAGAAATATAGTATTTAGGCCTCTAATATAGCAGGATACTATATTATATAAAAGGGTTGGCAACCCTACCCATATGTAATAATTACTAAGTGCGGATTTCACCAATAAAATTGAACGCGTGAAATTGCGTGAAGCGGACGCCCGCGCGGTTCCATACAAAAGTGCTCTGTTGCGGGGACCCACGCGGGGCTCAGTAGCGCCAGCTTACTGGCTGTCGTATTTTTTTCTTGCTAGTCGTTGTTTTGCTAAGTTCTGCGTCGACACGATTGTACATGCACACCGTTAAAATTAAACTACGGGAAATTCATTGCCCATGGAGTCCACGCGCGTACACTTGCGACGGGTGCCCGTCGCGGACGCCCGCTTGACACAGTTTCAGGCAAGCACATCTAAACCGCGTTCAAGAGCTGTCAGTATATAAAAAAAGCCGCGCTTGCCATTTAATGGGTGTCTCTAATAACTAGAGATCGGAATCGGATATTCGGATGCATATTCACCTAAAGTTGAGATGTTTGCTATAATGGAAAGCGCTTTTGTATCGAATAAATCCCGCGGTTCCTGTGTTTTATTTTTATTTTAACTAACACACACCACTTACTCTTACACCGTACATACACATATTTGCATAGGGGGTTAAAATACGTTTAAATAAATATGCATCTGAATAGTTGTGCAATCTAAGAATCTCGGGTATTTTTTTTTTTATAAATAATATTTATGAAGTCGCTTCCATACTATACACCCGACTAGTTATGCATTGCCGGTATTCCTGGCATCACGGGATATTTTCTTACAAAAAATATATTTTAAGAAGCTGCTTCCATACTTTCATAGCTAATAATTAATTTTAGGTAAATATGCATCCGATTATCCGATCTCTACTAATAACCTAATCTTATGTGAAAATTATCAAAACAAAAATAAAATCTAGTCTTATATTCTAATCTAATCTATTCTATTTTAATTTAATTTATTGTAATCAATTTAGTAATCTGCGCATAATGTAGTGCATGCTATCCTATAAGTAATCAGGCGGTTAGACTTAAGTTTGCAATGTACTAATTGTAAAGCAATAGTGTACTCATTGTTGAAGAGCCTAAAAAATAAATAAATAAATAAAATTTGTTATGGAATATTGACACTAACAGCTCTTGAACGCGTTTTAGAAATCTGATCTGATCGCGATCAGTTTCATTGGTGAAATCCTCAATTTACTTTGCCGCGGACCGAAATTGAAGCGAATTTTTGTCACAAAATTGGGTCAAAGCAAAATGAACTTTATGTCAATTGTGTAACGTACAAACTAACTTCTCGGCCCAAACGTATGAGACGACTGATAATTTTTTCGCTGTTACGATGTTAGTCCCATGGAGAAAGTTGTTCAGTTTGATGTTATATCTGATACATGCTGTATAGAATGTGCTGACACAACAACATTTTAGCTATACCCAAAGTCTCTAATTCAGATAATTTATGTAAACAAAGTAATGTCAAGAAATGTCAATGACAAAATGACAGGACAGTGGTGCAAAACATTTTATCATTAAATGTTTTTGTAAATAATCATCGAAAAAATTAAAGTGAATTAATTATAAGAACTCACGCAAACAAAATACCGTTGCCAAACAATATTTTGTGTAGTGTGTCGGAGACACGGTATATGATCTTCATAATCAGCCCAGTGCAAGACGTAGGCCTCTCAAAATCGATTTCCAATCGAAACAGCTTACAGCCGCTTTCATCCAAAATGTGGCTAGATAGGCTACTTACAATATGAATCTATGTATGAGAGTTGTAATATTAATGTTGTAGAAGATGTAAAAAATTAATTTGAAAATGTTTGTATCTCCTGCTTTGTTACCAGTATCATAAAATATTTTATACCAGAAAATCTCCCTTTATTAATAACTTTGTTTAAAACCGAAAATTTATAAAAATAATTACGGTATAATTATTTTTTAATTATTATTTCTTAAAATCAGTACTTAAAGAAAATGTAACCTCTTTTTTCGCAATTTTATGTGAATTACCATTACGAAGATATTTTGTTGTTATGTTATCCCCTTTGTTTACATAAATTATCTGAATTTGAGACTTTGGGTATAGTATGATATAACTGAAGGTAAGTTAAATGTATAATATTACTTATTTTGATACCAAATTACAAAACAGCAAAAAAAAAGTAAAGAAATAAAAATAAAGAAGAAAAACAAAACGGCGAAGAGCGACGAATTCCCGCCAAAACTGCGCCCGCGTATCACCAAACTTGTGTGGGGGACGCACACACTCACGACTCAACGATCGCACGACAGAAACACGACTATTTTGTCTCAAAAACAGATCTGTGCTAAGAATATTAGCAATACACACACACACAACATGACATCACGCCTGCATTCCTCGAAGTAACCTCGGGGAATACAGACGTGATACTAGCAATATTTGTTGTATATTACTTGTATTCTTTTGTAACTCCTTCAAATGCTTGTGATAGGAGTGGATTAACATCAAAAGTACAACGGTTACATAAATAAAATGTAACCCGTTGAGCTATTGAGGCTTGGAATACGACAGAAGTCGCAAAAATACGACAAGTCGCCAAAATACAACAAAAGTTGCCAAAATGCGACTAAAGTCGCCAAAATACGGCTAAAGTCGTCACAAACGACAATAGTCTGGTCTGCGTGCGACAGAAAAGTTGCGCAGTCGCGTCTCCCCAACGGTTAAACGCACAAGTTCGGATCTACGGGTTCCAGTTGAGGGGGCCATTGAGCTAAAAATACTTAGGAAATAAATAATAATACACACATTACGACAGTAAATAACTAAATACTAACTTATTGTGATATCAAAATTGTTAAAATATTAGTTGGATAGTTTAGGTAAACTTCCTTCCTTTTTCGTACATTCTATTTTGGATACTATCTACTCTGTGGACATCACGAAAGCTGTGCTATTTAAACGTTTATGCTGTATTTTTATATTATACCTATGATTTTTTAAATAAAACTGATTTTGAGGCAAATCGTACACATTAACAGTAAAAAAAAAAACTATTTATGTATGTTAACGAATCTGTAGGTATTCAAAGTTGTAATGTGTGCATTTATGAAAAGGTTACAAAAAAAAAAAAAAAAAAAACGGTACGAAAAATAGTAAAAAGATCTGTGCTGGAAAAAGTAAAGTAAAAATGTAAGAAAATAATAAGTAGTGAAAGACACAAAACTTACTCTATGAAAATGAAATTTGAATCGATTACAAACTTTATAACGTTCGCATTTCCAAACATGGAATGCGCCAGTTATGTTGAAGCTCCTTGTAACAGAGGGCGAGCGTATTTAAGCTTGGTGCAAATTCTGAAATCCGGCTGCTATGCTACTGAGAAATTTTTGACTGGGGATCCTTTAACACTTTGCTTGACCAGCGGGGTAATTGCGTAACCAGTGTTGCCAACTCCAATAAATCCGAGTCGCTAGGCTGAATATCAAAAGTCGCTAGAAAGTTGCTAAAACTGTTTTTACCAGGAACGGATCCAGGATTTCGTTCTGGGAGGGGCACAAGAGGCCAGTCGGGGTATGAAAGAGGGGCCAAAAAAAAGCAGAGATAGTTTCTTCCATACATCTCTATCAGTCGTCATCTCAGTACTCACCCCCTTTCTATCCGTATTATCTTTCACATAGTCCATGCATAGTTTTTATTTTTTATAAATGGCTTCTCGCAGCTCAACCTATGCGGCTGCTTAAGCGGGCTTGCTTGTGCCTCAATAACCAGGCCTCCAGTCAGGGCCTAAAACTTATAAAATAAGTGACTACATGCCCCCTGTGGAGTACGGACCTCGGCTTAGGGCGTCGCTGGGGGAGGGCAGCAAGGGATATGCTGGATCGGACTAATTTGGGTCGAATTTAAAGCTACAGACTCAGCGGCGCAGGAGCGGTGGGACGAGGCGGTGAAGACGGAAGTACAGCGGTCGGATTTTGTACTTGCGAACAGTACTGGTGGCCCTACTACTCTCCTGGAGGAGAGCTATGGCGTTGTCGGGACCATTCATCATTCTTTAGCCTTCGTTCCTAGCCATCCACATTCATGATCACAACAGTTTCAAGTATTCTACTTAATTCTAATTAGGTACATTGTAAGCGCGCAAAAATGGTTTTTTAACCTTAAAAAACCATTTCATTTCCTATAGGATACTCATCCGTCTGCAACATACTCTCATACTTATATAATCCCGCCTGTACTCCTCGAAGGAGTAGGCAGAGCTATTACACTCACATTCCACCAGGTATTTTGTAAATGGGTTTCCCATAGTCTCAATAGCAGCCCGAAGTCTGGATGTATTTATGGCCATGCGTTCGCCCGCAATTATATGGGGCTGTAGTATTTTTATCTCATGACGCGCCCTTTACTTGTGATAACCAATTGTACAAACACGCTGTGAGTGTGTGCGTGAAGACGAGTAACGTCAACACATAACACACACCCTCACACACACTTCTGACTGCCATTATCTCGGACGGTACCGAGTGCTCCTGCGCTCACACATTCACAGCGTGTTTATACACTTGGTAACCTCAAGTAAAGCGCGCGTCGCATAGTTTAATAAGGACATTGTACAACATAACTGGCGAACTGTGGGCGCACTATTCATCCCTGTATAATATCTCTATTTCTCAATGGGGTAATTACAGATATATTATACGGGGATGAATGCAGTCCCAACAAATGGGGGAATATAGACATTATGTTATGTAATAAGTTCCATATTACAGGGGACGAGCTTATTACTAGTAACCGAGCACGAACCAGACTCCAGGCTACTATTGAAGATGGAAAAACTCAATAACAGTTTGCATGACCAAGGAATTGAACCAAGGACTACGACGAACGAGGCAGATACTTCCATAAATACGTTGCTAACTTCTGTTTTTGTCCTCATCATAAGGCCATATCGAGGCCTTCAGCATGGTCCTATCTAGTCAGCAGTCTTCTATCCCAGGCCCTGAAAATGATAAAGATGGCATATTAACTTTCAATAAATTAAAAAAAATTAAATCATTGCGAACTTTCGGTATTCTGAGTCCGGATTTGAGCCCGCTTGATGGCAATAAGCTTGCCTCACTGTTATATGGGACTGAAACAAGGCACAAATTCAGACTTCGGGCTGTTACTGAGAAGTGAGGAAATTCTTAATAGAAATAACCCAATAGACTTTTGCCTGAATGTGTCTTTGGCTGATGTTTTGGAGAAAAGGGTTGAGCTGAATGGTGCTGATCCATGCGTCATGTTTGTGAACGGGCGCCGTCAGTAGGGACTGGTCATCTCTTAGCTGTACGACTTATTTTTTTTTTTGTACCTACTCTGGACACTTTTAAGGTGATTATTTTTTTTTTTTTTACATCCTTCTCATATTTAATTATAAATTCAACAATATAGATGTAACTAATATTTTTGTAACAAATTAATTTAAAAGAGTATCCATGGAGGTTCTTGCCTGTTTTTCTAAATAGGTACCTAGGCTACTACGCTTTGGAACGGGCATGTAGCTTCATTATTTTTTCTTAGTGACCGACTCCTTGACAATTCAAAAGTGCCCGTAAATGGTTTAATTGAAATAAATTATTTGAGTTTGAGTCAACTTGGAGATCGAAGCAAGGACCATTTACCTGGCAGTCACACTGAAAACAACTGAGTGACGAAACGCAGGGAGGGGACGCCCTAGGAGGACATATAGTGGCCATATTGGTGATATTCTTCTTTTATTAAATAGGTTTTTATTTTTATTTATCTTTTATATAGATTCTTTTCTATTTTGATAATGTGTGAACGTTGTAGGCCTGGTAGACCGTAGATTTGTTGACAATTTTCTATTTAGAACCTGGTACTTGTTGAAAGGCCTACACTGTCCTGCCATACCTATTAACACTGTTATTTGAAAACATTGTAAAAGCTTATTATTTTTAAAAGAGTAACCGTGGAGTTTCATGCCGGCTCTTCTCCATAGGAAACGACCAATTGGAACCGTGCACCTAGCAGCAGGTTTATGGGAAATAAAATATTTTTATTGTTTATTTTGAAAGGTCAGGTATTCGCTACCGGCGTGCGTGTATGACCAGATGTATGAATGTAAACGAAAGGGGGTATGAAAGGATCGTAGCAGGTGGCCTTATGATTTATGTTTAGTAACGAATATTCTCTAAAAAAAAGTATATAAATCCTTAATTACACATAATATCACTCAGGAGTTGATTCCTGTACAATGTTAATTTGTCAAAATTATCATTTGAGTAAAACAATACATTTTATTGTCAATGTCAAACTGATTAACTTGACGTTTCTTATCCGGTAGTGATAAGGATACAAATTATATTTTTCATTCCGTAGCCATTACAAAATCATTAGTATAGAAAAATATCGGTACCAAAAATTGCCAGAAAGTTATATGTAGTTAGCATTTGGAGGATATTAGAGAAAACAACAAAACACAACAAACGCAATACGACTTCTTCATCTTTTCGAATTGATGGCAAAGGTTAAAATATTGTAGATATTATTTTAGATGAATTGGGCACAGTAGGTGGAATTTTGTAGGTCCTCAGAAGTGCGTGTGTGTCCAAAGTGTCCATGCACCCGTAGACACTTTGGACACTCTAACATCACGGTAATAATATCTACAGTATTCTATCTTCATACAAACGGTCGGAACGCGAGTCATACCTACGCGCCTCGAGTTCGGTATACACTCGGTATGCAAACAGTCGCGAATGTGTGTCGAACGGACCCGGACGGTGTGATGGTTTTGTCAGCAGTCAGCGTGCGATTTGTGACAAAATAATATTCATTGAAATAAGTACAAGTACTTACGTTATATGGCAAAAAGCAATTGTAGACTATATTGTGCTGATTTTGGTTGCTTGATTCTTTAATAATATTTTTTTAATTACCTGGAAACTCTGAAAGGCAAGACTACTTTTTTATATACCTGCTAGTACGTAATTTGTTTCTTTTTTTATAGGTAGGTTTTCGCTTTTTCTAACGAGTAAAATACCTGGATTAATAAATTAATAAGTGGATAGGGTGAAAAAAGTGACACATAAGTGATCTGCCTACGCTCGCGTAAAAAAACTAGTACGTAGTTTCCTAGGCTAGGCTATCTAATTACTTATGTACTTAGCTACTTACATATTTATTTAATTAGATGATATATCATTATGAAATGCTAAACGAGAGTAATAAATTGTAGGTACGTAGAGGTACCTAGTAAGATTTACATTAGGTATAATTTACTCTTTAAGTAAGATTTTGTAGTAGGTAGTTAAAGGTTTTGATTGCTGTAGGTAGCGCACAAAATCACAGAACTAGAAAGAATCTCAAGTAGGTTGATGAAATGAAATTAAAATACACGCGATAGGCGGGCAGCCCTATCGCGTGTTTACGTACCGCGCGGCTGTAGCCGCCGCTGTAGGTAATTATTTCAAGTACAGAGCCGAGTCACAGTACTGGTAGATAACTTTACCGTGCCAACATAGGACATGGTTTGGTCAGGACACCGCAACAGGCACCGCATTCGCACTGGGGCCCAAGTCTGCTATTTTTATAAATTCGTCACTCGCAACACGACCCCATTGTCATTTTGCTAAAAGTTCGTAATCTGCTAAATTTATGATGGTCGATCATTGGTCGGTCAATAGTCTCGTAATAGAATTGTATTACAATGTCATTTTGAACATTAATTCTTGCCAGATTTCATTCATATAATATATTTTTACATATTATTTATTAGTGTTATAAGCAATCTGAAGTAGTAGGAAGTCGGAACTTTAGTAGGAAGTTTCATTTGTCATTATGTACGAGATTACCAATTCTTTCAATGAAGTGTCAGTGGCTGACCATTGGAAAGTCATAATGACGCCATTATATTAGTAGATTACCAAACTTGTCAATATCGACAATTATGAAATCAATGATAAACCATTCTGACACTATTGTATTAGCCAGACTTGAGGCCCAGGGTGTCGGTTGGGTCAATATTCATTTTGCTAGATTGTGCTTGCAGTCTTGGTTCCCCAATCAATTGATAGGCCACAGACAAGACGATAACATACGACGAGGTACGACTATCATATGACAATATTTCAAATTGGACATTTGTTTATAAAATTGCACACCTCTTATGATTATAATTATAATACAGTATACCTTATCCAATATTTTGTAACATTCCATAAACCTCTGTTTTGCAAATAAAATAAAAATAAACAGCAAGGGACAGGCTGGATCCTGGATCCGATTACATTATAGGTTGATTATGCTATCCATACTAATATTATAAAATCGAAAGTAACTCTGTCTGTCTGTCTGTATGTTACGTTTTCACGCCTAAACCGCTAAACCGATCGTCATGAAAATTGGCAGAGATATAGCCTGGGATATGGAGAAGAACATAGGCTACTTTTTTACGCGATAACCGACATTCACGCGGGCGGAACCGCTGGCAACAGCTAGTTATTATTATAAATGTGAAAGTAACTTTGTAAGTCTGTCTGTTATCTTTCAAGCCGAAACCACTGAACAGATCGACATTTTGGACAGAAAGGTAGCCTGGGACGTGGAGAAGGACATAGGTTTATCCTGGAGATTTTCATTAAAAAAATATGAATACAAAATTCACGCAGACGAAGTCGCGAGCAACAACTGAGTTTGTTTCGGCCTTTCTTCTCAAAGTAGTCAGGTATGAAGCTAACCTCATCTATGTAGTTAAAAAAATATGATTGACGTGTAAAAGTGTTTGCACAAACCTACTTACAGAAATAAAATCGTTTATCATTTATCAACAGCGAGTTGACTGTAAGTCTTATAAAAAAATATCCCTTTCTATAGAATTTATAACAAATCGCGGTGTGTCTAAGTCAGAATCCAAAAAAAAAAAAAAACAGCGGACCATAAATAAACTATAAACCAACAACGACAATCGAAGAAAAGAAACACCAGTTCCGAATTCAAAACATAAACTTCCTACATTTACCGTTAATTCTTCAATCATCCCTCACAAATAAAACGGAACTAATCTTACAAAAAAATTATAAAACATTTTTACGATTTTTACCGAAAAAGTTACGGGTTTTTTGCTTTTTTATTTTGCGCGGTGCGAAACATCTGTCTTGTTTTCTCACGGTTCGAACGTTTTTTAGGGTTCCGTACTTAAATGGTGCCAACGGGACCCTATTACTAAATCTCTGCTGTCCGTCCGTCTGTCGCAGGGCTGTATCTTTTGAACCGAAGTAAAACACTTGAAATTTTAACAGCATGTGTATTACTTTGGCCACTAATAAAAATAAAATAAAGTAAAAATTAAAGGGGGTCCACGTCAAGAAACGTGTTTATTTCGGCATTTTTTTTACAAAAAGTTAAAAATAAACGTAGTGTTAAATATTGTAGGTACGGAACCCTTCGTGTGCAAGTCCGAATCGCACTTGGCCGCTTTCTTCTTTTTTATTATTTTTATAAAATTTTCGAGGTAAGGAAGCCCTCGCCACCTGTTATTTGTAGGGGATGCCATTTGCAATTTTTCGATAATAATTTGAAGAGCTTTTGGTTTCTGTACTAAATTACTTACGGTAATTTTAGGTTTTGTGATGTTTTGCTTAAATTACTAAGGGTTTTTGAAGTAATCCAAGAAAACTATTTAAAATAACGGCTGGTTGACACTTCCCGCAAGCCAAGGGCTGGCTTTTACCTTGGCCAGAGGCTAAGCATTGCCATACAACGTGGCAATGCCGCCAGTCTCTTGGGTACAATAGCAGTGGACAGCGATGCGGAGGAATTTTTTGACGCCATATTTTAGTTTGTGAATAGTTTCAGTTAAGTTAGAATATAATTTTGTTATCTTGAATAAATAAATTAGTCAAAAGTTGTTATTTATGTACATATTATTTTAATTCTGATTATCGAAATAAACGTTATAATATCATAGATTTTAAAATAATGAAATAATTATTGATCTATTCCCGTATTTTTAAAACGTTTGCATTTAATCGTAGTCTCAATGTGTCAAAAATACCTCTTTACATACGTATATTTTTGACCGTTTTTTCGCCACTAGGTTTTTAACGTTTTTAAAAATGCTAATTGGCTGGAGTAGGAAGCAAAATAATAAAATATTAAGAGCCAATTTTTTTTTTTTTTTTTTTTTTTTAATGCTGTCTCTTCGAAGTGTAACTGCTAGCTAAGACAAATATCAGTTTTATGGTCAGTGTAGAGGGCACTGTATTCTTTTCTTTACCAGGTTTTAACTTTGATATTTTACCTACAAATCTAATTTCAACTATTTATGAGTGGCTTTGGTGAACAGGATATTAATTCAAATTTGTTACAGTTGTAAAGGCAATCATGTCATTTAGTTTAAATAGGTTTTTATTTTAATATTTCATATAGATTCTTTTCATTAATATTCCGTGCCTCGGAAAGCACGCTAAGCCGTCGGTCCCGGCTGTCATTCGTGGATCTTTGACAGTCGTTACGGGTCGTCAGAAGCCCAAAAGTCTGACAGCCAGTCTTACCAAGGGGTATCGTGTTACCCAGTTACTGGGTTGTGGAGGTCAGATAGGCAGTCGCTCCATGTAAAATACTGGTATTCAGCTGCATCCGGTTAGAATGGAAGCCGACCCTAACATAGTTGGGAAAAAGCTAGGCAGATTGATTGATTTCATATAGATTCTTTTATAATTTGTGAATGTGAGAACGTTGTAGGCTTAATAGATTTGATCAGTTTCTATTTTGTTAAGTATCTGGTACTTGTTGACATGCCTACACTGTCCTCCCAGACTTATTAACACTGTAAATTGAAAATTTTGTAAAAATAATTATTTTTAAAAGAGTAACGTGGAGTTTCTTGCCGGCTCTTCTCCATAGGAAATGACCAATTGGAACCGTGCACCTAGCTTCTGATGTTTCAAAGTGGCCATGTAGGTGTATGTGAAATAAAATATTTTGATTTTACACAGTCGGAAATAATTCTATTGTTGAGCAGATTTACACACACTGAGTAATAATGGACTAATGTAATAAATAAATAGAGTTTTCTTTAAAAAGGCAGAACAGTTTATCTATACTTCTATATAAATATTCAAAAGAGGTTTTGTGAGTTTGTACGTTGAAGGTAATTTTCGGAATTAATAGTCCGATTCCGAGAACTCTTACTAATGGAAGCTACAGTATTGCCGAGTGTCATGTGATTTATTTTATGTTATTTTATGTTAACAGAAGCTAATTTGAAAATTGACACATTCATTTGTTTCGTTTTATTTTGAAGCCTACTGCAGTATCGATTAATCTGCCAGCCTTTTCCCAAGTATTTTACATGGAGCGACTGACTGTTCAGTATCATTTCAGAAAATATTTTTTCATAATATTTTAATCTCAAAATCTGTTTACCCAAACACAGATTTTGAGATTAAAAATGATGTCCAAAATAACCGCCAGGTGTAAGTGTGGGTGTTCGGGGGAGGGGGGGTGTCTAGCAAGCGTCTAGACAGCGGGGGGTGGAGGTAGCGGGCACGGGGGGTCGTCTAGACATAGCCTGATCGACTCGCCTGGTTGCTACGTTCAACTTGCTAGCTCCTGTCGGCTGTGGGAGCCTGGTAATTTTGTAATTGGAGGTGGATTTTATGGATGACTTTTAGGGGTTAATTGGGATGGTTAATTAATTGTTTTAGATAAATTGGGGGTAGCAAGATATTGTGAAATTCATTATGGGTAGAAATAATTACAATATCATAATTATTATTTAACGTCATGAAGAAAGGTTTTAGTATGAATGTGGGTGGCTATAGCACAGTGCTGCCATTTTAGCGCTTTCGGGGCTAGATCTAGTACAATTTTAGGGCAATTGACTCCCATTATTTTCTGTTAACTCCTAACGGAAAATCTAGCACTATTACAAAATCTTAAGTGTCTTGATAGGTAATTAATTTAAGCGTAATATTAGGTATTTATTTATTACCATTTTTAACAAATAATATTTTGTCAGTAATAGTATTTTGTAGACAAATTGGCAGTAACGAAAAATATACAATAAAAGTATTGAGTATATAAATTGGGGTTAGGCCAGCACAATATAGATACCACAGAACCACAGCCAGGGCCATCTGGATCTAGGAGTCTTCAAAATCCATCAACAAAACCGACCGACTGCGACGATGTCGTTATGTCGGCTGACATATTGATCTTGACTTTTGTATATTACTTCAATAATTTATATTTTAAAACTTTTTTTTGTAATAAGTTATCTATAAATATTTATTCATGTATTTCTAACTTCTTTTATCAAAACTAGCATAAAATCTAGCGCTTTTTGAAATGACAATTGTCTTGCGGAAGCTAGCGTTATTTTTGGGCGAAGTTAGCGCCCAACTTCCGAATGGACCTGGCAGCACTGGAGTAGGTAGAGGAAGGCCACAGAAAAGATGGACGGACTGTCTGAAAGATGATGACGACGGAAAGTTCAAAACCCACATCAAACGTGTCCTTATCAAAAAAGCATATTATAAGATAAAAGAGTACGTTGAAGACAAGGAAGTTTGGCAATAATTCCTTCTGCACATGTGGCTTCCCTGGTACCTCATAAACAACATAACTATGTCAATGTCTATTAACTGCTCCCAAGTAACGATGTTTATTTAGAATTTTTATTTTTTTTATTTTACATACTTCCTTGACATAATCTTTTCATTATTTGACATTATTTACCTACAAATCGAATTCCAATTCTTTATTAGTGGCTTTTGTGGACATGATATTTATTCAGATATGTTACTGTAGTTGTAATTGCAATCATGTCATTAATATTTTATATACTTAGATTATTTTATATTTTGTGAATGTGAGAACGTTGTAGGCCTAGTAGAGTGTAGATTTGTTGGCGGTTTTCTATTTTGTTAAGTACCTGGTAATTGTTGAAAGGCCTACACTGTCCTCCCATACCTATTATCACTGTTATTTTATAATATTGTAAAGCCAATTATTTTTAAAAGAGTAACCGTGGAGTTTCTTGCTCTCCATAGGAAACGACTAACACGAACCGTGCACCTAGCTTCTGACGTTTCATAAGTGCCCATGTAGGTTTATGTGAAATAAAATATTTTGATTTTGATTTTGATATGGATGATGGGTGGGACTACTGAGATGACGACTGACATAATTTAGCAATAATAAATAATAATAATAGATGTTGATATAATTTAATAAAAAAAAAATCTGCGCAATACGTCGCCGACCCAACGTTACTACGTTGGGTCGGCGTCTAGATTTTATTGAAATATTTCTATTATTTATTAGTTTATTATTTTTAAGATTATTTTGTGTATTTTGTTTATGGGCCTTAGTTGCCTGAGAATAAAGCAATATTATTATTATAATTTATTATTTATTTCTTTGATTAATAAACCAACTGTCGATGTATGTCATACGAAACTCTAAAAGTTAGGTAAGCTAAGTTATGGTAAAAACCATAGGTATGATAGAAATAATATTTACCTTGAAAAATAAAAAATAAACATTTTCATGTCCAAATTCTTCATGAAGTTGTCATGATGTCATCTGTTTTCAGTTTCAGTATCTCCAGTCTTCAGCAGCCTTTCAAAATCCTGAAATGAGACAACATAAAAAGTTAGTAAACTGTTAAAATAATCACAAAATGGGGAATCACAAATCTTTTAGTTTGTTGTTATTGTATGGCAATCAAAGAAGTAGCCCACCTGTGGTCACTGCCACCTGTGGACATCTATACAAATAAATAAAATTGAAGTGTCTGTTTTTAATGTAAAAATAACAGATTTTTACTAAATGCATATGATAGTGTGCAACGGTGTGTGTGTGATACGGTAAAGATTATAACAAAAAAAAAAAAAAATTGTCTCGGTTTGTTCCGGCTAATCTCCGAAACGGCTGAACCGAACAAAAAAGTCATACAACAAAAGTTGTTGTTTATGATGCTAGTAATATAGTTCTGAGAGGTTTTTAGTGTTTTAACAATGACCCTGTATAGAATTAATGAAATCCATACTAATATTATTTAATGTGAAAGTAACTCTGTCTGTCTGTTTTTCTGTATGTTACGTTTTCACGCCTAAACCGCTGAAACCCATCATGACATTTTACTTTTTTAGGCGATAACCGACATCCACGCGGGCGGAGCCGCGGGCAAAAGCCAGTCTTATATATATTCTACATAGAATGTCTACCTACCTACTACTACTACCACTCCTACCTACTCCTTCTTCTACTTTTGTATTATGTTGGTAGATTCTCACAATTCAGCCCACTATGATAAATTCCCCCAACATTTGACCACAATTCGTGGAATCAACATATTTTCCTAAGAAATAATAATAGTTAGTATAATAGTAGCCATATCTGCCGTGTCTACTTCATTTCCGGTTATTTCGGCTGCTATTATTATTATGTCTGCGTCGCTATTAATAATATGTCTGTGTATATTAGGAGGAAGTTTGGGATTATGACTTTATGAGTCACTGTGTCAATGATGTCAAAATATGTTCAAATTAAATCAAAGTATTCAGTGGTGGCATAGTGGTACGAGTAACAGCCGACTTACGAGTTATAAGGTCGTAGGTTCGAATCCAGACAGGCTTTACTTTGTGTAAATAATTTCATCATCAATGCTCTCAAAACGGTGAAGGAAATCACCGTGAGGAACCCGGCATTTCCTAGAACCAAAAATTCGAAGACATGTGACATCCACCAACCCGTAAAAGCATATGCATTTATTTGTTAGAATATGGTAGGTACCACATGGTATGGTATGTTATCGAATCCTGAACGGGTGATCCGGCAAAGAACCAAAGTTTACGGCAAAGCTCACAGAATAAGCAAGATGAATTAAGGCGACTATGATATGACCGACTTTTAATGATTTTATACTGAAGATCACGTCTAAACGAGTAGTGTTAATGATTTGGAAAAAATATATGTTAAATTAGAGCATTTTCTTAATAACTTAATATGTGAATATTTTAGATTATGTTTATATTACATAGTGACATTAATTTGTGAAGTTATGTCTAACGCGGATAAAAAACTGAGAAGCACGCAAAATCTATCTAGCGTATTTTTCTGAAACCTTCACCTTTTTAAAGACAATTTAGTATACGATCTTTTAGTATACGTGTTTTATTAAAATACCTTTTGTTTTATGTGTAATAAATTAATAATGCGTCTTATTTGGGACAGCGCTCCTGGATGGGCGAGTCCTATTACTGCAACTGGCTGAACGTACGATGCCTTGCGTGAGTTCAGTACAGAACACGCAAGCTAACCACTCAAGGTCACTGGCATATATCTGGGCCTTAATGACCCGGCCATATTAGTCGTAGAACTGATGACCGTTGGGGCAGACGTGTTCTTGAGTGGAGACCGCGAATCGGCAAACGTAAGGTAGGACGTCCTCAGGCTAGGTGGAGCGACGATCTATGAAGGGTGGCTGGTAGCAGCTGGATGAGAGTTGCCGAGAGTCGAGCGAATGGCGTGCTCTTAAAACTTTAGGAAACCGGCATGTCCTATGAATGAATGAATGATGAATGAATGAATGAAATGCACCGACCCCAGCGTGGTTTAATCAGACTCGATTACTCGAAAGAACCCAAAGATTCATAATAGCCCCTGGAGCCTCATGTTTCATTTTGAGGACATGATATTTATTCAGATATGTTACTGTAGTTGTAATTGCAATCATGTCATTAATCTTTTATATACTTAGATTAGTTTCTATTTTGTGAATGTGAGAACGTTGTAGATCTAGTAGAGTGTACATTTGTTGGCACTTTTCTATTTTGTTAAGTACCTGGTAATTGTTAAAAGGCCTACACTATCCTCCCATATCTATTATCACTGTTATTTGATAATATTGTAAAGCCAATTATTTTTAAAAGAGTAACCGTGGAGTTATTTGCCGGCTCTTCTCCATAGGAAACGACTAATTGGAACCGTGCACCTAGCTTCTGACGTTTCATAAGTGCCCATTAGGTTTATGTGAAATAAAATATTTTGATTTTGGTTTCATGGAGCTACATTGGCCATTGCATATCAAGGAGTAGACCGGGGGACGCGGTAATCATAGGGAAAACGTGCCCATGGAAGGATTTACTAAAAATTCGACGACATGTGACATTCTACCAACCCGCACTGGGCTCGCGTATTGAATTAAAGCCCACTCGCTCTCGAAGAGAGGAGGCCCGATTCCCAGCAGTGGGAACATTATGGACTGTAATCCTAGGTTAAACTATTTGTTTTTTTTCTTCCACACGTCGCGTCATGGGGCCGGGCTTGGGGGCCTAATATCATTGATAAGGCTGATACGGCGGTAGCTACGCCCCTGACCGGCACCCATACCCTAACCTAACCGGAACCCAGCGACAATGCTTGGCGGCGGAAATATAATAGGAAAGGTTGAAGAGCTTACTATTCATCATCTACCAGGTTTTCAATTCGGTTGTTTTTTTTTTAAATGTTTTTTTCCTCTGAAATCCGTCGTTCCCCGAACCGAGTTGTTTTTTTTTGTTTTTAAGGGTGTTCTTCCAGATTGGTCCCATTTTTATCAGAATCAAGTTCTGATGATGGGATCCATGAGGAATTGAGGTAACTCATCAAATGTTATGGGCATACTTAAAGCGATTTTTGTATTTTCATCAATAACTCAAGCATTTGCATTGAGAAGGTATCATTTGATGAAGTGGAACTGATGAAGAAGACCATAAATGGGCACCGGAACTTCTCAATGATAAGTATTTCACAGGTGGCGATAAGATATCTTGATTAAGATAGTTAAGCGACTATAAATAAATAATTCTGATGAAACTGGTACCATCAAACTGAGGGCCAAGTCTACTAATGTACAAACGTTGCAATGGTCTCTTCATTGTGAGTTTTTGACAGATTTGCCATACAAACACTGTCAAATACTCAAAATCGCGAGACCATTGCAACGTTTGTAAATTAGTAGACTTAGGCCCCTGATCTGAAGATGAAATCGGAAAGTATGCACCGGAACTCCGTAATGAAACAATGTATCCTAGCCGTGTTTGGGCTTATTGGAATTGTCATGAGATGCACTCGGGCTAAAAATGGTTATTAAACGTTTTTTATTAACTTTGATTGTGTCAAAAATGTTGAGGTCAGCTTCCAGTCTAACCGGGTGCAGCTGAATATCAGTATTTTACATGGAGCGACCGCCTATCTGACCTCCACAAACCAGTTACAGAGAAACACGATACCTCTTACACAAATTATGTAAAAATCACTATAGTCTGTTTTCAAAAGTATCTGGTAAAAGAGTAAACAAACACTGTTCAGGTTAAATTCTTACACAATCCATACTAATATTATAAATGTGAAAGTAACTCTTTCTGTTTGTCTGTTACGTTTCACGCCTAAACCGCTGAACCGATCGTTATGAAATTTATCAGAGATATAGCCTGGAATATAAAGAAGGACATAGGCTACTTTTTTACGTGATAACCGACATATACGCGGGCGGAGCCACGGTCAAAAGCTTGTCTTAATAATAATAATAATAATAATAACATAAAACTTTATTTCGGGTGGCATAAACCCATAGAAAACTTAACCTAAACCTAATACACATTTACCGAGCTACAAGTTTTCTTGGCAAAGATGAATTATTTACTAATTCCCTTAGAGAGTCCTAAAGGCAATCAGTTACACATTCGTCTGTTTTTAGAAGGTTTCAACTTATATCTCGCTACTTTTTTCAACAATTATTGTTTGAATAAAGTTATTAAATTGTAATTTAAATAATCAACTTATATTAACTCAAATGTCAAATAAAAAAACACATATTTCAAGTTGATTTAAATTAGGCGAGTTCAAGTATTCAAATAATCGAATCAAAGCACTCATTTTGTGAGTGGTACTACAAATTGGCATTCACAGGTACGTTTTCTGATGTTAACTCAAATTAATCTCAAATGAAAAACAACTTTAAGTTGATTTAAAATTAGAGTTTCGGGTCAAGTATTCAAATAATCAAATCAAAGCACTCAATTTGTGAGTGGCACTACAAATTGGCATCCACAGGTACGTTTTCTGATCCATTTGTTTACATTTAATCAGATACTTTTGGAACAAACTATACAATATTTAAAAAGTGACCGCTACCGTTAAATTGTTACCGGTCGATTTATAGTTAAGTTAATATGTAACTGCACTCTAATAGATTGGTTATCAGTTAACTATTTACTATTTAAACATAGATACTAGAGCAAGCGTCTATTGGCTGACGAGTAGCTGATAACTCGTTGAGGAATCGACCACTGACGCTGTGGGTGATAAGGAATAGTACTCGTGCTGTACATAATGCATTGGTATCATTTGTAGTTTAAATTATAACGTAATATCACGCTTGTATTCTGCAAACGGATAGGCAGAGGAGTAAGTATACCCACATTTCGGCAGTTATGTTTAAGAGGGCCGTACAACAGTCCACTAGCACCACTCTTTAAAAAAAATATTATCTCGTGACTGAGAAGGAATTATGAGAAACGGCTCAATCAGCAACCTTGGTAAGTGTGTCTAGAATTTTCTAATGCCTTTTATAAAGTTTTATATTGAGACACGAAGCGATGAAATACCATTTAGAGGAATGTGGCCGCTTTTTTTTTAATTTTTAATTTTATTTTGCTATGGGTTTGCTCTTGACTCTAGTCTATCTCAGAGGTGACAGAGACAAAGTCGACGATGGAGTGAGCTTACCCAGAAGAAGCCTGTTCACTCTCACTTTGAATAGATTAGGGTTGTATGCGTTCGGAAACACAGACACAGGCAGAGAGTTCTACTCCTTTGCTGTGCGCATTATAAAAGACGTTTGAAAACGCTTAGTGCGAGTTGGTGGAATATCAACTAGGTAGGGGTTGTAACTTGCAGTGTGTCTAGATGTCCGATGTTAGAAGGGGGGGGGGGTTCTTTAGATCGAATTTTGTTGCTTCGTGTCTCAATATGAAACTTTATAAAAGTTATTACAAAATTTTAAACACATTTACCGAGATTCCTTATCGAGCCGTTTTACATAATGCTTCTGTCACGAGATAATATTTTTGAAGTGAAAACTTCTTTAGGCGCGTTGAGCACTTTTTGGGTGAACAAACATCATGGAACTCGCGTCATCGTCACCGAACGCTTTCCATGAGCTATATGTACATATACTGTGTACTTAGTTTTCACTTCTATCGGCAGTCACCAAAGACAGCCCCGTTTTTTTTTATAGGAGTGGCGTTAGGATACCGCTATACGTCCTTTTAAGTCCCATGTAATAGGGCGCGAGCCTATTACCATCAATCCAGACTTCGGGATGCTACTGAGCTCTACAGTATTCTGTTAAAACCCCCTCTTATCTTAAAGAACGTTTCAAGTTCCTTCATGACACACATAAAAGATATCTGAGGTCATCGGAAAACTTAAGACTAGAGATGCCAATGCATTCCACTAGTTTTTATGACAAGTCTTTTACAGTTCAAGCAGTACGGTTATGGAATGCCTTGCCCGTCTCGATAAGGCGTGCTCAATCTTTGTCCACTTTTAAAATTCTGGTTAAAAATCACTTCCTCTCTCCTTAAACATCATCATTACTTAAAGTTCCTTGCTCTTGTATCATGTTTATTATTGTAAGTATATATATATATATATTTATAAGGATAAGTATCTATATGCTTTGTGTATGTATGTATTTATTGTATATATGTAAGTGGTACACCACTGACTACCTGCAGTATTGTCTCTCCTTCTACTTTTTGATCCATCCAAAGGTTGTCTGTAAAAGATCGCTTTTAGCGATAAGACCACCCATTGTGACACCCTATGTAACAGTTCTACATTTATATCTGTAATTTTTATGGTGTACATAATAAAGAGTATTCTATCTATCTATCTACTCAGATTCAAGATGGAAAAACCCAATAACACGTTATGTAAGTGACATTGGGCGAGTCTATTGTCATCAACCAGGCACAAAACTAGACTAAAAAAATTATCATCATCATCATTTCAGCCGAAAGACGTCCCCTGCTGGACATAGGCCTCCCCCGAGCACCGCCACCTCGACCGGTTTTGTGCTTCCCGCATCCAGCGGATTCCTGCGGCTTTCATAAGGTCATCGGTCCACCTTGTGGGAGGCCTTCCAACGCTACGTCTTCCGGTACGCGGTCGCCACTCCAGAACCTTTCGGCTCCAGCGGCCATCTGCGCGCAATGTGCCATGCCCATTGCCACTTAAGTTTGGCAATTCTTCGAGCTATGTCTGTTACCTTGGTTCTCCTGCGGATCTCTTCATTTCTGATTCGATCACGTAGAGAAACTCCAAGCATAGCCCTCTCCATTGCCCTTTGGGTGACTTTTAGCCTTCTAATTAGGCCCATTGTGTGCGACCACGTTTCAGTGCCATATGTCATCACTGGCAACACGCACTGGTCAAAGACTTTCGTCTTGAGACACTGCGGTATGTGGGACGAGAAGATATTGCGTAGCTTCCTGAACACTGCCCAGCCGAGTCGGATTCGATGATTGACCTCTTTCTCGAAGTAACTAATATTATAAAAGACAAAATTGTTTGTTTATAAGAGACAATCTCTGGAAGTACAATTCCGATTTCTAAAATTATTCCACTTATTTAAAGCTACACTATTGTCGAGTTTTCTATGGAAAATAGCCGGCGAGAAACTTCATGGTTACTATTTTAAAAATAATTAAATTTTACAATGTTTTCAAATTACAATGTTAATAGGTACTGGAGGTCAACACTTAACAAAATAGAAAATGGTCAACAAATCTACAGTCAATTAAGCCTTCAACGTTCTCACATTCACAAAATATAAAAGAATCTATATAAAATATAAATAAAATGATAAAAATAAAAACCAATTTAAACCAAATGACATGATCGCCATTACAACTGTAACAAATCTAAATTAATATACTGTCTAACAATCCTATGACATTCGGCGGTACTGTAGTATTTTTTGGAATCAGAGCAGTAGTTCCGTAGATTACCCCCTACATACAAATTCACAAAGTATAGATCTCTGCCTAGCAACAAGTCTTCCTTTACTTAAACCAGGTACGCGAAACCGGTTTCTTCAGTTCAGGCAAAAACTCTGTCTGGCTGCAGTCTGAGTGACGGGGTCAGTGCCCTCGCTAGCCAAAAGCCTTGAACTTTGTTGACTATACAAATAAATAAAACTGAAGTGTCTGTTTGTAATGTCAAAATGACAGCTTTTTACTAAATGCATATGAAAGTTTATAGCATACTTGTAACAATGTTTTTTTTTTTTCTGTATGGCTATTTGTTCCGGCTACTCCTAAACGGCTGGCCCGATTTTGACGGGACTTTCACTGGCAGATAGCTGATGTTATAAGGACTAACTTAAGCTACTTTTAATTTACAAAAAGCCATGCGGGTGGAGTCGCGGGCAACAACTAGCGTTAGATAAAGCATGAAGGGTAGCCGAAGATTTCCGACCTGCAGTTTTTTAACTTTAAGGTGGACTAGCGACCCGCCTCTGCTTTACACAGGTTTTATGAAGAGACAAAACGTCGAGATTTCGTTATTATATTTAAGTTTAATCTAAATTTATTATAGACATACCAATAACGGTGAAAAAGGTCTCAAAACGGTGCAGAAAAACGTCGTGAGGAAACAAAAATTCAGTCAGGAAACTAAAAATTGAAATTTGAAACCAAAAATTCGAAGCCACGTGACATATATCGTCTTCTCGTATTAAAACTGTATAATCCCAAAACTAACAAATTTTACAGGAGAGAGTTTTAAGAGAAAAATACTGGTGATACCAAACATTTCCGCATATTAACTCAATTTCGAATATTTTTGAAATTGTACACTTTTAATGCGAAAAGGCGAAATATCCACCAACCCGCACTGGGCCCACGTGGTAGATATATAGCCTACTCCCTCCCACAGAGCGGAGGCCTGTGTCTCAGCAGTAGAACATTATAAGCCGGAATAAATGCTTTAAATTTTGGTGAAAACCGCAACAAAATCCATTGTGCAGTTTAAAAGATCTAAATGGTCACAGACAGACACGAAAAGCGACTTTTTTATAGAATAGAATACTCTTTATTATGTACACCATAAAAATTACAGATATAAATGTAGAACTGTTACATAGGGTGTCACAATGGGCGGTCTTATCGCTAAAAGCGATCTTTTACAGACAACCTTTGGATGGATCAAAAAGTAGAAGGAGAGACAATACTGCAGGTATTTAGTGGTGTACCACTTACATATATACAATAAATACATATACACAAAGCATATAGATACTTATCCATATAAATATATATATATATTAGGGTGTCCCTTAAATTTTAAGTTCTATATATTTTTACGCATACCTTCTTAAAACTTTCATAATAACCCAATATTGTCTAGAAAAAAATATTAGCCCGTTTTATAAACGATAACCCGTGCCGACTTGCGATTTAAACTTCTCCATATAAGTTGCGCGGGTAATGCGCTGCGCACTGTAACTACGTGTTTAATTTGTCATTTCATTCGCGATTTTTAACTATTAATGCGCTATTGTTAATTGTATAAAGATGTCGATGGAATTACGGAGTGATAAACAAAATGTTCTCTCCAAACATGATATTTCATGTTTGGAGAGAACTGCAAAAAATTGTAAGAAAACTCAGGGACACGTTCAAGAACCGTGAAAATAATTTTAAAATTAACCTTGATAACTTATTTGATATTGCACATGCTGATGCTTTTGAGAGAATGAAAATAGAGGAAGACAAAGTATTTTTAAGGAAACACAGAGAGCCAGGTCGACCGGAATAATTAGGTGGTGTGGACAAAAAATTGGCGGCGAAAGAAGAAAGAGTAATGCAAAGACGATTAGAAGAGGAGGAAAGGAATGTGAGACAAAGAGAGTTTTTGGCTGTTGCATCTACTTCTAGCTCAAATATCTTGAATGTCCAGAAGATTTGGACGAAGAACAGATTTTGAATACTGAACTCAGGTTGCCAGACGTTCCCTGCCCTAAAAAAAGTTAAAAAAGAGGTAGAAAGGATATTATAACGCCTAAACTTGTCGCAATTTTAGATCGATGTCAGTTAAGCATAGAGACTCCATTTACTTTCTGCATGCTGTCTCGTAGAAGCGCTTGGTCTGAGTAGCGACGATTTCGCTATTGACAAATCCTCGATTCAGCGAATTTGTACTCAGACGAGAATAACAAGGGCAGAAGCAATAAAACTGACTTTCAAAACAAGGTACCTGACGTAGTCACAGTCCATTGGGATGGAAAACTATTACCCGGATTGGATGTACGAAGTTCAAAAGAAGAACGTTTGCCCCATTATTGCTTCATTTGACGATAGAGAACAGCTTCTTGCAGTGCCAAAACTAGAGAGTTCTTCTGGATAACATCAACCTAAAGCCGTCTCATCTGCTCTTTGACTGGAACCTTAATAATTAAGTTCAAATAATGTGCTGCGATACAAAAGCTTAAAATACTGGTCATTTTAATGGAGCTTGTGCTGTTTTGGAGCAGACATTAGAGAGTGAATTTTTGGTTTTCGGTTGTCGTCATCATGTTTATAAATTCGTCCTAAAATAGTCTAATGCATTCCTAACTCAAAACCTTACTTAACACGGCAGAAGAAGAGCAAAAACAATGCTTTTTGCGCTGTGCCCAGGAACATAGAAATTTGTATCTGGACTGTTAAAAAACTACACTATAGAGAAGTTACCCTGGCTGATTGTTATAATTTTATGTTTTGAAATAAAGATTAATGTTTACCTTATTTTATTTTACCTCATACTCACCAAATTTGTTGCATTTATATTAGTTTTATAGCAGATCAGAATAATAGGACAAAACACGATTTTAAATAAACTTTGAAGCTCAGTCGGCACGGGTTGCGATCATGCTAGAAAGCTGAAATTTCATATTTGAGTATATTTTAGCATTTATAAAAAAAATTGAGGCTATGCGTATGCATAAAAAAATAAATTAAAAAAAATGTCATATAAGGGACACCCTAATATATATATATATATACACACACAATAATAAACATGATACAAGAGCAAGGAACTTTAAGTAATGATGATGTTTAAGGAGAGAGGAAGTGATTTTTAACCAAAACTATTTATAGATTATAGATAGACTACCAAAGTGATGACCTTCAAAATTACCTTACACTGAGCTTTTGAAAGAGACTGATGATTCACGAGTGAAAGAGACGAAAAACATTGCCATTTGACAGCAAAGACATTGCTTAAAATGTTTGTAGACAACTTACTACGCTGCGTAGCAATTTTGCTACGACGATGCTACGAATGTTACAAAAATATTGATTTAATCCGTTCACTACAGAACAGAATTTTTATCTCACGAAGAAAAGAAGAGCTCTCGGTACCGTCCGAGACAATGGCGAAGTCGGAAGTGTGTCTTATGAGCCGAAGCTACTCACGCACACATTCTCAGCGTGTTTACACTTGGTTACCACGAGTAAAACGCGCGTCGCTTCGTGAGATGAAAATACTATACAGTGTGATTATTTATAATGTGCACATATCGAAAAGAGGGAATCTATGCTTAATTTTAACGACGGCAAAAAAAAAAAACGATAATTTATTTATTTATAGGAAAACCAACAGCTATAACAGATGGATAACAATTGTATAAGAAACATAGAGCCAATTAAAATTTTTTTTTTGGTCTTCTCCTACTCTTGCTATTCAAATTTATAATCAAAACTTTCCTCATTGTGACTAAATAATAACCACACGGGTCGATCTTCAAGGTTAAGCTACTCTTGCCGAGGTGGTTTCGTGGATGGGTGATCATCTTTACATATCGAGACCCCTCCGTGTCTCAGAAAGCACGTTAAACCGTTGGTCTCGGCTGTCTTTTGTAAATCTTTGATAGTCGTTAAGGGTAGCCAGAGGCTCTAAAGTCTGACAACCAGTCTTTCCAAGGGGATCGTGTTACCCAGCAACTGGGTTGTGGAAGTCAGATAGGCAGTCACTCTCTCAGACTGGAAGCTGAGCCCTACATAGTTGGAAAAAGGCTAGACGGATGATGATTTTCCTCATGTACGAGGATACGCGCTCCGAATATTCCCGATGTTTGCCGATGATAGCCGACCACAATACATAAGTTCACCAACAGATGGCGCGGCATACGCTTATAATTGTCACTACCCTTTGTTATGAGGGGGTTAAGTTTTTGTATTTTTTCGCAAAAAGTGTAGATTAGTGTGGATCTGTTTGTAAAGTGGAATTTGTTGTGACGGTGAGAAAATGCTAATAAAAAATCTGAAATTTTGAGTAGGCTGAAGTAATTTTGCAGTAAGCAACTGGGTTGTAGAGGTCAGATAGGCAGTCGCTCCATGTAAAATATTGGTATCCAGATGCGTTCGGTTAGACTGGACACTGACCTCAACATAAGCTAGGCAGACGATGATAACGTAAAATTTGCTGGACGGTTCGTGTCAAAATTTAAACTACAGGTATAGAAAGAGATGTGAAGCTGGAGAGCTTGTTGAGCCACTTCTTCTTCCCCGCTTAAACACTAGGAAGTGGTGACGAGTTGCCGTTTTCAGGGCTGTTTTTTATAACTTGACGTACAAAAAGATTTTGTTGCTGATTCTCATTGTTTAAGGGCTAATAAGCCTAGCCTATCTCCAACGCATTCAATTATGAAACGCAGATTAACTTTAAGACGTTCCTAAGTCTTTCTGTCGCTACAATACACCTTAAAGTGACAGCATGACACCTAACACCGACTTAACATTAAAGTAGGTTCATCTACATAATAAGTCATTATTATATTGACCTATTAACACACTTCTCTCCATAATAAAACACTATAAAGTAACGTCCTCACTAAACCAACGTTCGCAACTTTTGGCCGTTTCAAAAAAGGAACGAAAAAAAACGGTCTTCATTGTACCGCATCCCTTTAGCGTTTAAAAAAAAAAAACTTTAAAAAACCTCTTTGTGAGTCTTCCATGCTGGCTGAGCAGCTGATTCCTTTGCCGGTGGCGTAAATTTATAAAAAAACTGTCAATGCGCGCGAACCTAATTATTTTTTACGCGGATTATAAAAATGCAAGGTATTGTGTTACTGAAATCGAGTTTATTAAAAGTTTTTGGGTAAAATGGTTCTGTATGTAACAATTTTAATTTTATCATAGTTTAGAGGGGCTCGTGGTTAAATAATAACAGCCGTACGGGTCGGTCTATGGTACAGGAAGGTTACAGGCAAGCTATGTTTGCCACGGTCGGTACGTGGATGGGTGGTCGTGCCTCGGAAAGCACGTTATGCCGTTGGTCTCGGCTGTCATTTGTAAATCTTTGACAGTCGTTACAAGTCGTCGTCGTAGTCAGAAGTCCGAAAGTCTGACAACCAGTCTTACCTAGGGGTATCGTATTACCCAGCAACTGAGTTGTGGAGGTCAGATAGGTAGGCTGGTATTCAGCTGCATCAGGTTAGTTTAAAGGAGTAACGGTGCAGTTTCTTTCTCATTCTTCTCCATGCGAAACTACCTTTTGGAAGGGGCAACTAGAATCAATTTTATTTCCGTGTAAATTTTGACGTTCAAAAGTGCCATTTATGTGCCTATTTGAAATAAATGCTTTGACTTTTTTTTTTACTGGAAGCCTGCCACAACGTAATTGGAAAAATACAGGCAGATTGATGTTACAATTTTAATTGACTACTAACTATTTTGTTTTTTTGGATAAAATAAATGTTTTGTTGCCCTTGAAATACATTTTGTTATTGACATTAGTATGTATATTGACATTTTATATTTTAATAGCTTTTGCCCGCGACTTCGACCGCGTGAAATTTCTTGTTCCGCCGACCCACTCGTCGCATCGCATCGCCTGCCAGCGATTTTTTCGTTTTATCTTAGCATTTTTTCCGCTTTTTTTTTTTTTTGCTCGGCTCCTATGGCTCATAGCATGATGATAAACAGCTTATAGGTAAGAATTGGGCTATCAAAAGCAAAAATAATTGTTAAAATCCGACTGATACTTCCTAAAATTAGCGCGTTCAAAAAAACAAACAAACTCTTCAGCTTTATTATTAGTATATTACAATTAGTAATCAAATAATAGATAATAGATTTTTTTCTCTTTTTATTGACATTGATTTTTATTGCTATTTATTACTATTAATTAATTTATATTATGAAATGTATGATTCTTTATAATTGTGTTTTTATTGATTATAAACATTTGTACGCCCTCTGACAATGACAGCAGACTCTTTATAATATTTTTATACCATTATGATTGTACCTACGTATGTATATTAAACAAATGAATAAATTACAAGTGACTTATGATTATTTTCTTTAGAAGTGAGAAAGCGTGTATAGAAATAAGTACAATAGGCAGGATTTGAAAGGGTTGTCTCGTCGAGGTTAAGGCCACCTTGTCAAGGTCGAATTTTGGATGGGTCGAGACGCTGTTTACAAACAAAACTCTGGATTCCCTCTTCTTTGAAGAGATCTTTAAATTGTAGGTTTAAGGGTTCATCAATTTTCATTTTGAGTTTTTTACCAGCTCGTAAAAATATGTTTTGTTTTGGATTTTGTTTTGAGTTTTTTATAGTTACGTATCTACTTTACTCCATGCAAATCCTACCTTCTTACTTATATTTTTGCTACTGCATCTAATGCTCGCTAAAAGTCCAGGATAAAAGCTAGGCTGATTCAAATATCTAGGTATTATTTTTATGTATGTCCGACTAGGCATAGTACGATAATTTGACACGTCGAGCTCTAGAAAGAGACACAGGTATGAGTGACAGAGACAACTACAATTAAATGTAAGAAAATTTAAAACTCATATTAAAAACACACTGTGTAAACAAGCATTATATATTATATTACAAATTAGAAGATTATATCCAAGATAAGAATGCTTGGAAACATGCTGGTCCTACTCCATAGGACAATTTAGAGTCTAGTCAAAATCAAACTGTTTACTAATTTAATTGTATAATTTTTATGATATTAATTTTATTTTCTGTGATTAATATACTTTAAATCACACACTGACTTATTATATGTTAAATTTTTTGGTAAATCATCTACTTTTTTAATGTTTGTATCGCATAATTAATTTGTCTGTCATTACTTCACTTTTCATTCTTTTTACCTATTGTTATATTATTTTATTCTAGGTACACACGGCTACATATCAATTTATACAAAACTAGTTTACGCTGGTCTCGCATTGTGTACTTTTTCTAAAACTTGATCATCAGTTGTCTGCCTTTTCTCAACCATGTTGTGGTGGTCAGCTTCCAGTCTAACCGGATGCAACTGAATATCAGCATTTTACATGGAGCGACTGCCTGTGTGACTTCCACAACCCAGTGACTTGGTAACACGATACCCCTGGGTAAGACTGGTTGTCAGGCTTTCGGGCTTCTGACGACCAGTAACGACTGTTAAAGATCCACGAATGACAGCCGGCTTTCCGAGGCACGGAGAGGTCATGGTATGTAATGATGGTCACCCATCCACGGACCGACCGCGGCAAGCGTAGCTCATCGATCGACCGGAATGGCTGTTATAAGTTAGCCACGAGCCCCGAAAACTTGTTGGAACATAATAATTCACACATGTTGACGCTACGGTGGCTTAGAAAAGCAGTTCCGTCATTTTATTTTGGCCGTCATTAACGAAAATCTATCATTTTCACCAGTATTTGACATTAAGGTGTCAAAAAACGCTCTGTATTTGCACAGCCGTTATGTGTGGCCGTTCACCGCTTTTTGAGGTTTTTACTGTATTTAATCGTCATCATTTAAAAAAGGTTTTTGCAACACTCTTACGGGACCCCAAAACAGGGGTGAATTTCAACCCGTCACGCTCTACGTATTGATTTTATAGATTTTGTACAACTATTGTCAAAAATATAATGTATCAATTGTTCACGTTTGTATTGGGGTTATCAAAAAGGGTGGTTCATGGCTAATAATAATAAGATATTTGATTTATTTTTTTATAAAAAATCACTTTTTAACTACATACTTTGTTACGGTTGTCGGTATTATTAGCTTTACTACTTTTTTTGGAATTATTATTGAAAAATATCAGCCTATTATTGTCCCATTGCTGGGCAGAGGCCTCTTCTCATACACACAAGGCAAGAGTATTGATCACCACGCTTGCTCAAGACGGGTTGGCGATTCCAGACTTTAAATATTAACTAAGTTCAGGTTTCCTCGCGATGTATTCCTTCACCGATGTCAGTAATGTCCGAGACAAACTCAGAAAGTACATAAATGAATTGAAAAAGTCACATTGGTACTTGCCTGGATTTGAACCCACAACCTCGTTCATGAGAGGCGAGGCCTTAATAACTGGGACATTGCGCCATAAAAAAATATTGGCAGACGTACGGATTGCCGAAAGAAGTGAAAAATCAAAATTTTGGAATAACTGACAGTCTAGCGCAACATCACGAGCATGTTGCGCATTTCGGTGACGCGAACCCATAAGTTTTACCCCTTAAAATCGTTCAACTCGTCTAAAGAAGTTTTTACTTCAAAAATCAATTATGTATCAATTGTTCACGTTTGTATTATCAAAAAGGGTGGCTCATGGCTAATAATAAGTAATCGCGAACTTTTTTGTTAAAAATGCATTTTTTTACTATTTTGATACGGCTGTTGGTATTATTTTTAAAGTTTTGCTATTTTATTTGGGGTTATTATTGAAAAATGAAACCGAAACTTAGAATTGTAATCAAAATGATGCCATATTATTTTTATAAACAGTCAAAGGGGGTCAAACAAAAGCTACTTAGGTCGATCTATTTGCTAGATTAAGCTGAGCTTGCTACGGTCAGTTAAAAGATGGGTGACAATTGACCATTCTTTTCGAATTTTTGGGAACTTTGGGGACCAGAGTTCGATTCCCATTATAAAATCTTAAAATGCTGACAATGAACGAAGAAAAAGAACAATAGTAACTGTTGGTTGGTGGTAGGGCTTGTTCTAAGTCCGCCTGGCTAGCTACCACCATCTTATCTAAGTCTGTCGCCAAAACAACAATGTTAACAGCATTGTTGTTTCGGCAGTTAGAGGTAAGGTAGCCAGTTCCTCTGTGGTTGAGGATTCCGGGGAAGCTCGCATCCACCTTCGGCCTTATCATCACTTCCCATCAGGTGAGATGAAGGCCAAGAGCTTCCCCGCTGTGGTTAAGAAAATGTGAACAAATGGATCAGAAAACTCCCCTGAGGATGCTAATTTATAATGCCACTTACAAATTGAGTGCTTTGATTTAATTATTTGAATACAATACCCCATGCCATAACCTAGTATTTTACATGGAGCGACTGCCTATCTGACCTCGACAACCCAGTCACTGGGTAATACCATACCCCTTGGTAAGACCGGTTGTCAGACTTTCGGGCTTCTGACGACCCGTAACGAATGTCAAAGATCCACGTAATTTTATGTATGCAATATTCAATTCAGCAGTCCAAATACTGTATCAACAATACAATATAACTCATAATTGTACATAACTACATATAATAAGTAGCTATTATAACTTATCATTAATGTGTCAGCCGTTCGCGAGGTTGTCACGTACATACATAGGTACATATTTCTTTGTTTTCATATTTTTTTTTTCTTTTCATATTTCTTTGTTGTGTATCACGCAGTATAATTATGGAAGGATACTAATAAAAACTTTGTATTTACACTCACATACATAAACCCACGCATTCTCCATGAGGGTAGGCAGAAACTACAGAACCCCACCTGCTACAATCCCTACATATTACTTTTGCTTCGTTTATGTTCATACATCTGGTTATACACGCACGCCGGTTGCGAGTACTACTCTGACCTTTCTGAAGAACACCACCAATAAAGTCACTATATGTTCGCCGTTGCCAGTTTTGACCTATGGCACCGAAACGTGGTCGCCCACAATGGGCCTTATTAGAAGGCTAAAAGTCATCCAAAGGGTAATCTTAAGGCTATGCTTGGAGTTTCCCTTCGTGGTCTAATCAGAAATAAAGAGATCCGCAGGAGAACCTGGAAACCGACATAGCCCGAAGAATTGCCAAACTTAAGTGGCAGTGGGCAGGGCATTGCACGCAGAACAGATGGCTGATGGGACCAAAAGGTAAGACACTAAAGACGTAGCGTTGGAAGGCCTCCCAAAAGGTGGACCGATTACCTTGTGAAGGCCGCAGGAATCCGCTGGATGCGGGAAGCACAGAACCGGTCGAAGTGGCGGTGCTTGGGGGGACGCCTGTGTCCAGCAGACGTCTTTCGGGTGAAATGATGATGATGATGTCCATCTTGGGCGTATTTCTTTAATAATAAACAATATTTCTGTCCCACTGTAGAAAACTACTGATGAGTATGACATTCTGGGTTCGATGTCCAGGTCGGGCGAAAGTGTTATTGGGTTTTCAAGTATTAGGAATTTCTTAGTAGTAAGCCGGGAGTCTGGATATGTGTCCAGTTGATGGCAATAGGCTCGCCCTTTATAACATGGGACTTAAACGTAACTGGCGACATGTGGATGTACTGTAGGTACACTTCTGTCTAACTTTTCGAGGAGTACAGGCGTTTTGTTATGCTAGGCATTTGTATGGTAAATCTGTCAAAAACTCATAACGTAGACAAGGGACTAGACAATTGACAATCGCTTTCAAAGCGTTTCGTACAGGATTCAAAAACCTTTTGCGGTTAGCTTATGTCAGTTTACATTTTTAACTTTTCTATCATTGTTATCGCTGGAATGTTATGTTATCTAGGCCCCAAATTAATATGTTTTGACATTTCTCGACCATCAATGGTCCGTCAGTCTCTTGACCCTAAGGCCCTTTGTACTTACGTTTCACGACACGGTTTCTTGACGGTACGGTGTCTAAACCTCGCTGTAGAAAAACGTATCTGCCAAAAAGTTTCCATAGTGATCCATACTCGTACAACACTGACGACAGTGCCTACACACGGTGAATAAACCGCAGTTATCACGGCAAGAAAAACGTGTGTGTGTAAAGGGCCTAACGCGTGTAAGATCCTTATCATTGCACAGACTTGTCTGGCATACTAATTTATAAGACCAAAACGGCTAGACACAAAGACTGATAAATAATTAATATTATTTTATGTTCCATTGATTGGTAGTACGTTCACGTTTGTTGAGGCGGCTGGTTTTAACGACGCATCAGGTTGTGGGGTCAAACCGAGGCATTTTTTTATGTTGTTAGATGGCATACAGAGCAGTGGTGGCCCAGAGTTGTACGTCGCAGGGTCAAACCCTGACAGACGCTTTACTTTGTGTGAATTATTCATCAGCACTGCTCTAAAAACGGTGAAGGAAAACATAGTGAAGGAAACTGGCATGTCCTAGAACCAAAATTCGAAGATTTGTGACATTTATTAACCCTCACTGGTCCTGCGTGGTGGATTATGACCCACTCCCTCTCATAGAGGGGAGGCCTGTATCCCTGCAGTGCAGTAGTGCGAACATTATAACAGTAAATGGCAAATCAGGAATTTCCCTCTGCCTACCTGTTCGGGGAAAACAGGTCAAACGCCCACCCTTGACCAACTTAGTGTTAAACTGGGAAATAGCTGGGTTGTTTTGGTGTACGTACAATAAAAGTGCAAAGGTATTTATTTTTATATATTTCAATATTCTATGTAGGTACAGTGGTCAGCAATGTAGCACCAATTTTATATCGTCAGCTCGACGTCCGTGTGTCACTGCAGGGATCCAGCAGAATATCAGCGTCAGGTATATCTGCCTGACACATGCTGAGCTGGACTCCCATTTGGTGCAACCTTGAGACGCACACCGCACCTTGTATATTTGTTATCATTTTAATTGAATTTGGTTATAATATCACACTATTTCTGTATGTTTTTCCTATTTTATATTTTACCCTGTTTTATAGAATAGAATAGAATAGAATATACTTTATTTGCTTTAATGAAGTTTTAATTGTTTATGCTCTTGTGTGTTGTGCTATGTCTTTTGTGTGCATTGAATAAATGTTTTATCTATCTATCACATCTAGTTACCACAAACTGTCACATTTTATCATTCAATTTTGGAACTTAACTATCACCATTTTAAAGTTTAAATTCGTTTGGAGATATTTGACAGTTTCGTGTAGCCTGATGTGCTGGCTTACTGTACATATGTATATGTATATTCACTTCAGAACGACTGGACAGATTTGACAAATTTTTGTTTTAAAATGTTTATAATAGTCCAAATCAGGTTCTCACGGAAAGAAAAAAATTTAAAGTTGCCGGAAAATTGGTGCATTTTCTAAGGGAATTTTGTATGAATGATTGAAATTTGGATAGGTCAACGTTTGTTGGGTGGTAGTAAAGACATAATTCAATGAGACTGCATCATCGCATTAGTTTAATGAATGTGTACTGTAATGATAGTTTTCTGGGAGAGATAATTCAATAAAACATAAATTATATCAAATCAAACTCCCCAGCATAACGTTTACCATACAAGAACATTCAACAAAAATGGTATTAAAACCTAGAGTTCTGCTGACCTAACAGTGATGTCTCAAGGACATGTCACGGGTCACATGACCGCGTCAGCACGTCTGACCGATTCTGACCCAGTCGACTGTGACGAGACAACTGTATACATACATATGTATAGGTATGTGTGAGGTACTTGTTGCTATGAGGTAGAAGTATTGTTTACGTAGCTTTCAAGGAATTGAACGGACGGCTACATTGAGTTATAGTGAAGGAAAACATCAAACAAACAACTAACATCAAACTCAGGCCTCCACTCTGTGAGAATTTTCTTCGAATTTTTGGAACTGCATGACTTTGGCAGGAAGAAGAAAATAAATTTATTTGACGCAGTTTAAGGCACACAATACTGACATAGAACACAAAAAAGACAGAAAAAACTTAAAATAGCAATGTGTGCCTCGCGGCTACGCCAAATAGGCCCAGTTCAGCATAAATGCCAGCCAATTCCTCATCTCATCATCTGCCTAGCCTCATCATCTGCATCAACTATGTTGGGGTCGGCTTCCAGTCTAACCGGCTGCAGCTGAATACCATTATTTTACATGGAGCAACTTCCTATCTGACCTCCACAACCCAGTAACTGGATAACACGATATCACTTGGTAATACTGGTGGTCAGACTTTCGGGCTTCTGAGGACCCAAAACGACTATCAAAGATCTACAAAAATGCCGGGACCAACGGCATAACGTGCTTTCCGAGCCACAGAAGGTCTTGGTATGTAAAAATGGGCACCCATCCACGGACCAACTGCGGCATAAGCGTAGCAGCGCGGCTGTTATTAACCAGCCAAAAGCCCCAGTACCATAAAATTCTAGGAGTTAAACTATAACATATTGTCATACCTGAACTCCTCGAAGGGGCAGACAGAGGTATAGTATCCCCACAGTTCGACAATTCTTTAAGTTTAGTCCCATGTAACAGGGGGAATATGCGTACTCCAAGAACTCGGCATCAAGCAGCGTCTATCAGCTACAGTACAGGCTCGAATGCTCAAATTGTTTGGGCATGTGTTGCGACGGGGAAAACGGTTCCATAGAACGTCTTGTAGTGCTGAAAGGTCGATGGAACGAGAGCACGTGGCAGGGCCAGATCAACCTCTCGTATGCCGTAATTACAGACACAATTAAATAACTATTGTTTCTCGCGTGGATCCATGATCTGGGTTAAATCCGCAGCGGGCGGCCAATTACACGAATGCACACAAACATGTTATAGCTGACAGAGAAGGACGGCGTTGCAGTGAGGAAAATCACGGATGTCCGAAATCTCACTGCAACGTGACCACAACTGCTCCTATAAAGAAGAAGAACAGGGGGCGAGTAGATTGCCATCATCCGGGCCCAAATCCTGACTCCAAAACCAAAAATACGGACTCGATAAACCCAATAACAATGTCGGATTTGGGAATCGAACCCAAGACTTAATGCTCAGCAGTAGCGGTGGCGTTCACTACACAAACGAGGCAGTCAGGCATTATGCAAACATTTGCGAAAAATCATGGAAAAGTTTCACAATATTCTGACCTTAGTCTCTGTACGTTCAACGAACTATGACCTAACCTACGACAATATTTTCAACCTTGCTCTTGAGTTTATACGTCATTGAGATGGCGGCGTGATAGTTAGTAAAATTGCAACTAAATTGACAAGTCCCTGAAGTCGGAACACTCTTATTTCTCTACTAGCTTCTGTCCGCGACATCCTCCGCGTAAAATTTCTTGTTTTAACATAAAAATAACTGTAGCTACCCATGATTAGTGAAAGAATTTCTAATTGGATCCGTAGTTCCGAAGATTACAAACTCATAAATTTTACCTCTACATAATATTACGGCAATTGATTTTATATAGGTACAGACTAGCTGACCGGACAGACATTGTACTGTTTGCTAGAACTCGATCGCAGCGCCACCTACCGGGTCCAATTGTGAATCTAAACCATCCACTTTAAATATATACACTTCATCAAAATCAGCCCAGCCGTTTTGGAGCAGTTCAGTCACATACACACGCACAGAAGAATTGTATCTAAGAAGATAGGCAAGGCGTGGCCTGCAGTTTCGTTCCAGTTGTCTATCGCACAGAAACAAGTTTGTCGTGATAAAATGTAGCTTATGTCACTCTTTGGCCCATAAACTTTCTCATAACAAAAAATCACGTCAATCTGTTGCTCCGTTGGTGTGTAAGGAGAGACGAACCACAATATACACACTTTCGCATTTCGGCGGTTAAAAGGTAATAGCGAATTTTTTTTAGAAAATGAGTCATGAATACCATCCTATTTAAAATAAGACTTAAAGTAGGATGGCATTCATGACTCATTTTCGAAAAAAATGTCGCCTATCAATTATATTACTTTAATTGCCCTTAATACGTAATACCCACGGATTCACTCACATCTTAGGGACAAACTACACTTTATGTTTTTAATAATTATGATAAAATATATTCTATATTTTAATCCAAGTTTTGATATCATCATTGAGGGGTTTTTGGCTAAGTAATAACAGCCGCATGGGTCGATCGATCAGGTTAAGCTACGCTTGCTACGGTTGGTCGGTGGATGGGTGGCCATTTTTACATACCAAAACCCTCCGTGCCTCGGAAAGCACGTAAAGCCGTTGGTCCCGGCTGTCATTTGTAGATCTTTGACAGTTGTTACGAGTCGTCAGAAGCCCGAAAGTCTGACAACCAGTCTTATCGTGTAACCCAGCAGCTGGATTGTGGAGGTCAAATAGGCAGTCGCTCCATGTAAATACTGGTATTCAGCTGGATCCGGTAAGACTAGAAGCCGACTCCAACAAAACTAGGAAATGTTTAGACAGCTGATGATATGTTTATCACCATTATCTTGCCTCTCCATATCCCAATTTATAAGTAGACATATGTCATCTTCGTCATTGCGAAAGGCAGTTACTGAAAATCAGCGCTGTTGATGATAGGTTCGTCGGAACTCACAAAATTTTGCTGAGCAACGAGCTGTTCTTGCACAGATGCTACGCACGGCTAAATTGTTCTTATAATTGATGTTTGTTTGTTACAAAAGTAGTTGGTTATCATTCCACTCTGCAATTGGCTTTTTGTTTCTGGTTTGATTGTTTATTTGTTGACATTTTCCAGTGACGCAACACAGTGTAATTAAAAGCAATGTAAATTGTCTTTGGTCCCTGGTCCTGACATCAAGCGATGGACTAAATTGTCAATCTTTTTTGGTTAAAGACGAGGCTTTTGGCTAATTGGCATTTATGTATGATATTTCTTATTCTTTTTGTAATGTTCGTTTTGTATGTGCAGAATAAACAATTTTTCTTTTATTCTTTCTTTCTATCTTTCTTTGGTCTTACTCTGAAGAATTCAAATTCGATATAGGTACCTCTACCTCTTTTTCAATTATTTGTTTTTAGTTAACTTAAGTTGTCTCAGTTCTGGGCAAAGGTCTACCCCATATTATTTCAGTTCTCTTATATTTTGCCATCCATTATAATCAATCAGAATAAACATTTAAGTAATGTATTTTGTTATTTTTTTTTTTACCTAATGTAATGTTTTTATTTTTTCACTAAATCTTTTATTACTTGTGAAAACACATCACGCCTATTAATATTCCCGAAGGACAATAAGAGGACAATAGGAGGCATATGTATCAATCAATAAGTCCCACAATATTGATGCACTATTTATTTAAAAAAAAATATTCCCTTCAAAACCTACCTTATTTTAAATCACCTTTCTACACAACACAAACACTAACATTTATAACAACACTAAACAACACAACACAAAAAATTTACTTCAAAAACAGGAAACACGATCAAAAATAATTTACGAAACAACCACAGAGTATCATTTTCGCGGGAAAATTTGAACACGGAGCGCGCATCCCCCCTGACAGTTGGAGAGGTACTAACGCAATCGCAAAGCAAAGGCAGCGAGTGGCAGACAGCCTGCTCTGGACGGTGTTGCTAGCCGTACTGATGATACTGCCCTTATCACCCTTCAATAAAACCTAGACGGAACGTAGACTCTTTTGTGTTGAAAAACGTGGGTTTGTTTTATGCTATACAATTTATTATTGTTACACACAAGTTCTTGAAATCTCAAAACTCAAAGAAAATAAATATGTTTACAATAAGAAATAGACTAGGTACTTATAAAAAAATAAAAAAATACACTGTCAGACGACGCACAGCCTAGACCGCTGGGTCTTGAAGCATGAAATTTTGCACAAAAGTTCCTTATATTTATCGGAAGCGAGCACTAAAGAAGGATCTATGAAAATTCATCCCCTAAATCGGTTAAATAAGCAAGTTTGTATGGAGACCCATTGGGTATACGGCTTGTTAGAAAATATATACAGAACAATTTTTACAAAATAATTCTGAAAAAGAAACTCGAACCATCGGAATCTAATTTCCATCTTCAGTTGACTTCCTTATTTCTGAGCTAGCTTTTGCCAGCGGCCTCACCCGCGTGTACATCGGAAATTATACCACGGGAACGTACTACCTGGATAAAAAGTTATCCTATGTGTTAACGCAGGCTAACTGTCTGTGTGCCAAATGGCATCCAAATCCGTTCAGCCGTTTTTGCGTAATTGAGTAACAAACATCCAAACATCTAAACATACAAACTTTCACATTTATAATATTAGTAGGAAGTAGGATTTGTTTTCAGATTTTATCAATATTTGCAACTAGCGTTCTTTTCTTTTTCTTTTTTTTTTAAAACGTTGCCCCACACTAGGAATTTCTCCTGTATAAACAGCCAGACCCGGAACAACTACTTGTAGGTCATACACATATTTGTTCCGTTCGGGAATCGAACCCGCGACATGCAGCGCAGCAGACAATCGTTTAACCACTGCGCCAACCGTGCCGTCAAACACCATTGCTTTGCCCCAGTTTGACTTGGATGTTGGTGTAATTACAAACCATTAGAAATGTCAGATTTATCTCTGGCCTAACACCACACTTGTGATGTCTTTGATATTGCAAATTCGATATTGACGTCACTGGCCTCTAACCCGAAGATCAGACGCCCGCTAACTATTTTATCATCCCAAAGAACCCAGCAATAATTCCAGAATTCCCTCTATAACAGGTAAATGTTTCCACCTGGCAACACAAGTCGCCCTCTGTCAACCTTTTCCTCGACCGATAACGTCTATTTTGACATGCTTCTTATCAATAAGGCCTATTTTTAGCGCAGACGCAACATTTTGTCCTTCTCATCCCATGGGTGGTGTTAAGGTGACTTCTCTGGCGTTCTAATTTCGATACAAGTCCCTTATTTGAAACCATCATACTAATTAGATAAATGCGTTTTTTTTTTGGTGTATCTACGCGTCGACGACACGACACGTCAAACTATACATCCTATACCGATTTAACTCTACATAATAAAAATCTTAAATTAATTAGTTTATTCACTGACAGACAACGCATAGCCTAAATAGCTGGGTCTACAAGCATTACATTTTGCACAAGAGTTTCGTAAACCTACAATGAAAGTGAGCACTGAGGACGAATTTTTGTAAATCGTCCTCTATGGTATGAAAGTTTGTTTGGAAGTTCGTTATTTTCAGCCTAGTTCAGGGTTCAGTACTCTGTGCATCTTATTGTGATCTTATGTTTCTCTATGATCACCACAAAAATGTTGAAATACTTGTCATGTACGTAATTTTATAATTTTTTTAACTTTTAATGGTGAGAAATAAACTATTTTTTTTTCAATGGGTTATCCTTCGGGCAAACGGCTTGTAATCTATACATACAAATTAATAAAATTAAAGTGTCTGTTTGTAATATCAAAATACTTTTTTTTACTGAATGCTGAATGAAAGACGGTACTTATAATTTTGTCTGTCTGCTTGTTCTGAAACAGCAGGACCGATTTTGACGGCACTTTCACTGGAATATAATTGATGGTTTAAGGAGTATCTCAGTACTGTTATTTTAAAAAGTCACGCGAGCGAAGCTGGGGGCTGCAGCTATTTGTAAATAAGAAAGTAACTCTGTGTGTATGAGACATTTAGCATGCCTAAACTGCCGAACAGATTTTGGTGAAATTTAGTATAAAGATGGCTTGAACACTGAGGAATGACATAAGCATTCTTCTTGTTTAAAGTCACCTCGTATTTGGGAATGATGGAGCGTTGAACTTTGTTTGAAAAAATATGACATCCATGCGGACGAAGTCGTAGATATTCAAAACGTTGGGTTGTTATAATAACTTATTTTCTAATAAGTACGAACCTTCGATTCTAAGAAGATTCCTTGTACAACAATACAAATCATCACGCCTTGTTTCCCCGAAGGTTAAGGCAGAGGTGTAGGTACCCGTAGGTATCAGCCGGGCACAAATTCAATAAATAATTATTTTCAAGAATATGTATAGTCTGGGAAACTAATTCTTGAGCAGGTTGACGTAAAGTCAGTATACACAATTAGCTGACCCCCCCTTGCATAAATGGTTGAGATTTTTTTGAATACGGATCGATAGAATTTTATAATTCTTAATTTAATTTAAATATCTATACGAAATCTACCCAAAATTAGAAAATAAATTAAAAACATACGATTTGTTAGTAAAAAAATCTCTACCATTTATGCAAGGGGGGGGGGTCAGCTAATTGTATATACTGACTGTACGACACCTGCTCTGTGATCTGAATATTCGGACATTTTAAGCTGGTTGTCGATTTGTTTAAAATTAAGAAAAAAACTTACATTTGATGACGTATGACACTAAAAAAAACCAGTTTCTTTTTGCTTTGCCGTATTGAGATATCCATACCAATCATTTCTGTGGAGTTTTGCTAGCTAATTTAATTTAACTCTGTATGCTGGTTAATTAAAGTTAATGACTGTCTCTGAATACGGCACTAAGTAACGTTTTGTCTTTCAAAAAATCACAATATAAAATTAATAGATAATGTGATTGACCTGCTCTGCCCACCCTGTCTGTGTTATCAAGGGTTTCTCCTTCTCCTCGCAGAGGTCAACGCCCCCGCTGTCTAGACGTCGGCAGCTTAGTTCTCTGTCTACCCCTCATGTTTACATCGCTAAGGGCTTCTTAGAATGTCTGATGCATATTGATAGCAATATTGTGTATTTCGAAACATTAATTAGTGAGAGCAGTGGGGGCTCAGTTGAGCAGTGGGGGCTCAGTTGAGCAGTGGGGGCTCAGTAGAGCAGTGATGGCCCAGTGGTTAGGTTAGGATAGTAGGTCATCTTGGATTTTAATTTATAGGCGGCAAAACCAAATTTTTGTTTGACGCGTATTTAAAATTAAATTAAAAACAAACCGGTCAAATGCCTGTCGGATCACACACAATGAAAGGTTCCGTAGTTGGTATGAATTTATACCAAGAACAAACTTAACATTTTAGTTGAAAAACATGTTCTTCCATACGGAATGTATGGGAGAACATGTTTTTCAACTGTAAATGTAAGTTGGTCGACTATTACTCGGTAACTTGTAAAGCCTACTTAGCTGTGATAGTTTTCCTTTTAACTTCGTTATACATACTACTGTTGTGAATTTATTCACATATCCAAGTACAACCATTTAGCTGGTAGGTGGGGTCACTTGACTCTAATAAAAATTAGCACTTCAAAGTTTAATATTCCGCAAACGGATCCCTGAATCGAAAAATGCTTTTACTAAATCCCAATATTTTTGAACGGCCTATCCAACGATACCTCACACTATGGGACAGACGAGTAAAAAAAATATCATTCCCACTTTACGTGTATGGGAGATACCCAAAATAATATATTTTACCAATTTGTCGGCGTAAATAATATGTATATCCATACCAAATTGCAGCTTTCTAGTACTAAGAGTCTCTGAGCTAAGCCGCGGATAGACAGACAGACAGACATGGCGAAATTCTATGGTATCCTTGTTGACTACAAAACCCTAAAAAGGTCCACCATCCCTTCTGACAGAAATTTCTACCACCACGCGCGCTCATTGGTCAAATCAAATAGCTGCCCCGGCTTCCTGTTACGCACTTCCGTCCCTTTATACGAAATCACTCCCATAGAAACCGAGAGGAAAGAATACATTGTAAACTATTACACAATCATTACTAACCTTTGAATCCTTTGATTTTTAAATGAATCCCATACGGTTGACATAAATCTTGTCCTGTGGCATCACATTTTGAGTAATAACTGTAACAAAAAAAAAATAAAAAAAATATTATTATATAAAAAAAAAAACAGTAATAAACGTGAAATATATTTTTACCCTACCCAGGAATCGAACTCCCGACCCTAACCTTAACACAAGCCGAATCAATAAAATACAGTAAGTACCTATAAACCTGGGGCCTTACTCCCGACTGCATCGAGTTCTGAATCAATCGAATTGGATTCGAATTAAATGCCGATCTATTACTCTTGAATCCGACACTGCGCACGTTCGTGCGGTGGTTCGAAGCGGAACTAACTTCGATCGAAAGATTCTTTAGGATCGAAAAGTTCGTACTCCGCACGCCATCTGACAGATAGATATCGAGTTGTTGGATCAAAACGTCAAATTACACTGTAACAAAGAAGCTGCTTTATTCAGATCGAGTGAGATTTTTTATGTTATTTACTGCTATATTTTTTCAAATGCTTTATTATTATGGCTCGCCTTGCGTCGTTTTTCAAGGTTCTTGAGGAAGCAAATCGTATGGATATTCGTGCGAGAAGAAATATGCAAAGGTTGAGTCGTTATAACACCCGGGCTATGGAAATGGATTCGAAAGAATTTAGAAGTTTTTGTTTGTTAAGTTTAAACACTACGGTATCGTTTTTTACGTGGAAAAGTGAAAATATTCAACTACCTAAAAGTTACTAACCAAAGACATTAGAGCACTTGACGATGACGTAATCCGCCGGATATGCATAACGACGCTGATAATACTCGAACTTATACTTATTCTATTATGAGTTATTCACTTGACAGTTATGGATTAACATTCAAAACTAACTTGGATAAATTAGAAGCTCTTCAAATTCGATTCTTAAAACTACATGTTACAAAAAAAACTAAAAACAGTTGTAAAGGAGATTATAGGAAACTATTTAAAATATGAATATATATCTTTTAGCAGTAAACCAGCATAGTACCCAAGAGTATAGCTTAAATCACGTATTCAACAACCATAACACACGATCTATTGCTGCTGACAGATTCAATGTACCCAGAATCACCAATTACTTTGGTGACAGAACTCTAAAGAAACGAATACCATACCTATTGAATAGTCTACCATATAAGGAGTGAAACAAATAAAAATAGATTTAGAAGTAAATTTAAAAAATATTATTTGGACATGTAAGTGTGTTTAAGTATTATTGTCTAGAGACTCACTGACCCCACAGTCAAACCATTGCAATGATTTTGTGGGCTAAGTTTATAAGTTAGGTACTCCATCTTATATTAAAATAAAATAATAATTATGTCGATTTTGGTTTACGATTTGGTTCGGGAACAAAGTTTTAAATCGAGTTCGGATCGGAAACCAAATCAAACTCGTATCGTTTTCGGGAGTAAGGCCCCTGGTAATGGTAACACCAAAATCTATACCTATACAAAGTCCTTATTACATAGGTATGTACGCCTCACACAGTATCGAGTTGACGTAGGTCAGTAATGTATTTCTGCTAACCTATATTTTAGACACAGGGTGTGACAAATCTGAACCTCGTGGCTAAGTAATAACAGCGGCATGGGTCGATCGATCAGGTTAAGCTACGCTTGCGTCGGTTGGTCCGTGGATGGGTGACCATCTTTTCATACCAAGACCCTGACTTGAATCGGAAAGCACGTGAAGCCGTTGGTCTCGGCTGTCATTTTTAGATCTTTGATAGTTGTTACTGGTCTTCAGAAGCCTGAAAGTCTGACAACCAGTCTTACCAAGGGGTATCGTGTTACCCAGTAACTGGGTTGTGGAGGTCAGATAAACAGTCGCTCCATGTAAAATACTGGTATTTAGCTGCAGCCGGTTAGACTGGAAGCCGACTTCAACATCATGACATAACGCCTGTATTCCGGGGGATAAGCAGAGGAGTAAAGTTCACCGTCTAGGATGTCAACCCACGACCTCTCGCTCGCCAGACAATGTCGGTCATTAGTCTGTTGACGTTTATTACTTACCAATAAAGCTAAAGTCAATTTGCGGTTCAATTAATTGTTTCTAGAATTGTTCTTTCTATGAAGCCGTTTAGTTGGAGTTTATTTTTGTTAAGGGGCCGTGCACGAAATGAGATGAAAGCGAGCAGGGCCACCACTACTCGATTTCTTCTCATTTGGTAATGAGTAGTGGTGGCCTAGTGAAAACGGATATTATAGGCTGCATGATTATGCTATACTTAGATAGATAGAACACTCTTTATTATGTAAACCATAAAAATTACAGATATTTTAGAAATGTTACACAGGGTGACACAATGGTCGGTCTTATCGCTAAAAGACAAGACAACCTTTGGATGTATTAGAAGTAGAAGGAGAGATAATACTGCAGGTAGTCAATGGAGTACCATTTACATATACAATAATAACATACATACATAAAGCATATAGATAATTATCTATATAAATATATATATATATATACAACAATAAACATGAAACAAGAGCAAGGAACTTTAAGTAATGATGATGTTTAAGGAGAGAGGAAGTGGTTTTTTTTACCAGAATTTTAAAAGTGGACAAAGATTGAGCCTTGGTGGTCTAGTTGTCGCAAGCGCGACTGCTGAGCATGGGATCCTGGGTTCGATTCCCGGGTCGGGCAAAGTGTTCTTGGGTTTTTCGATTAGGAATTTCTCAGTAGCAGCCCGGAGTTTGGATTTGTGCCCGGTTGATGGCAATAGGCTCGCACCCTATTGCTTGGGACTTAAACATAACTGGCGAAATGTGGGTATTCCTAATATGGGTACACCTCTGCCTAACCCTTCAGGGAAACAAGGCGTGATGTTATGTTATGTTAAACATGAAACAAGAGCAAGGAACTTTAAGTTATAATGATGTTTAACGAGAAAGTGTTTTTTTAACCAGAATTTTAAAAGTGGACAAAGATTGAGCACGCCTTGTCGACAAAGGCAAGGCATCCCATAACCGTACAGCTTGAACTTGTAAAAGACGTCCTAAAAGCTAGTGGAATGCACTGGCATCTCTATAGTCTCAAGTTTTCTGCTAATGCTTACTTATTTTGATCAATTTTATTCACTTTTTGTGAGAAAGGACAATTTAATTTAAACACAATTTGTGTTTGTGGTTAAAATCGAGTTGTTAATAGTTTTGCATGTGGCTGGAAGGGATTTAAAAGATATCATGGAAAATCACTAATATTCGCAACTAGTTTTCCGAAAAATTATGCTGAGCGATGGTCGTTTTGCGTGGATGTGACGCATATATTACCCCAACTTTTTGTTTGTGTTCTTTTTTTGCGTCATGTTTACCGCAAATAAACGTATTTTCTTTCTTTCTTTTTCTTTAAAAATGACGCAAGACTGACTTTGATCATCGTTTTACAAGAAACTACTTGTGTTAATTTAAAATATCATCAACATCATTGTCTTCTTGAATGTGTCTGGACCAGTTTTCATCTTCGATAAAAAATATAGCACAAAAAAAAAAAAACATTTTTTTTTTTGTTGTCAGTAATGAATTTGATCCTATTATTTAGCAAAACTTTTAAGAAATTTAAAATTCACACATTAGGTCTTCAGCGATCCTTAAAATAACATCAAAATTTTATATTATGAAACTACAATATTTTCAATAAGCAAATCAAAGGCGATATAAACAATTTTTTCAAGAGCGCTAAAATGATGAGACTATTAACAGGTGCTGTGACTGACACAAACGGTTTTGCTTCACGAAAAGTCACACAGACCTTGTGTTTGAATTATTTCAAGGTTTTTCACAATTAGGTAAGAATTTGACAAAAAGTGTTTTTTTTCGTGCACGGAGCCTTAACACCTAATCAAAAAAACTTTTGGAAATCTAATTGGAAAACTATAGGTCTTCATCAAATGAATCAGTTTTTTTCTATTGATGCAAAAAGACACTAAATATGGCTTATTGGAAATTGAATACTGTTTTTGTTATGAGATTCCAATTTCAAATCCTTACTCATCCATACTTAATATTATAAATGTGAAAGTAACTCTGTCTGTCTGCCTGTCTGTCTGTATGTAACTGATCGTCATGAAATTTGGCAGAGATATAGCCTGGGATATGGAGAAGGACATAGGCTACTTTTTTACGCGATAACCGACATCCACGCGGGCTGAGCCGCGGGCAAAAGCTAGTAATATTATAAATGTGAATGTAACTCTGTCTGCCTGTATGTCTGTATGTTACGTTTTCACGCCTAAACCACTGAACTGATCGTCATGAAAGGTAGAGATATAGCCTGGGATATGGAGAAGGACATAGGCTACTTTTTTACGCGATAACCGATATCCACGCGGGCGGAGCCGCGGGCTTAGTTAGTATAATACATATAAATGCGAAAGTGAGTTTGTTTGTGACACTTTCACGTTATACGGCTGAACGTATTTGGATGAAATTTGTCACAGCAATAGATCATGGCCTGGATTAGGACATAGGATACGTTTTATCTCAGTAGTACGTTCTTGTAGGATAATTTCCGACATCCACGCAGGCAAAGCCGCGGGCAAAAGCTAGTCATCGTCATCCCCATCTTCCTTCCCTTGTCCCATGTTACTTGAGGTCGGCGCAACACGTTTTCTTTTTCCATTCTGACCTGTCAACCGTCACGCTATCATTCACTCCCTTCTCTTTCACATCTTTCCTCACACAATCCATCCATATTTTCTTCGGCCTTCCTCTCCCTTTCCATCCATCAACATTTATATTCATCACTCTTTTCATCACATGCGTTTCCTCCCTCCTCATCACATGCCCATACCAAGCCAAACGATTTCCTTTCATCTTTTCTGTCACTGGCGCTAAAAGTTAGTAATAGTAGATTGTACAGCTAGTGCATAAAAGAAGCCATTTTACCCCCCGACTTAATTATCCGCCCTCTTCTGCGGCTCGGGTTAAAATGGCTCGTTTATGCCCGAGATATACTTTGCGTTTTACTTCGATTGCAAGAAAATGACCAGGCATAAAGTACATAACAGTATTATTTTAATTTTCAACATTTGTTATTCGACTTCATACTGCCATGTCATAAAAAGGTTTCTTTGCGTTTTTAAATAATAAGGACAACTCGTTATCTGGTTTTATTAAATTAACGATAGAAAACACGGCAGTGATATAAATAAAAAGCAAATAAAATAACGACTTTGATCTGCGACATTTTATTCTGTTGGGCCTGAATATTTTGTCTTAGAAAAAAAAAAATAAAAAAAACTTTATGCACTAGAGTATAAAAAGCGACTTTATGTTGCCTACGCACAAAATAAAGACGAACTTTTAGAGCATGAGAAGTAAAAAGAATATTATTAAAATTAGGCCATGATCAGTACTTTTTGGTCAAGCAACTGCATGCCTTCCTATAGGCACGAACCAATGACATAATTCAAATCCTTATTTTTTTATTAGAATTACCTACATTAATATAACATCATGCCCAGTATTTCCTCGATGAGGTAGGCACAGGTGTATTATACACACAAATTTTGAAAATTACGTATTTAAGAACAACAACAACGACAACAACCAATTAATTTGTTCCGTAAAATACCTCATAAATGCGCTCTTATCTGTTGTTGCTGTCTTTTTTATTTTTTATTTATTTATAATAATAGTATTGTGCAGGCAAAAATTAAATATTTGCACATCATAATATCTAATGATGATAGAAAGGGGCCATTATAGTTTTAATATAATACATTGTATACATTCATTCTGTCAAATAAATGGGTTTGATTTGAAATCCAGACTCTGCGCTGCTATGTAAAAAATCATAATGGAAACACCTTGCTAGGGATTGAACACAGGACCGAAAGCTCAACAGCCGCGCTCAGCAGCCGCGCTCACAGCCATTAGACCAAAAAAACCAATCCATAATTAATATTAACATAACTAAATCGCCGTAAATCTAGTGACGTCATAAAACAAAAATCAAAACTTGCCCGATCCTGTATCCTGAAAGGCTACACACACAGCCACAGCCAGACAACGCACACGGACACAGTGTATGTGTGCAGACACGGGTTTACACGCACACAGATGTTAGTCGTGTCTCGGTGTTGTATACGGCATGTTATTTTTTACGATAAAGCTTTAATGACTAGCTTTGTCTGACTAACTTTATAAAACCGCGTCGCTGCTGAGTAAAGTGTAACCTGAGAGCTGTGGCGGAGAGCTATACTCCTAATATCAGACATACATGCGAAGGTTTGATCAGGTAGAAAACATGTTTTCTTGTCTGATCGTCCTCTGAGTGGAGTGTCCATTATTTTAAATATTTTCTATCTATACTACTAACACTACTTTCAGTGTGAACACGTTCCGTGTGGTGCCGGACGTAACGAATACCACCACCCCATTTCCTCCCGTGGGTGTCTTAAAAGGCGATTATGGGACTTACAGAATGGGCAGCAGCGGTCTCTATGAATTTTTAATACTATACTGCGATCGTCAACCCACCTGCCAAGCGTGGCGATTATGGCAAACCCTCCCCCCCTAATTGGAGGAAGCCTATGTCTAGCAGTGGACGTCTTTCGGCTGAAATGATGACTAACACTAGAATATATAGTTCTTTTGTAAAACTAACACAATATGAATCTCTGTTGCCCGAATTAAATGAAGTTTTTTTTTTATTCTACGATGAGTTTGCTCTTGACTTTAGTCTAGGTCAGAGGTGACAGAGACAAAGTCGATGATGGAGTGAGCTTACCCAGAAGAAGCCTGTTCACTCTCACTTTGAATTCATTAGGCTTGTATGCGTTCGGAAATACAGACGCAGGCAGAGAATTCCATTCCTTTGCTGTGCGCATTATAAAAGACGTTTGAAAACACTTAGTGCGAGTTGAATATCAACTAGGTAGGGGTGGTAACTTGCAGTGCGTCTAGATGTCCCATGGTTGAAGGGGGCCGTTGGAATGAGGTCGTGGAGTTCATGGGCACACTCGTCGAAGTACAATCTGTAGAAGACCGACAAGCAGGCAACCTTGCGGCGATGAGCCAAGCTGTGAAGCTTGGCATCCACCAGTTTTACGTCGCCAATGAGCCTCTTAGGTCTGCGATCCACCGAGTCAAGCGCAGCAAGTTGATACCTAGCTGAGCCATCCCAAAGGTGGCTGCAATACTCCATGCAGGATCGGACATGAATTGAAATTGAATTTATCTTTCTGACGGATCGACTCCTTTGATATTTCGAAAGTGATTGTAAATGGTTTAGCATAGGAGCATATTCAACCTTTAATGTTCCCGCTTCTAGGACACAGGCATCCTCTCTATGAGAGGGAGTGGGCCGTAATCCACCACGCGGACCCAGTGCGGGTTGGTGGATATCACACGTCTTCGAATTTTTGGTTCTAGGACATGCCGGTTTCCTTCACCGTTTTGAGAGCAGTGGCGTTGAAATTATTTACATAATGTAAAGCACCTGCTTGGGTTCGAACTCACGACCTACAACTCGCAAGTCGCGGCCGTTACTACTGGGCTATCACTGCTCTCCCAGTAAACGGTTTGAAATAAATGAGTTGAGTTTGGGTTAAGGTGACGATAACCGACTTTTAATGATTTTATACTGAAGATTACGTCTAAACGAGTAGTGTTAATGATTTGTAAAAAAAAAAATGTCAAATTAGAGCATTTTCTTAATCTATACTAATATTATAAAGCTGAAGAGTATGTTTGTTTGTTTGAAAGCGCTAATCTCAGGAACTACTGGTTGGAATTGAAAAAATATTTTTGTGTTAGATAGTCCATTTATTAAGGAATATTATAGGCTATATAACATTACACTACGACCAATAGGAGCGGAGCATAAATGAAAAATGTTGCAAAAACGGGAAAAATTATTCCTTTTTGAGAGCTTCCGTTGCGTGCGCTGCATAAACGGTTTAAGTTACGCAAGTATCATGTATTATGGAATTGTTCCTCTTTAAAAGTTCTAAAAAAAAGTCCGCGACAGCTGTCTATCTTTTAAGATTGACTCACTATAACCTTTTTTTATGGTAATCAATTTTTTTCGAAATTAATTCATTATTTGCGAAGGAGTTTATCAACATAATATTAATCCTTATCCAAATAAATATGTTATTAATCACAAGTACTCGTATTGAAATATTAACAAAATTGTCCTTGACATAACTTGATTTCAATCAACATCTTAGGAGATATCATAGTTTTAAAATAACTCCGTAACAAAATAAGTAGAAAATTCATTACTTAAACCACTCTCTCTTAGGTGACGCAGCGAAGTTGCGCGGGTCAGCTATATAATTTACTAGCTTTTGCCCGCGGCTCCGTCGGCGTGGATTCCGGTAATCGCGTAAAAAAGTAGCCTATGTCCTTCTCCATATCCCAGGTTATATCTCTGCCAAATTTCATGACGATCGGTTCAGCGGTTTAAGCGTGAAAACGTACCATAACGTAACATAACAACAGACAGACAGACAGAGTTACTTTCACATTTATAATATTAGTATGGATAAAGCTGAAGAGTTTGTCTGTTTGGTTGAACGCGCCAATCTCAGGAACTACAGGTTCGAATTGAAAAAATATTTTAGTGTTGGATAGCCCATTTATCGAGGAAGGCTATAGGCTATATACCTACGCTACGATCCTTAGAAGCCAAACGAAAAGAACAAAAGTCAGAAAGAACGCTAAGCGATAACGAAGTTTTAGCACGAGCGAGCGACGGGTTGCGTATGCGACGCGGTAGGTAGGCCGAAATTTCACGCGGACGAAGTCGCGGGCAGAAGCTAGTAATGAATATTTTAGATTATGTTTATAATACATAGTGAAATAATTTGTAATGTTATGCTTATGCCTAACGCGGATAAAAAACTGAGAATCACGCAAAATCTATCAAGCGTATTTTTCTGAAACCTTCACCTTTTTAAAGATAATTTATAAATTTTTAATCTTTAAGCATACGTTTTTTATTAAAATACCATTTGTTTTATCTATTATGAATTAATAATGCGTCTTATTTGGGACAGCGCTCCTGGATGGCCGAATCCTATTTCTGGCTGGACGTACGATGCGTTGCGTGAGCTCAGTACAAAACACGCAAGCTAACCACTCAAGGTCACTGGCATATATCTGGGACTTAAACTCTGATTTGAACTTTCACTTGTATCTCTACCCATCCCATCAATCACACATTATGTTATGTCTGCCAAGTTTCTACAGAAATTGTGTTGATAGTGCTCAGTTATGTTTCTGAATTTAATATCATGTCATTTATCCTTATTCCCTACTAATATTACTAGCTAACGATAAGTGCTGCCCGCGGCTACGCTCGCGTGGATTTTTCTATAATAAAAGTAGCCTAAGTTACTTCTTATAATATTAGCTTTCTGCCAGTGAAAGTCCCGTCAAAATCGGTTCAGCCGTTTCGGAGATTAGCCGGAACAAACAAACAAACAGACTGACAGACAGACAAAAATGTTTAAATTGTAGGCGAAACCCTACAAGATTGCAATGTCAAACTCATACAAAAACATTTACATAAAAGATTTGATGTAATCAGTCAGCATTGAGATTTGCCACACAGACCCGTTTTGAAGAAAGTCTTGACAGAAAAACCAAAAAGAAGGACTAACAAGAACACAATCACCAATCTTATAGGAAAGGCTATTAATTAAATGAGAATAGTAGGTGTTGAAATATTACATGTCCTTTACCTACATAAAAATAGTATCCACAAATTAGGACTAGTCTAAAAGATATAGATAATCACTATAAAACTGTAACTTCAATAATTGACGCGAAAGATTAATCGTTTCAAAAAGTCTATTCTTTAAAAAAACAACATCCTATATAAGCCCAGTCTGCACACACGCACATAACCAATCCTGTATCTACACGTCTGCCTCACTCACACATACATAAGGCGTAGGAGTTCCACTCACACCCAGCCAAATATCTGTCTCTACAAGTCTGGAACGCACACATATAAACAATGCTCTCGCACACACACAAAAATGTCTGTGATCACGAACGCACACATACAACAACGGAGCTCAAAAGCGGCACACACACAAACAAAAATCAGTGTGTCTAAACGTCTATGGACACACACAGACACAGATGGTTCATTGACCGGTCGACGTTTTTGCAATGAAGTAAGATTGAGTTTTTTTTTTAAACACTAACGCAAAGCTTTTTATAACGAAATCTAGACTTAATGTTTTGAGAATTAAGGTTTGAATTTGTTATTGTGAGGTGTGAAGGAATAGTTTGATCGATCAGCTGATTCTTATCCTCAGAAAGTCGAAGGATGAATAAAAAAAGCTCTTTGGAAAGCACATCCTGGTAAAAACAATTTAGCTCTTGCCGTGGTTACACTCAGTCTTAACAAGGGGTATCGTGTTACCCAGTACCTGGGATGAGGTCAGGCAGACAGTCGCTCCATGTAGAATACTGGTATTCAGCTGTCTCCGGTTAGACTGGAAGCCGACCCCAACATAGTTGATAAAAGGCAGGCAGATGATGAGTTGCTTTTCATTGTCTAGATCTACTTGCAAGGTCAAAAACTGTACTGTACTCGTAGGTGTTTAAAATTCTTTGTGACCATTAGGTGGACTTCCTAGTTTTTGCCAGCCATCATTCTCTTGCCCCTATCCCAATTGCACTTGACTAGGTGGAACGCAGAGCGAAAAAGCTTATAGGCGACGACACGTTGGTGTCTAGGCTTCATAGCCTGGCTCATCGGCGTAATGTTGCTTGCCTGTCGGTCATCTATAGACTGTACTTCGGAGAGTGTGCGCAGGAGCTCCACGACCTGATCCCATCATCGCCCTTTTATTACCGGACTACTAGACGTACTGCAGGGTACCATCCGCACTTGGTTGATATCCCGTCCAATCGTACTCAGCGCTACATTTATTATGCGCACAGCTAAAGTGTGGAACTCTCTGCCAGCGACTGTGTTCGCTTCCACATATAACCCGTCTGCCTTCAAACCAAGAGTGAACAGCCATCTTCTGGGCATCCATCGCTTTCCATCAGACGAGATCGAGATTTATTACTGGACTACCAGATGTACTGCAGCACGTGAAGTAGCATCCGGTTAGATTGGAAGCCGATCCAAATAATTGGAAAAAGGCAGGCAGATAATGAGCTCGTGCCGTGGAAACAAAATTAGTCAGTCAGCAAGGTGGTTGCGGGGCTGACTCTTCAGGGTGTGCCTCACGTACATTTAAGTATCGACATATACGAAGGCTATTTTAATTCACCCCACCAGAGTATAGATTAAACTTGATGGAGAAAGCTCCATGTAATATAGTGATAGGTCATCTCATAAAGGGCTGCATTTCGACTAGCATAATTTGCCGATAAGATTCCTACTGCTGGGACTGCGGCCTCCACTCAGTGAGAGGAAGTGGGCCATAATCCACCACGCGGGCCCAGAGCGGGTTGGTAGATGTCACATGTCTTCGAATTTTTGGTTCAAGGACATACGCCGGCTTCCTCACGATGTTTTCCTTCACCGTTTTGAGAGCAGTGGTGGTGAAATTATTCACACAAAGTAACAGCGCCCGCCTGGGTTCGAACCCACGACCTACCTATTCCACTAACCGGACGAAAATACAGACTCAATATCTGTCAGCTAGGAAATACCGACGTCATCTACTAGTTTTAAAATATTAACCAAAAAATTTAAATGTTAAGTATCTTAGAAGATCTACTAACAGAAATAAAAACAATTTCGTTCCATTTCTTGACTACTAATGACAAAGTTTTCAAGGAAAATCCAAAAAAACTATTTGCACATTCCGGGGATCAAAGTTAAAAGTCAAATCAAATCATATAGTTCAAATAGGCACACAAAAGGCACTTTTGAACGTCAAAATTTATTTAAAAAAAAAACGATTGCCTTCCAAAAGCTAGTCACGTATGGAGAAGAATGGGAAAGAAACTCCACACTTACTCTTTTAAAATGTTAACAATATTTTGTTTACATTAATTATAGAATTAAAAATGAAGACGATGTCATACATTCGCCAGCACATCAGGTTATACGAAACTGTCAAATTTCTCCAAACGATTTGAAACCTTAAAAGGTTGATAATTAAGTTCAAAATCGAATAAGAAAATTGGACAGTTTGTGGTAACTTGGGTTGCGTTCCGAGCTGCGATAATATCGATTTGAGTGTGCTACACTCGTGGTTCCGAATTAGCGTGAGCGCGATAATGATGTCCCGTGAATCGTCATAGATGACGTCATGACATTCGCCATCTTGCGATAACGCTAATCATGCCTTTTACTAATAACACCGTGAGCGCTGTCAAAAATGACAGTGTGCTGTTTTGTTTTGAGTCGCATCTTATCACAACGTGGCATTTTCAAAATTGTTCTTCTGGCTACAGTTGCTACCTAACCTAAGAAGAAGAAAAGTTTGGTGTATACACAGAGAAATACTCTAACATGATAATATCGTTTTGACATTGAGTGAGCTCCGTGAGCGCGTTCACGAGCGTTCCGAATTGTTGACAGCCCTCGGCTGTCATAATCGTAATAACTAAATCGGAACGCATGTGAGAAGATGTGAGCGATTATAGCGAATTCGGAAGGCGGCCTTGATATGCTGGCGGCTGTACCCAGACAAAAATATAGAAAGAATGCAAAGAGAAATAATGACAAATCAAATTCAGGACTCTATACTCAGTAGTTGTGCTTGGGAGCTCATGAACAAGGAGGCAGTTTTCTAATGTAGTTTGCCCCGATAGAAAAGAATGAAAAGATTAATGCTCGTTTCTTCTCTGTACCAGAAGAGGGCTTTGCCCTGCACTTTGACAGTAGCAAACTTTAATATAAAGTGTGTTCGTGGGATAAATTCAACCCAACTACGGAATCTTTATTGTGCGTGGTCCGACACGCACTTGGACGGTTTTTTGGGTTCCGTAGCCAAATGGCAAAAAACGGAACCCTTATGGATTCATCATGTCTGTCTGTCTGTCTGTCCGTCCGTATATCACAGCCACTTTTTTCTGAAACTATAAGAACTATACTGTTGAAACTTGGTAAGTAGATGTACATATTCTGTGAACCGCATTAAGATTTTCACACGAAAATAGAAAAAAAAAACAATACATTTTGGGGGTTTCCCATACTTAGAACTGAAACTCAATTTTTTTTTTCATCAAACCCATACCTGTGGGGTATCTATGGATAGGTCTTCAAAAATGATATTGAGGTTTCAAATATTTTTTTTTTTAAATTGAATAGTTTGCGCGAGAGACACTCCAAAATGGTAAAATCTGTGTCCCCCTGTAACTTCTAAAATAAAGATAATGATAAACTAAAAAAAAATATGATATATATTACCATGTAAACTTCCACCGAAAATTGGTTTGAACGAGATCTAGTAAGTAGTTTTTTTTTAATACGTCATAAATCGTAAACCGCAATTTACGTTTCATTCATTATAGATACGGAACCCTTCGCGCGCACTAAGCCGGTTTTTTGTTTTTGTGTTCTTAGCGTCATGTTTACCGCAAATAAACGTATTTTCTTTGTCTTTCTTTCGTTATCTGAGCGACAATCAATGTCAAAAATTTGTCAAAAATATAGCTAAAATAGAGGTATTTTTGACAGATTTAATGCGTGTCCTATTTAATAGCGATTGCTACACGAATACGCGAACACGTGACCACGCGTTCTGGGGCCTAAGTCTACTAATTTACAAACGTTGCAATGGTCTCGCCATGTGAGTATTGACAGTGTTTGTATGGCAAATCTGTCAAAAACTCACAATGAAGAGACCATTGCAACGTTTGTACATTAGTAGACTTGGCCCTCAGGTTTACTGAACAAAAAGCGACATAAATGAGCGCGATGATCGCTTTTAAATAGGATGCGCTCTGAGACGGAGGTATACGAGCGTCCTTAAAAACATACGGGAATTGCCCCTTAGATTGCAACTAAATTTTGAACGTTTTTAATTTTGAACACGGGATTGATCTTCTATACTGGGAAATTGTTTCAGTATCAAAATATTTTCTATATACATACATACAAATAAAAAAAAAATAAGTGTCTGTTTGAAATGTCAAAATAACAGCATTTTACTAAATGCTTATGAAAGTATATACCTACGGTCCATATAACATTAAAAAATCTATTTTTAGGGTTCCGTACCCAAAGGGTAAAAGGAGATCCTATTACTAAGACTCCGCTGTCCGTCTGTCCGTCTGTCACCAGGCTGTATCTCATGAACCGTGATAGTTAGACAGTTGCAATTTTCACAGATGATATATTTCTGTTGCAGCTATAACAAAAAATACAAAAAAAAAAAAACAGAAAAAAAAATATTTTAGGGGGGCTCCCATACAACAGACGTGATTTTATTGCCGTTTTTATAGATAATGGTACGGAACCCTTCGTACGCGAGTCCAACTCGCACTTGGCCGGTTTTAATTTTTTGTCTGTCTTGTCTGTTTGTTCCGGCTAATTTCCGAAACGGCTGGACTGATTTTGACGGGACTTTCACTGGCACATGTTATAAGGCGAAACTTAGGATTTAATTTTAGAAAAAGCCACGCGGGCTTTGCCGCGGGCAACTGCTAGATTCACATAAACCTACTTGGGCACTAATGAAACGTCAGAAGCTAGGTGCAGGTATGTTTCGAACTGGAGAGAAAACTCTCTGACCACGTGGCCCTTTATTCGACTTTAAATTCAACATTCTATTAAACCATGAATTTATCCAAGAACCCTATAAAAAATCAATACGTCAATTTAGTGCACTATTGGCTACTTTATTTAGTTTTTTTTTGACCCACCCCATAGAGTAGGGTGTTTGGACCAATGGGAACACACCCTTACTTTCACCCCAAGTCATTATTATTAGAAAAAAGAAAGTGATCGAGGGTAGTATGCTTTCAACCCCTTTGTGATATATAGGGGTGAATTTTTTATGCTTATTTTATACTGGTTGGCTTCAATTTGAAACGAGAAATATTTTTGGGAATTTTGCCTGGTTGGCTTTCTCTGTAAATTCTGACTAAGTTATCTGTTGTGTATTTTTTTTACAAACACTGTTCATTTTTTTTTTAATTATCTTGTAGATAGAGCTTATACGGAGATTGTGAAACAGGCTCTCAGACTGAATAATATGTTATAGTGTTAAAAATTAAGTTAAAGAAAATAAAAAATAAAAAAACTGAAAGTGGAAGTCCTTGTCAAACATTGTGTCTGTAGAAATACAACCATCTATGTACTAACGGGGTCTTCCAAATCGGACCACCACCGTCAGGACTATTTCTGCTTGCAACTCTCGGCCGCTAGAGTAACGCTTACTTATCCTCATCAACCTGGGCGTCTTTTATTTTTCTATTCCTATTGGTCGAAAAATGATGGTCAGACATTGTAACAGAGCCTGAGAATATTATTTAAACAAAATATTCCTATGTATTTTTGTTTTATTGATCAACGTAAAAAGGGGCGATAAACATGTGTGGACACCATGAACACGGGATTTTGTTTTGAAAAGGTGCGAAAATTCGGATGTTGTAACGTTACAAATAACCTGAATGAACCTATTTGCAAGTTAACAATAATGTACATAAAAGAAAACAAATTAAAAACAAAATTAGATTGAATTAGATTGCGGTTGCGGTCGTAGTCAAGCAAAATATGAGGTGCATCAAGAATTCTGTTAGGAGCTTGAGAAATATATCTAATTGTATTCTTTACTGAAGAAGGTCCTTTGGCCAGTGAATACACAACTCTAAGTCTGTTCTGGTAACTTTCCAAAGCGGTCAGAGCTTTGTACGTGTACTACAGAAATCTTCCAGGTTCTGTGTCCGTGAGTGAGCTCAGCCGTTAGCAACCTCTGCTGCTGTTTGAGTCACTACTTCTTCATTCTTGTCTTCTAAACGGCTCAACATAAATGGCACAAGTCATAGAAATAGGAGCGTCTGCCAATCAAGGGGTATCATATCACCCATTTTCCGTGTTGTGGCGCTCAGGTAGACAGTCACACTTTCGACCTTCAGAGGAGGCATAAAAACACGAGAAACAGAAAGAGAAAAATATAATCAATAGACAATACATTCAAAAATGCAATCTCATCACTGGCAATAGAAAATCTCGTATATTCCTTTCAAACTTGAATCAAGAAATGTCAAATGTGATTAGCCGGCCAGGAGCAAAAGAGTGGTTTACAATTTAGATCTGCCTTTTTGACGTGACAACGTCTAATAAATCGATGAACGCCGGCTGCACGCACGAAAAAGGATGACTCATTGTCCCGTTACGCTAATTGTCCCAATACGCTAAGTGTCCCGTTACGCTCACTATCCCGTTCCGTCATAGTAGGCTTGCGCCGCATCAATGTTTTGTTATGACGTTGTCACGTTACACTATCGTCCGTAAACCAACTTTACAGACAACCAATTTTTAATAAGTTTTATAAAGTACAGTAAAGAATTAACTCTAATTTTATACTAAAGAATATAGAAAAGACTTAGCCATATTACTCGCCTTACAAGTAGTTCATAGACAATACACAACCATAAAGATTTACAAAGAAAAAATTGGTTGTCTGTAATGTTGGTTTACGGACGATAGTTTAACGTGACAACGTCATAACAAAACATTGATCATAGAGCGTAACGGGACAATGAGCGTAACGGGACAACGAGCGTAACGGGACAATGAGTCATCCTTTTTCGTGCATGCAGCCAAGGTTCATCGATTTATTAGACGTTGTCACGTCAAAAAATAAAATGACTGATGAAAATTCATGATAAATATGTCAAACTATAAAAATATTGTAGGTAATAGAAAAAAAACAAATCAAAAATAATATGTTTTTGGATGCAGAAACAGCCAAAATAATCAAAAGTATGTAATATTCATAAAAACTGTAAAATGTAAGTTGAGTGAGTATGATATGATTTCAAACATGAAAACATAGATTTCAAGTGAAAACGTCTAAAATAATAAAATAACTTAAATAACTTCAGCAAAACTATGAAAAATAAAGCAAAAATAAAGATAAGAGATGAGGTTTTGTGAAGCAAAATACCACAATGTCCGTGATAGTACTTCTCATTGTACGCTTGTGCGTCCCAGTTTAGTCTTCTGTAAATACAAGTTATTTCTTCTCTGTATGAAAAGAAACTTTTTGCCCAGCAGTGGGGCCGTTACAGAGGCAGATATGATGGATAATATTAGCTCTTAAAATGTAAGGAATACTGAATATTCAACTGTTACCAAAATAAAAAATACTTAAGCATTAAGTTAACGAATATTTATTTGAGGTCATGTGAAGCCTTCTTTAAGATATTTCAAGCTAAGAACGAAAGACATCAACGCGTTTTTTTATCAAAATATTCAATTTTTTCAAATAATTTGAACATAACATAACATCACGCCTGTTATCCCGAAAGGATAGGCAGAGGTCAAAATCAAAAGTAATTTATTCAAATAAGGCTGAGAATTGAGTACTTTTCAAACGGCAAAATTACATAAGATAGTCCCCGCGTCCCGCGTGAAACGCGCGCCCTTCACCACTTCCTAGTGCTTTAGCTGGGATGAAGAAGTGGCACAACAAATTCCCCAGCAGCACAGCTGTCTGCTCACTTAGAAAAAGGTTTATATACACCCACATTTCGCCAGTTTTGTTTAAGTCCCATGTAATAGGGGGCAAGCCTAACTCAAAAATCAAACTCAAAGCATTTATTTCAATTAAACCATTTACAGGCACTTTTGAATTGTCAAAGAGACGGTCAGTTAGTCAGAAAGTTGAAGCTAGATGGCCATTCCAATACGTAGATCACTATGGAGAAGAACGGGCAAGAAACTACAAGGAAACTCTTTTAAATCAAGATATTACAAAATCCTGGGTACATTATAATTTTTGTTGCTTCTATACAGTGTGAGTCTTTATAATGTGCACATATCGAAATGAGGGAATCTATGCTTAATTTTATCTACGGTAAAAATATAAAAAAAAATCTGAATATTTTATTTTATTTTTTATGGAATAAAAAAAAATATTGTTCTCAGTGTAAACAAAACGGTGTAACTTTTAAACTAAATGTTTTATCACGATGAAACAAACTTCATAATGATTGGAAGTAATTAGGCGTCCTCATAAAATAAAAATTGGGTAAAAAACTACCCTCAATTGAAAAAAAAACAAAAAATCAAAAATCTGTTTTTTTTTTCATAATTTTTTACAATAATTGTAAAATTTCTCAATAAGGGGGCGTCTTATTGTGAAATTTTGAAATAAAAATAAATTTAGATTTTTATTGTATTTTTTCCGTAGATAAAATTAAGCATAGATTCCCTCATTTCGATATGTGGGTGCACATTATAAAGACTCATACTGTATGTGAGACAATGTAAAAACTAATAAAACAATTCAAAATATAAAATTAAAAACAAGCCCTGGCAGTCAAGAGATGACCAGTCCCAACTAACGGCGCCCGTTCACGAATATGACGCATGAATATGGCCATCAACCGACTGAATTCCAGAAAACCAATGTTGTTTTTATGATCCCAAGTGCCAAACAAGTAAAGAGGCATCCCACGTGATGGAAGAGCAGTCGTGGCCAAGTGGTAACAGCTCCGACTTACGAGTAGGTCGTGGGTTCGGACCCAGACAGGCTTCACTTTGTGTAAATCATTTCATCTCCACTGCTCCCAAAACGGTGAAGGAAAACATCGTAAGGAAATCCGATGAACCGAACTTGTAGAACCAAGCTGTAGTCATTTTATTCTAGGTACATCATCTTCAAATCGATGGCCCCACCGAATAAACGCATAAGAGAAAAATTACAACTTTTCAGCAAAAAATAAAAACGTTTAAACTTCAATAACGCTCATTTCATTGTAAATAGATATAAATAATGTATAATCGAATTATTGGTAAAAAAATAAGCTATAGACTTGTATATTTACTTTCTTGGCGACTCAAAAAGCATTTATAACATAAACTATTATTCCTATAATTTTAAAATTAATTATTTCCCTAGAATAAAGAAATTCACTATTATAATAGGCGTGTTTTCAGTCTAAAATTCATTAAAAAAAAAAAAATAAGTGAGTGCAGGATAGGCAAAAGAACGAAAATTGTAAAAAAAAATCGTGTCAGAAGCATTGCACGTTTATTCGGTGGGGCCATCGAAATGTCATGATATAATTGATGTATACAAAGCCATTCTTCTCCATGGGAAACGGATGGCGCAGTGGTTAAGCGATTGACTGCTGCGCTGCGTGTCGCGGGTTTTATTCCTGCACGAAACAAAAATTTGTATGACCTACAAGCAGTTGTTCCGGGTCTGGCTGCACCCACAATACAGGAGAAATTTCTGGTGTGGGGCAGCACTTAAAATAAAATAAAAAATAAACTGTCTAATTTGGAAGGGGCAACTAGAATGAATTTTATTTAAATTTTGACATTCAAAAGTGCCATTTGTGTGCGTATCTATACAATTAAATAAAGTTGAAGTGTCTGTTTGTAATGTCAAAATAAGAGCTTTTGACTACAGGCTCCTTTAAACAGGCGCGACACGCGACGCGACACAAAGACACCGCGTGCCGCGCGACGAGCGATCTCTTTGTGTCGCGTTGCGTGTCGCGCCTGTTAGTAAGAGCCTTAAAGCCATATGAAAGAATATACGGTACTTGAAAACAAAACAAAAAAAAAACTGTTTTTAAAATTGTTGTCTTTCTGTCGGTCTGTTTTTCTGTCAGTCTGTTTGTTCGGGCTTTACTCCAAAGCGGCCGGACCGATTTTGACGAGACTGTCACTGGCAGATAGCTGAGCAGAGCTGATAAGTAACTGAGGCTATTTTTATATTAGAAAAAATGACACACAAAAATGCTTGGTGGCAGAAATAGTACCTTTACCCGTAGTAGTTCCCCGGACGACCACCTTCAAAAAGAGCTCTACTGTACTAACTTTAATTATAAATCCAAAAAATGTTTACCAAACGACTTTTGTCTCTCATAACCGTTGGGTTGTAATTCACCCCTTAATGTTATCCCTTATTGAGGGGTGAACCGTATTAAAAGCGTCCTGGGTTTATCCCTATAGCAACGTCCAATCATAGTACAGGAGAGAGTGATATTTCAAAATTCTACTTTTTAATATTATTAATTGTGTTCGCGACTTCAACCCCTTGTAGGGGTTCTACTTTCAGAACAACTCATACTAGGTCCGTATTTTAGAACTTCATAACCAGAGATAAATAATAGAATAGGTAAACTTCGAGGAAGGATTTAACATAGAGTGGATAATACTTCTTTTAAAATCCCGGAATAATTATAATGAAGTTCAAATCCCGGGATTTAAAAATCACAAATTATTGCTAAAAAAGCTTTTTAATTTTATAGTGTTAGTACGGAACCCTAAAAATGTTAAGTATATGATTTTTCATTTTTTTTTTAATGGATATGTGAAAAAAAAATTCTATGTAATTATATACTACTGCGGTAATTTTTTTTCACATATGCATCACATCCGTGTGATGGATGTGATGCATATGTGAAAAAAAAATCCAATCACATCACATCACGAATTATTTATTATTATTTATTAATAAAAAAAAATATTAAAAATTATTTAATTTAATAGTTTTAGTACGTAACCCTAAAAAAATTTATGTGATTTTACCAAATCAATAATTTGTGGTTTTTAAATCCAACTATTTAGCTGGCAGGGGGGGAGGACACTTGACTCTAACAAAAATTACGCAAACGGGTCACTGAATCGAAAAATGGCTTATTATTATTATTATACATAGAACACACAGACAAACGGACATGGCGAAACTATACGGGTTTCTTGTTTACCCTAAAAACAGCTTTTTTACTAAATATGAAGCATATGAAAGTATATTATTGGTCCCTATAACAAAAAATCAATTTTTAAACTCTTATATATACATACATCGTGTTACTAGCGATAATGACTAACAGATCTGGTCTGTATCGTATGATCAAAGCGGATGCTGTGACGCGGTGGGGGGCAGGAGGGGAGGGCGCAGTACGCTTATGTGTATAGAATTAGGGTTCCTTAAGTCATGGGTCATTTTATAAGGTGTGCATGAAAATGGTTCTACGAGTTCCGATAGTAAGATGTAAAAATAAGAATCGATTTAATCGTTGAAATTATAACTTACTAGCTTTTGCCCGCGGCTACGCCCGCGTGGATGTCGGTTATCGCGTAAAAAACTAGCCTATGTCCTTCTCCATATCCCAGGCTATATCTATGCCAAATTTCATGACGATCAGTTCAGCGGTTTAGGCGTGAAAACGTAACATTCAGACAGATAGACAGACAGACAGACAGAGTTACTTCACAGACAGAGTTTCGTGTCTCAATACTCGTATGAAACGTATGGAGCGTAGCAGGTGGCGCTCTATAGTTTCTGCCTACCCCCATGGGAAAAATGCGTAAGTTTATGTATGTATGTAACGTAAAAATAATAATATTATAAGAATATAACATTGTGATACTAGGGTGGAAAGTAGGTTATTGCAAACGAGCTGTCATTAAAAACCCTCGACTTCGGCTCGGGCTAGTTAATGACGGTTCGTTTGCAATAACCTACACATCCGTGTATCACACGACGTTTTTCAATACAGTTGTGGGAAATAGTAAAAAACAAATAAAAAAATAATAATCAATTTATCACACAAAAAATTAAAATCATAATTATAGCCTCTGAAAGTACGCCATGTTTAACAACTGTATTGAAATATAGGTAATTCAAATTGTCAAAATTAAACGTAAAGTGAAGTTTCATGTGAAATGTTAAACGATTTTGTGACTCCAACAATAAACTGTCACCTTGTCTACCTTTTGGAAGGGGCAACTAGAATCAATTACTTATTCTTGTAAATTTTGACGTTCAAAAGTGCCTTTTATGTGCCTATTTGAAAAAAAAAAATGCTTTGACTTTGTTTTGACCCCTGTACATCACCTGCCCTGCATATGATAATAAATAATAAGGCCCATTTTCGTATCACCATTGAGTCTTTTGTTATGTATCATAGACATTACAATTTAAACCCAAAATAAAAATCAATATCAAAAACTTTTGGCTTGAATTTCGTCGATCCCTACATGATTCCCATTTTGATTTCCTAAAAATAATAATCAATACTCATTGATCGTCATAAGTCAATTATTAATTTGTTTAACATAGGTATCACTACATATTATAAAACAAAGTCCTCCGCGGCGTCTGTCTGTCTGTCTGTTCGCGATAAACTCAAAAACTACTGCACCGATTCTCATGCTGTTTTCACCAATGGGTAGCTTGGTTCTCGAGGAAGGTTTAAGTATATAATTTGTTAAATTTTTGCATACATTTTTGTATAAAAAAACGATATTTGTTGGAGGTGTCAGAAAAAAATAAGCCGTCTTGGAGCTTTCAACGAAAACGCTGTCTAAACCCTTTGCGATATAACAAAATAATGTATGGTGGGATTATGTATCTTATAAAGGTCTTCAAAAAAGTCCGCGGTGGCGTATATTTATCTCTTAAGGATAACATACTATATCTTGACTTGAATGTGCCCTGGCGGCTGAGAGTATGTCATGCTCACTCAAATGTCTCGCTGGTGGTGGCGTGTGTGTTGGATCATTAAGTTCCCTTCAAAATGGTTGGGCTAAATGGTGCTGATCCATGCGTCATGTTCGTGAACGGGCGCCGTCAGTTGGGACTGGTCATCTCTTAGCTGCCACGGCTTATTTTAATTTTTGAATTGTTTCTATTACGGACGCTTCTAACGTGCACGTCTTTCTACATTGTTCTCACATGTATAACTTCAACATGAATGATGTAACCCATATTTTGTAACAATATTTTGTTTTAAAAGAGTGTCCATGGAGTTTCTTGTCCGTTCTTCTCCATAGGAACCTACTACGCTTTGGAATGGGCAACTAGCTTCATCTTTCTGACTGACCGACCCCTTGACAATTCAAAAGTGCCTGTAATTGGTTTATTTGAAATAAATGCTTTGAGTTTGAGTTTGAGTTTGAGTTTATCCATTTTATTGTCTTTTTGTAGGTATTTGTTTGCCGAATTTTACTCTTGGAAATACGATTACGATAACAATACTCTATAATATCAGTAGCTATTAGCCAAATTATACAATAATAATGGTATAAAAAGATAATAAAGAGTGCATTATGTTATGCCAGAGAGCGTACAAATGTTTGTAATGTGTGTATGGTTGTTACAAGCAACAACCATAAAAATAAAAATACCAATTGAAAACTTCCTCCTTTTTGGAAAGTCGGTTAAAAACACAATTAAACACAAATATAATTATACTAGCTTTTGCCCGCGGCTCCACCCGCGTGGATGTCGGTTATCGCGTAAAAAAGTAGCCTATGTCCTTCTCCGTATCCCAGGCTATATCTCTGCCAAATTTGATGATAATCGGTTCAGCGGTTTAGGCGTGAAAACGTAACATACAGACAGACAGACAGACAGATAGACAGACAGACAGACAGAGTTACTTTCACATTTATAATATTAGTATGGATACACATTTCATATTACGAATTCATTAAAAAATATTATAGCAATAGAAATCAATGTCAATAAAAAGAGAAAAAATAAAATAAAATATAAAATGTCAATACAGTAGATACATGTCAACTCACAGACTGAAAACAAATAATAATAAAAATAATAAGACTATGCCAATAAGCAATACTAATGTCAATATATAAAATACAGACATACAGAATTACAGACATTTGAAAAAAATATCTACTGCTTTCCAATAAAAAGGAAAATTATTTAGTTTTCTTACTTTAAAAAAATATTTATTACTTTTGTTTAAATTAAATTAATAATGCGTCGTATTTGGGACAGTGCTCCTGGATGGGCAAGTCCTATTACTGGCTAGACGTACGACGCGTTGCGTGAGCTCAGTACAGAACACGCAAGCTAACCACTCAAGGTCACTGGCATATATTTGGGCCTTAAGGGCGATATTCGAAATTCATTTATTCACGTAACACGTCCGTGTTTGGGTCACAGAAATTAATATGTGTACCAAATGCCAACTTAATCGGTCCAGTAGATTCGGATAAAATTGGCTGTAACAGACGGACAGATACACGAGTGATCCTATAAGGGTTCCGTTTTTTCATTCGGACACCCGGAATCCTAAAAAAGCGATAATCATTAAAAGATCTAAAAGTTTTTGTTACACTTAAGGCCCCGATATATGCCAGTGACCTTGAGTGGTTAGCTTGCGTGTTCTGTACTGAGCTCACGCAACGCGTGGTACGTCCAGCCAGTAATAGGACTCGCCCATCCAGGAGCGCTGTCCCAAATAAGACGTATTATTATTATACACAAAAAAAGGTATTTTAATAAAACACGTATACTAAAAGATCAATAATTAAATTATCTTTAAAAAGGTGTAGGTTTCAGAAAATGTACGCTTGATAGATTTTGCGTGATTCTCAGTTTTTTATTCGCGTTAGACATAACTTTACAAATTAATTTCACTATGTAATATAAACATAATCTAAAATATTCACATATTAAGTTATTAAGAAAATGCTCTAATTTAACATATATTTTTTCCAAATCATTAACACTACTCGTTTAGACGTGATCTTCAGTATAAAATCATTAAAAGTCGGTTATCGTCGCCTTAAGTTGGTCGGGCACATCACAAAGTGAGCATATTATCGTAATTATGTGTTTACGAAATAAAAATGGGAATGAAATATTTGCTGATCGATCAAATACATTCCCAACATGCATAGAATCAAGTTCTTCTAACTGAACAGACAGCTGTGCTGCTGGGGAGTTTGTTGCGCCAGTTCATCTTCCCAGCATTGTAAGTGGTGAAGGGCACTGTTTCATAGCCAAATTTTGATAAAAATGACTTATTTAATTATTTATAGTTAATTAAAAAGGTACAACATCAAGCCAATTACTGATATGATTATTGATTTTCGATTTTGATTCCAAATAAAAATCGTATCAAAGTTATTCTCACAGAACACCGTGCAAGTGTGCGCTCGCGCCTGACCTTTCGCCGGTGTAACCCCTGTGATTCAGAGCCACATAACGAGCGCATGATCCGGTCGGACGGCTACCGAGATACGCGAGCTGCGTAGTGTTGGTGTGTGAGTGAGGTGCGGGCGCGTTGTCGTACGGGATTTTTGGAGTACGGTATTGGCAGGGTCACGTGATTTTTATACGTCTTTTTGGAACGAAGTTTGCAAAGGAACTTCGTTCCAAAAAGGAGTAGGAGTTGACTAGTAGAAATCGTCACGTAAGGAAAGAGCGTTATGCGGGTCCATGCGACTTTCTCTCTCTCTCTATCTCTTTCTATTTCTTAAGATTCGAGCAGACGAGCATTGTGCTCGGGAACTTCGTTCCAGACGGAGTATTATTTTTTTTGTTGCTTTTTTTTAAGGTAGCCTCAAAAAGGGCTTTGCGCGTAACATTGGTCTTGTTAGGCATACAGCCCTTCTCTCTTTACTCTACGAAGAATAGTAATTATCTCGTTCTATACAAAGCGACATTTCTTTGCTTCACATCGCATCGTAAAAAAAATGTACAATGTGTCATTTTGACTTTGGTTTCGTGCAGGATATTTGTCACCAAGCCGTGGACGGTAATAAATTAATTACAAGATGGGTATCGATCCTAAGCATGGAGGGACTCCAAGTAAACAGAGAGAGTTATGATGATGAGGAATGAGGAATATGTCGTGAGGAAAGTTTTGAGGATGAATGTGAATGGCATTCAGAGTAGGGGAAGACTAAAAGAACGATGAACGAATTGTGTGACCGATGATATGGCTAGAAAGGACTAAGGACGCCGGCTGATAGAAATACAGTATGAAGTGCTGCGCCGACTCTATGTAAATTACGATAAGATCAGGACAATGATAAGTATATACCCCTATTAGGCCTAAAAACTTTATAAACATCCTCGTTCCTTCTCTGAATGTCAAAAATCAATCCTTCTCCCAACTATGTTGGAGTCGGCTTCCAGTCTAACTGGTGTAATTGAAAGCTGATACGTTTTATTGATATTTGTCATTTATTTTGTTGCACTTATTTTTACGTAACTAGCGAAATGTGGGTGTATTATAGAAGACACCCACATTTCGCTAGGAACGAGGAACGAGAATGTTCGTAAAGTTTTTTAGGTCTAATAGGGGACGGACTTATCATTGTCCTGACCTTATCGTAATTTACATAGAGTCGGTGTTCTATAACACCTCTATTTATCTGAAAAAAATTCACAGAATTTTTGTTTTGGGGTTAATGTGTATGCAGACTGTTTAGATTAGTTTATGATTATTAAGTCATTAAGACAGTTCATCTAAATATTTTTGCAAACGATGTAAAAGCTCCCAGTTTAAGACAATATTCTAAATTGGTAAATTAACGCCTCCTATTATTATAATTTTTTCCAACTTTTATGTTAACTTTTATTTTCGCCTGTTGAATAAAATTTAGAATCGAATAACCATGCTTACCTAAACATATTCTGAAATAATGTAGGCCAAACGCATCCGTCAAAACGTCCTCGATTTGCCGTGCCGTACGGAACAGTGGAAACGCACAGACAGTTCGAAAGGCAATGACACCAGTCAGACTCAAACTAGATCTGCAGATACAGGCCGGAGACCAACCATCACGAAGCGACAGTTAAAGGTACGGCAGAATTCATAGTGGAAAAACCATTTGTAAACCAAAACTTAATTCGTCTTTTTATATATTATTTTTTGTTTTCAGGTTTCCAACCATAATCATTCGCAGGACAGGTCAAGGTGATAGTTAGCAGACACTATGAGATTTAGAAAGAGACTTCTTCACACTACTTAAAAAAACTACCATTTTACGGGTTTGAACTCCAGCGGTTTCGGTCAGTGGCGACAACGGTACTTTGGAAATATATCGTATTTGATACATTATCGATATATGTAATATGAAGTATATTATGAAACGATAAATCGAAATAATAAACGGCACGATTGGCGCAGTGGTTAAGCGATTGACTGTTGCGCTGCGTGTCGCGAGTCGATTCCCGAACGGAACAAATTTTTGTATGACCTTCAAGTAGTTGTTCCGGGTCTGGCTGTTCGTGTACGTGACTTTAAATGTATGTAAACGCACCCACAATACAGGAGAAATTCTTAGTGTGGGGCAACGTTATAAAAAAAACTAAAACAATTATAAGACAAGGTGGACAGTCCCTATAAAAGGCAAGCCTATTTCACCACGAATGGAGTTGGCAAGTGAAAATATGCGGCAAATCGGTGAAAAATTACCAATACTAGTTCGACTATGAGGCAAGACGAAAGTCGTTCAGTTAATTAAGCGGCGTGGGATACTAAACACTTTTTCTAATAACTCAGGAGATCTGGAATTTCTCAGCAGTAGCCCGGAATCTGGATTTGTGCCCGGTTGATGGCAATAAGTTCACCCCCTATTACATATCGAAATGTTAGTAGGTACACCTCTGCCCAACCCTTCGGGGAAACAAGGCGTGATTGTATGTAATGCTGAAACAAACTCCCCATAGTAACAATAATTATTATTGAAGTCGACTATTGAATCGTATGGAAAATAATGATTGTATGTAAAATAACTATGTATTTGTATGTTGCGTAGGTCATGGTTTTCCGTCACTGTGATAACATAATGTAGGAAGATAAACCGTTGTGTAATTACATGATTTTTAGGATTCCGCAATCAACAAGGAACCCTTATAATTTCGCCATGTCCGTCTGTCTGTCTGTTGGCTTGTCTATCTGTGTCTGTCCGCGGCTTAACTCAGAGACTCTTAGTACTAGGAACCTGTAATTTGGCATGGGTATACATATTAATCACGTCGACAAAGTGGTAAAAACAAATCTTGTAATAATATTTATTTTTAGGTTACCTCCCCTACACGTAAAGTGGGGATGATATTTTTGGAAAGACATGGACAATGGAAGAACATGTTTTTCACCTACAATGTACAGTTTGTTCTTGGAATCAATTCATCCCAACTACGGAACCCTTCATTGTGCGTGGTTCGACACGCAATTGCTCGGTTTGTGTTTTTACCGACAGGATTGGTCCATACTAGCTCAAGACAGAGAGGAGTGCAATGAAGAAAATAGAGGTCTTTGCTTTGCAGTGAAAAAGAAATTATATGATTTGGACTGTTTGGACTGTACCCTTGAACGGGTAAGCAGGAATGTATAGCATCCAAATTTCACCAGTTATATAATTATAAGTCCTTTAAAATAGGAGGCCTATTGCTACCAATCGGACAAAAATCCAGACTCTGTGCTGCTACTGAGAAATTCCTGATGTAAAAACCCCATAAAACTTAGCCTGTCCTGGAGATTGAAACCAGGACCCTGCACAGCAGTCGCGTTTGCAACCACTAGACCAGAGACTAGTCTTTATGTAATTGACTTAACATTCAATGAATTGTAAATAAGTACCTAAATTGTTATCAAACCATGCAACTAGATAAAGTTTGCCATATTCTGCTAATAGATGGCGTTAGTAGTATGGAAGATTACAAAGATTGAAAATTACAAAGTTATTAAGCGTTTCCAGTGAGTTCGTTCAAGTGGTTTTATAAGATTTTGACTAGGTTCCTAGGTAAAATTATCGTATAGTTATAATTATGATTTTAGTTTTTTTTTTGGACCAAACTTTATTAAAGAAAATGAAAATACCATTCCATTAGAAATATTTCAGGAGACGCTGTTGCTACGAGTATCTTAGGGATTCATTTTGGCTATTTTAAAGTAAACCATTCGCTAGGAATTAAATTCTAAGATTCAATACTGGAAGCCAATTGTTGTCCTTTTGGAAAATACCCTGTGAAGAAGAACCACAAATAAAATAATAAAAACAAGAGCGTTTTTATTATTTTAATTGTGGTCCAATTAGCCCTTTTAGGGCTTACAGAGAATAGTCCAAAAAGGACCAGAATACTCCTCGGAAAGGACCACGAATAATTTTTTTGACGTAGTTAGCAAGTTTAAAATGCCTATTTAGGTGTTAATTTTGTTTAGGACCAGTTTACTAAGACCACCTTAATTTTTTTTCGGTTCGGTATGTACCTCAAGAAGATGAAAAGTTTACACTTTACACTCATTCAGTGCATTTAAAACTCAATTATCTGAATATTTAATGACAAATAATGAAATAATACCTTTCCTAAAAGCTGAATGCATTGGATGGGTTTATCATAATTAATAGCTACTTTGACGTCTGCGACGAACTGTATATTTATAATTTATTTTAAGTTGTTTTCATGTAAGTGACTTTGTGTCTTTTTTGAGAATAAATATTTTAAACCTAAAATTTTCCTGGGTCTGATTTCGAGGACCGAGCTACCCCTAGTAGCATTTTCCGTTGGCATTTAGTTGGGCCACCTTCAGAGGTATGTGGCCCAACCAAACGCCAACAAGAATGCTACTAGGACGGTTTATTAAATTTTCTCCATCAGGAATTTCTTATTAGAGCCGGGTCGAGATCTGTGCCGATTTGGGCCCCCTTATAAATGGGACTGAAACATAATATCAGTTATTCGTTTTTAACTTAACGTTATACCTATTTTTTTACTGGTTTGTTGGTTTAATCATTTCAAGGTCATTCATCACTAGCATATTTTCACAATAATATCTACTTTACAGACTTTTTAAATTCATTCATATTCGAGACATCGCCAAGCGGTTGGTCGACTCTTCACGTGACCACACGGCTGGCCTATTTATTGGTCAAAGAATCAGCATTGCCATAGGTACAACGTGGCAATACTACCAGCCTTTTGGGGACTTTTCCTGTTGACAGCGATGCTGACGAACTCTTTGATGCCCTTTGATTCTTTCCCCTCCCTTTTTTATATACTTGTACTTACATATTATTATTATTTTAAGACTACTCGTATTAGCTGTTAAATTACGTAAATATCCAGAAATAAAAATGAGAGCCAAATCATTTACAAATTAGGTCGCACTAAGTGGTATAGAAGAAGTACGCTACCTAGTTCAATGTCTGACATTAATTTAGATTTTAAGGTTAAACCACTAATTCTGACGCCACGTTTTTTGGCTGCAGAATTAGTGGCCTTTAATGTCAATCACTAATTAATTGGTATAATGGTTGGTTGAAAAAACTGATGAAAATGTTGGTGACAACAAGTCTAGCTAGTCTAGCATCACGCGCCTAGCTTTTTCCCATGTTCGGGTCATATTCCAGTCTGACTATATGACGGCACGGTTGGCGCAGTGGTTAAGCGATTGACTGCTGCGCTGCGTGTCGCGGGTTCGATTCCCGCACGGAACAAATATTTGTATGATCTACAAGTAGTTGTTCCGGGTCTGGCTGTTTGTGTATGTAAGTTTAAATGCTTGTAAACGCACCCACGGTACAGGAGAAATCCGAGTGTGGGGCAACGTTTAAAAAAAAAAAAAATATATATATATGTAGCTAAATACCAGTATTTTACATGGAGCGACTGCCTATCTGACCTCCACAGCCCAATAACTGGATAATAAAATACCCCTTGGTATGACTGGTTGTCAGACTTTCGGGCTTCTGGCTACCTGTAACGGTTAAGGTATTGAAGTAGTTTTCAAAGAGTTGTTAATTATATCGGGTTTCAAAATAGGCGTATTATGTAATAATATCAGTAAATAAAAACCGTATCTCACTTTGCTCTTTTTCCAATATTTTTTTATTGGTTAGCCATTAAATTGGTCACTGAAATAGTTTCAATTCACTTACAAATTATAATGAATTACCATTATAGTTATCCTGAAATTAGAGTCATGTTTATAATACAATCTCAGGACTGCCAAATGGCTTAAAAAGAGCTTTTACTCCCGATTTAATTTTCCAATATTTTAAATGAAAAGAGCAACAAATACCGTCTATTATATTTGACTTATTACATGAACAATACTTGAATATTTTAAATAAGTCCTTATTGTTATAACTTATAAGGCAAAGTCGTCTATAATGGTGTTTCATGAAACATTTGACATGCTGCACTTCAACAAAATAAATTCTTTAGAAACACTAAGGACTGTCATTCATGCGAGTGTTAAAGGGTTTCAAAAGCTGTGAAAGGTCACACAAAGCATTAATCAAAAGGCTGGCCAGTCCTAAAAAGGACCATTTCTTTTATATTAAACTGGTCCTTCACCAGGATCCTGAAATACAAAAATGTCCTTTTATACAATTTTCTACTGCTTTGGAATAATGTTGAGAGGAGGCTTAGGCTGCGTACCTATTGCGCGATTTATACATTATTTTGATGTGTTTCATGAGATATACTTATAAGGTATAGGTAATAACATCCTTTGTATTACCTATACCTTGAATACATTGTTTTGAGAGTAATAATCATTTATAAAAAAACACCACAACATTTTTTGTTTTTTATTTTAAATCATTATTAAATCAAATGTTTTTTTTTAATCTAAGTTATGCAAGTGCATTTTTACTAGTTACTTTCTAGAGCGAGTCTAAGGACTCTTAAATAGCTCCCAAGAAGTTGTCAAAATTCGGTCAAAGGATCCTGCAGGGCTCTTTAGCCCTAAACCCTTAGGACCATCTCTAAAGACCAAAATGGTCCAATACAATTTTCTTATTCTATTCTTAGAATTATAGTAAAAATTGTGAGGCCGTGTTTCAGTAAAACAGTCTTACATAATGGAAAAAGCAGTTTTTGTATACCGACACAAAAACCAAATACCTACCTAAATACTCAGGCGAAATTTGTTGTGAATTAGTGTCAAAAGACTTACTGACAAAGATTGCACATTTGTCCATCCATAGGGTTGTTATAGGACCTCAGTAGCCCTAAGGTTAGTAAGGACCAGTTTCTTCGGGGCTTGTTGCCCTAAGAACTATTCCTTTAAGGGTAATCTGTGACGAAAACGGTCCTGAAATTGAATTTTCAAAGGCTACACATTAGTTTACAAGGGTTATAAAATAACTGAAGAACCAAATTTTGTATTTGATTGGTTCTTCAGTTATTTAATTTTTATTTAATTTAAACCAGGTTCTTTATTGTCAATCGAGTCGGTCATTCAGAAAGATGAAGCTATTGCCCATTCTAAAGCATACGTAGTAGGTTTCTTTGGTTTTTATTTTGGGTGTGTAGCCCTTAGAACCCTTCTCGTTAGGGATAGCTGTGACGAAAATGGTCCTAAAACAGAATTTTCTATTTTGTGGAAAAATACTAGATTGCTGTGACGAAAATGGTCCTAAAACAGAATTTTCTATTTTGTGGAAAAATACTAGATTGCTAAGTTATTTTGAATGATCTATTGCGTAATACAATGTTAGATATTACTACCTATACTTGGTAAAGTATGTGTACACGCACAATAGGGTAGGTTAGGTTAGGAATAGCTGTGACGAAAATGGTCCTGAAAATGAATTTTCTATCCCTGTCCAGTGAATAAGTATGTCGAAGTTCACACATTGGATAAGGGCTGTAAAATGAACTAAAGACCAGAATTTTGGTGGGTAGCCCTTAAAAAAAAAAAATATTGTTAGGTATGCTTAGATGGTTTGGTCATGTTGAGAGGATGAATGAAAGTAGACTAACAAAAGATATTTACATGGCAGATGTGAGTGGAAACGCCAAGAGGGACGCCCTAGAAGGACACATAGTGACCTTATTGGTGATATTCTTCAGAAAGGTCAAGTGCATAGTACTCGCAACCGGCGTGCGTGTATGACCAAATGTATGAACGTAAACGAAGTAAAAGGAGTATATGAATATCGTAGCAGGTGCCGTTCTGTAGTTTCTGTCCACCCTCATGGGGGTGGACAGAAACTACAGAACGCCTTCCCATGTGAACGTGTGAATTTATGCATAAATGGGCCTGGGATTCGAATGAGTGAAGATTTTACGGTCATAGAAACGATTGAAACAACACCAGGTTCTACGTAACACGTTCATGACGTGTATTTAGATTATTCACACGGCCACGTGTTTCATCTAGGTTAGGTTATATTTACACGTCAGATCTTTCTTGAGATTTTCTCTCTACCTAACCTAACAAGACCATGGTTGATACTGTTTCGTTACTATTTCTAAAGATTATGTTTAGAATAATAAATTCATCACTACCTTCCCAATTAGGGCTTTCTTCCTTTACATGATGCTTGTTTTTGTTTTGAGGACATCACAGATTTTTTTAAGGCATATGATGAATTACATGACATTATGAATTATGTGATTACTGCCCACTCCCTCTCGCCGAGAGAAAGCCTATGTCCCAGCAGTAGGAATATTAGGTATAGGCTGATAATACGTTATGTACAGCCTAACTATCTACATGGTTGAGGCCTGTATATAGCAGTGGATTGCAATGACAGGAGGTGACTAGGTGGTATGATTAAATGGCTAAGCAAATTAAGATTCAGGAAAGTCTATTGATCTTGATTGATCTTAAATGGTTCAATTCATATACTTTGGCTATTTGCCTTTGATATATATATATTTTTTTTTTTTTAGAATCTCATGGGTTATTCGGAGTAATTTATTTATTTATAGATTTAGAATCTCCAAGAAAGATGAACGCAATACATGAGTCATCATGACACACAAATACTTAAAGGGCAAACAGGTATGTAGGTGTACTGCTACACTTATAGGAGACCAGAGCTTGCTCAATAAAGTTAAGGAGTTATATACCCACTGAAAGGTTCAAAGGGCATAAGCTTAGGGACCAAACCCTTCCTCAATACTGGTCTTTTGGGTTTTTTCTTTTTACAAAAGTATCAAAAGGACTAAGGGATTTTGTAAGGAGATTAGTACGAGGCAGATGTGTGTGGAAACGCCAGAAGGGGACGCCCTAAAAGCACATATAGTGACCTTATTGGTGATGTTCTTCAGAAAGGTCAGGTGCGTAGTACTCGCAACCTGCGTGCGTGTATGACCAGATGTATGACCGTAAACGAAGCAAAAGGAGTATGTAAGGAGCGTAGTCGGTGGCGCTCTATAGTTTCTGTCTACCCCCATGGGAAGAAAGCGTAAGTTTATAGATGGATGGAGTAGGAGTTACTCAATAAGTTAATATTATTGTAATAATATTATTTCGACAATTGAGTGGGTGTCATGTCTGGCTTCTACTGGTCATTGAGTCTAAGCTAGACATTTTGTTATTTCGATTTTAGACAATGGACTAATTTATGTTGCAATATTTGTAAAAGGAATGAATTGTCTGTTCAGTGACCGCCTCCCGTTTTCGGATGGAAATAGATTCGAAAATATTTTTTAATTTTTGAGACTTCTCTAAGCAAGTAAGTAACCCAACCCCCTCTAACCCATAACCCTAACGAACCTAACCTATAACTGATCTCAATAAAATAAATGTAATATTTACATAATTAATGTTAATAACATATTTATAAAATAAATGCTGATTGGTAATTTGTTTCCTGATTTTATTTTTATTTTAAGAATTATTTTTATACTTTTGGCTATGCCCTACAGGGTCCGTGTTATGACTTTGAGTAAAGAGATCATAATATATCAGAGAAAAAAAAAATTGGAGGTGAGGCAGCCGAGGTTGCCTAATTTTGGAAGAAGGATCACTACCATGGATTTTTGGTAAAGATATTTGGGGGATGGTTTCAAGATTTGGCTCAATATAGTTAACTAAAGGGCTACTTTCCCTTATGAACTATAGATACCATAGTACTAGAGTAAAGGAAATTGCCAGTACAGGAAAATAAATATTGGTCCTAAGTTCTGGATTGACTATGAAGGACTGGTCCTTTTCCCCAGCAGTGGGAATTCACAGTAGCGAAGAAAAACAGTAGGTATTGTATTATTATATTCCTTTAATTTTATAAGCTCTGTATAATTCGAAATAAGCTGAAAGTTATTAGACTCGCCTCTGATTGCTTTTGTAAATCTGACAGGGTAACATTTTTTTTCCAGGACATTAAACAGACTTTTTCGACTCTTAAAGTCTCGAGATAGTAGGTATTATGATAAAAACACCTACGCAACTTCGGATTGACACTAATATATTTTTCTCAATGGGTAGTCATAGGGGTAACTTGTACCCTTCATTGTTTTATGACAGTATTGCTTGCCTATCGTTCGGGGGAAAATTACACCAATTTTTTTTTTTTTTATTGGGACCAAGACGAGACCAAATGATTTTATAATATATAAAAAAATATTTAAGCGAGTGAAGTAAGATATTTTTTGGAACTTAGGAATTTACTAAAATGGAGAAATTGTAGGGGGGATTAAAACTGGGATACAGGGAATAATTCCCAATTCATATCATCAGGTGGTATAAAATGCATGGGCTGGCAGGTTCCACTAAAGGTGTAGAAGGACCAATTGTCGAGCTGCTATGCAGCGGCCAGTAAATGGATGGGTGACCATTCTTTACGCAATGTGACTTCTATGTATTGGAGGGTAAGTAGAACCGTCAATATGGGTAGTCTGAAACTTGAAAGTCGGAAATAATGTCTGACTTTGGGCGGTATTACCCAGTAACAGGGTGGTTGAGGTCAGATAGGCAGTCGCTCCATGTGAAATACTGGTATTCAGCTACATCCGGTTAGACTGGAAGCTGACCCTGACATAGTTGGGGAAAGGCAGGCAGATGGTGACATAGGTATGTAGGTATAGGTCATCTACTGTTACACTATAATAGTCTAAATTTGATGGCTAAAGGGATTGTATTTTTTTTATTCGTTTCCGACCTTTGTCTGCTTTTGTCCAACAGTGGACATCAGCAGACAGATTTGCTCTATCGGATACTGAAGTATGAAAATAACGAATGATTGAATGGAACCGGTCCTAACCCGAACTTGGGAACTTATTTTGGAGAAAAAACCCTAATTCTGGTAGTGGACTACATAGGGTTGAGTTCATTATAAAAATTGGGAATGATTTTCAGCCATTTACGGTTGATATAAGGCTTCAAATTTCCATTTTTTAATCATTTTTTTGCATAATGCTACTCGATGCACGTGTTTCCAAAATATGATTAGGTACTGTAAATCTTAACCCCCTTGAATCCTATTCAACCCCTTAAGCATAAGGGAGAAACATTTGTCGTAGGTTACATACCTATCACGAAGTTTTCCTCAATGTCATCTGTAGTAACGCAGCTTCAGTTAACAAATCCTTTCGAAAAAATGTCATCCGTGATTTTTGAAGCACGTTCCTCTAAATAACCACTATCACCATTCGATTATCACTGAATTAAACACAAGATTTTTCACACTAAACAATTCTCAATTCGTTCCTAGCAACACAAATTTAGGCCTAACACACTTTCATACGAAAACGCGACGAAAATTCTCTACGAACCCGAAATTACAGAAGAAATTCGAATTCATATTGCCGAAACGAACTATAGAATGGAATTTTCGTACCCCGACCGTAGACGAATAGGGTATGTTTCAAAATCCGAATGCTAGCGCTATGTCGTATCGTTAGAAAGAGACGCATATATCTCTCTTGTTCGAACTTCAAATAGAGTTCAATGTACCGTCCTACTGAAACGTGGGCGCGCGCAACTATGTCTCCGTCTCCCTCGCTCGCGGTGGCGGCGCGGGTGTGTGAGCGAGACGGGCGATCCCGGTCCACTTTTTGTTCGGAACTTGTATTTCGATCGATATAGCGCACCGACGGAGTCTTGGTACTTTTATTTTTAAGTTTTTGTTTTTTGAAAATTCGTTTGCTGGTTTAGTCTTTCGCTTGTATTTTTTAATGTGTGTGTGAGTGTTTGATTCGTACAGGCGTTTTACAGGCGTACGTGTGTCGTTTTTAAGTATACGAAAATGACTGAAATTTTACGTTTGAGAAGTCTATTTCGATTCTACTGTGGAATAACGTATATGAATTAAAGATTTTCAGTTTAATTTAACATTAAGATGATTGCTATTCATTAGTATGTTAATTTTAGAAATACATTGATGACTGCAAGTGTTAAATATGCACTGCTTAATTAGCAAAACGCAATGTATTTTAATTAGTTATACTAATCAAGCTTTCAATGAGAGTTTTGCGATACGGTTACTTAGTAACTTTAACCTGATCATGATTTATAAAAAACTTAATAAGCCAATGTAATTACTATGTATGTTAATTATTTAAAAAAAAAACGACTTTCACTAAAGCAAAGGAATTATAATTAATGCCTTTTGAATGGAACAATACGGCATTATGTCGTAAGGCCGGCTGTACACGCTCGACTAATCGCGCCAACGATTAATATTTAATTTCGGACGGTTAATTGTGACTTGGGAGCTTTAAATTGGGTCTAATTTATCATTCGATCTAAATATTGCGACGTTTTATTAAGGAAATTGAGTTATTAAATGGGTTTAAGTGACGTGCGGATAAAGAGTTTTCTGTTCGTGTCTGTATATGTTTTAGTGAAATGCTTTTGTTTAGTTATTTTTTCCCCATAACAAATTTTGATCATTATTCTTCGATTGCAACGATCACTTAATTTATTTTAATAATATAATTAAATATACAACTTTAATTATGTAGTATTCCTTAATAAATACACTAATTTGTAATAACTTATTTCATTATTTCATAATTAACCCTAATTAATAATTACCCAATAAATGATACTGACAAACTTACAAATGAATAAAACATTATTTTAACCTCAAAATATTTCAAGAACCTCCATTACACACAACGTCAACATTTTAACACACATTATTTATCGTAACGATGACTTGTCGTACATAAAAGTCGTATAATCGCAAGTCAGTATGGTGCTTAACGATGCACCGCCTGGTAACAGCGTCGTCTATATATAGATGGTTATAAATAGCTCTTAAATCAGTCAATTAAGAGGCTAGACAAGAAAGAATGTGGTGTAAAAACTTCACTGATTATCCGTGCAAAGTTTTTATGCTGTCGGGATGCAAGTATCAAGTACTTTTTCGTTTTTTTCTGTTATTTTCTGAGGAATATGGATTGTATGCGTTTTAATAAGGTTTGTGGGTAAAATGGGTTAGTACTGCGTTTTACGGCAGACTTACTTCTCTAGTGGCTTTTATACTATTTATGCTTTTGAATTTTTTTACGGGTATAATGGACGTAGGCAAGAAGGCTGCCAGGCTCAAATAGGATTGGGCGGGGCACGTCAGTCGCATGCATGTTGGGCAAAAGATGCCACACAATGGGTACCTGAAGATGGACGGCGCCGCCGCGGCTGGCCCAGAAAGAGGCGGCGGGATGACCTGGATGCGTACCGTGAGGACTAGTTTGAGGTGGTGCGAGAAAAGAGTTCCTGGAAGTACTTGGGCTCCCCCAAGTAGTTCCCAGCAGTGGGAAAGAACAGAGTAAGTTTGAAAAAAAAAATGTATTTTTATGTGTCCTGCAGTGGACGTCGTTTGATTGATATGATGATAATGATACAATGTTTTATGGTGAAAGTTATGGTTACATTAAAAATTACGTTTTTTCATTTGCTGGGAAACGTGGTTGAGGAATTTTCAGCCATGACTTTTAGTAATGGACATGGATAGGGCAATAATTTTTAGTAGATTTCGTTGCACAAAGTATTAATTCCCAAATTTTTAATAAGCAGTATTATGTAAGTAGTAGGTACCAGCTTAATTATAACAATTCTTTTGTCTCGTGTAAATGAATAAAAACATCCACTTTTGTACAAAATCGTAGCTCACCGAGCATCTGACTTTTCTAACGCTGATCCCTATTGTACTTAAACAACACTTAACATTCAGACAATCTTAAACGTTTATCTGTCCCTACAATTACACCTCAAAATAACAGGGACAGCATGAGAATTAACGATGACTTTAAATTGTGTTATGTTTGTCACTCAGCCGTAACTGCCATATTTTTCTTCTCTCTCTATCTATTGAAGATAAGTCCACATTACACTTTCTTTCTAGTCTAAAAGGTATTACTTAATACGTTTTAGACTACTTTATTAGCTCACCGATGGATAAACCAGCGTACAGCCAACCGCACGTCAGTGATAACAATTTGACATCGACAGCGCCTTTATGCCGTATTTGTAAGGGTGATTTTCGTAGTGCAAGTGTTGGAAATGATGTGCAGTTGACGGTACAAAACATAGAACAATAACCCATTTTGTCCTCACAAGAGAAGAGCGATGCTATAAATATTTCGTGCTAGCATAGAATACACTCGCTGCGGCCTGCAGTCATAAATTCATTCATAAATTAAACGTTGCCATAGCAACAATCTCGACCGACGGTACTGGAAATAGCATTCGCGAGGCTCTTGCGCATGCAACCAAAATTGAACTTTAAGTGCAGATCATTAAGATGCATATTGCGGTGGCGTGTTTGAGAATAATTTTCAGATACGTTTGCGTACTTTTAGTGGTTTTCCTTGTAAGTTGGACGCTAGTGTGTTAAATATATTGAAAATTGCCGCATTCTAGTATTATTCCCCAGTCTTTGAGTTATGTCTATAAGACAGAATGAACTTTTCGAAGAACTTTAACTAATTTGTCATTTTGCCATAATTATCTCATTCCAGTAATCATCATCTGCCTCGCCTTTTTCCAACTAAATTGGGGGCACCTTCCGCTCTAACTGGGTCCAGCTGAATAACATAATTTTATATGGAGAGACTGCCTATCTGACCTCCTCAATCTCCAATCTACGAAAACTCAGAAATCTAAAACTCTATTATGTTTTTTCTTAGTAAAAAAATGAAATGTTCCCTAACTTAAAAAAAAAAAACTTGATTTGACTCACTCAACGCAAAAGAGAAAAACAGAAACGTCATGACTAAATTAGTAGAAGAGCAATCTAAATTCATGCCATAGTCCAATACATTCCTCGCACGTTGAAGTGCATCGACCAGAATTAAACGTTGATATTCTGTTCACCTCGTAGCAAACTGGTTACAGTATTGGTCAAGGCTGCATTACTTCAAGTGTAACAAAAATTCGTACCTTCAACAGGACTTGCTATAATTAAAAATAGCTCTACTGCATAATATGTAGTGGGCCTTGACGGGTTTTTCAAGGGCACGTCTGTTGTGGCTTGGAAAGAAGTCTGTCTTTGGCAATGAAGGGCGTTTTAAGTTATAAGATATTATAATTTGTAAGGTGTGTAATAATTTGTAGGAATATAACAAGGGCCACCATCATTCTCTTGCCTTATACCAATTTATTTGCGTATTAATTCTACCATACATCTCTATTAACCATCACCTCAATATTGATGGAGGATCTAAAAGAGGAATCTAAGCCTCCAAATTCAATACAAAAAAAAAAACTACTCCCGCACCGCTGTCCTTTAGAAATGTATCTTAAAGACATCAATGGATTTGTTTTAAACATACACTTTTTTATTGTTTTACCAAATTTCAGTTTTCTAGGACTTCAGGAAGTACTCTAAGAATTTTGATGATCATTAGTGAATGAGTGAGTGAGTGAGTCAGTGTCGAAATCGGGGTTTTTTAGTTTTTTAGATAACAATAAAATCTAAAGTATAAGAGCTATGCAATTGAAACTTTTTATGTTTAATAAGTCTACTATTGACATCATATCCTGAGGATTTTGTTTATCTGGTATAATCCAAACCTAAATTATGAGGGTTCAAAAAGCGACGAAACGCTTCGAGAAAAGTTCGGTAGTGCCCTCGCGCTCCGCTTGTTTCGTCTTGGCGGGGGCACTACCGTACCCCCAGATAAAATATGAAGAAACAGCCCAATGCAGTAATCCAAGTGTGCAGAAAACAGTTACAACAAAATTATTGCATATAAAACCCGCCATAACAGTGTTAGGACGATATTTTTAAGTTATAATAACCAAAAATATCATATTTCCACCTCCATTTATGTGTTCTGTGACAAATTTTTGGAATTATAATATGTTTGCAAGAACTTAAACTTGAAATTGTCACAAAAAATTGTAACTTACATATTTTATTATACATAATATTCCATGGCAAGTACTGGTACATAAATTGATTGTTTTATTTTATTAAAAGGAGAGTTTTACTAAATACAGTAAGACTTACGATTTGAGATCGTCATAATTATATTATATAGATTACGTTAGTCGAATGACATAAGCATTATAATCCCATCTTGTTTGTTCGTATGCGGGTCTGTTTGTTTATTTTTAAATTCCTACGTCTTTCATAACGTGTCCCAACTTTCCAACTAGAACCCAATTACATTCTAATTGGCCTATTTTTGCAATTATGTTTAGATACGCTACACAAAATTCATGTTTCTGGTTTTTAATGGTCTTTAAAAAAAACTTCTTTCCGCTTAAACGTTTCATCTGCAATATTATAAATTAATTAATACTCCTCAATCAATCTTATTTTTTTTTTTTGTTTTTTTTGTTTTTATATCTTTGTCCTTCACCAAAAATTATTTCTCCTGTATGGATTCATTCGTAGATGTAATTACCAATACAAATATCACTATCAACAGTCAAACCCAGATATATGTTTTTTAAACTGAATTTATTGATTCGTTTATAATCAACTGACAACTCATTCCATTATATTTAATCATTCATTTTATAACCAATTAACATAAAATTAATTTTATTTTCCATTATTATTGTTGTCGTGTCATAAATTAAAGTGACAGAATAATTAGTGACTATTAATAACACAACAGAACGTACTTATTTTGCATAATGCCTTAAGAATTATTAAGCAAAACATATTAAATGAACTATTTCAAATATTTTCCGGACACACTTCACAGTTTTACCACAAAAATTCCACGTCTAATTAACGAAATTACAAATTAAAAAAAAACTGCTTCCCACATTCCAGCCATTTCGTCGATATTGAATGAGCATCTAATCTTAACAGACTTCAATTACCACAACTTCACAACATCTCCGAAAAAAAAAAATATTTCCTTTATAAAAAAAGCCAGACAGACTATCAAAATTCACGGCCGCGGTATAAACTCGCCTTTCGATGGGCGACTGAGGTAGGCGGGCGCGAGCGAGCGAGACAGCACTATATTTTTAAGAGCTACGTCTCGATCGCATAACGGTCCGGCGCCCGCGCTTGCGACCTCAAACTTTTTTTAAATCGAACGCTTTTTTCCGCTGTTTTAATTTGATTTTCGATGAAAATTATATAGTTTTGGATTCAGGAAGAACGGGCCATCTGTTTGGGGAGCGTTCTTTTTTATATATTTTTTTTTTTGCCTCTGAACCTCGTAAAGACGCAAGGGTCTGGTCGTTCTATTTTTAGAATGGATATTTTTCTTGGAATTGTTTGTAGTTTTCGCGAAATTGATCTCAAGATGCACTCTACGAGTCTGGAATAAGGTCAAATATTTCACCTTTTTTTGTTATGTGTAGTAAAAGTATTTTTATTTCGCATTTACGGACCAGACGGCGTGGCGTTATTGCCGTGTAGCATTTGAATGTTATTTTTTGGGGTCATTTAATATATATATATTTTTTTTATGTTTCATTTTAGACTAATAAGAATATAGACAATAATATTTGGATGTTTTTTTATTTTATCTTTAATGAATTCTTCATTTGATAGGATACTAAAGATTCCGCATCGTTATAATTCTCAGAAAAACGTCTCTTTACTTTATTAATTAAATGTCAATAAAAAGTAAATTTATATTTATTTTAATTCTTGTATTATTTTGTGATAGCAAGAATATATTAAATTTAAAAAAATATTAATATTTTTGTGACAATTAACTTCACGTAGAGTATGATGAAAATTCATTCACCATATTTCCTCTACTATAAAATAGAAAATTATAATTTTTCTACAGTTTATTATTTTTAATATTATGCTTTGTTTAATAAAAAACACGTATTACAGCAAATAGTGTCATTTTTCTATTTTTAAATGTATCTACGGTTATGCTCAAAAAAATGTATGTCGGTTGCTAGCGTCTATAATTTTATATTCATTGTATTAAATATGTTTGCGATAAAACGTAACATTAAATATCATTAATATTTAATTTACAAAATGGTCATTAATTGTCGTTAAAAACTACAATTTACCGACCATTTTGTTAATTTTCATTTGTCTACTTAATTTTTAAGTGTAGCCTAAGGCAAACTATACTTACTATATCTAGCTGCATACGAAGATATGTATAGGTAATTAGGTATTTGTGTTTTTTTAACAATTAAATTCTAATTAAAATATGAAAAAATAAATTATGATAAACTTATTTTTTACAATTATTTATTTTTCCATACGAAAACAGACATACCTACCTAGTAATATTCTTTTTCAGTATCTATAGGTAGGTATCTTATATTCTCGAGCCCTATATGCTGTATAGGTATCTAATCCTACTTTTAATGATCGATTTACTTATTTAATAACAAAATACAGACTGTTGTTTTTATTTTTAATGATTTTTACCCCTCCTGTTTTATATACCTACCTACTTAAAATACATTATTCTTAATTTTATTTTAGGAATGTTAGTTTATATATTATTTACATAATATCTTACTCGGTAAGTATAAAATAAAGTCGTATTTTTGTTTAAAAAAAAAAAAAAAAATACTAAATATATTTATTTTAAAAACTGGCTAGCTGACATTTTGTATAACAATAAATACCTAAATATAGAAAATGTCTAATAAGTATAAGCTGCAGCTCTCTATGGAAATCCTATACAATGTGAGATCAGCTTATACTGGAATCGTAGGTACCTATAGCTTGATTTAGCCGTGTGTACAACTTTGTACCTATACATAGGTACCTACTCAATTTCTCTATTTATTGTTTTCTTTGTAAAATATATTTTACCAAATATTTTTATTAAAAAGTCACCATATAAAACGTTTCATAATTTTATTCAGAATTAAAACTACTTACCAACATTTTCATAATAATATATAATACTAATTAAAAACAATACCAGTTGGTATTTTTTTTAATGTGAATCGTTTTCATATATATTTTTTTAATATGGTTTCTAGCTTTTCGATTTTATAACTTTAGTAACAATTGATAAGAATATAATAATGTGAATCACCAACTACCAACTTTACCCACAGCACAAATTGTGAAAAAAAAAAAAAAAAAACTTTATTTTCTGGTAAATTCAACATAACATGCACTATACACAAACATAAATAAAAATAATGATTATGAATGTCCTTATAAATAGTAAGGTAATAATATTCGTTAAGTCATGATATTACAATTTTTTTTAACTTTTACCCGAAAAATATTGACTATCTGAAATCAAAACATACTGAGTAATTTTTAAATACCCTAATACCATATTTTGGTTTATTAGAAGAGAGAGTCTCTCTATTATTACCAAAAATTCCTAAAGATATAAAATAAAGTTCATTACAAAAAAAAAGTGTATTAAAAATAAAATATAAAAATAAAAATATTTTAACTCAGATATCAAGGATCCATAGGTAGGTATATTATAAATAACAATATTACAGAAAAGAAAATTAAAATTAAAATGTAGATTTAAAACTCAACTTAGAATCAAAAATTTAAATCGAAATTTAAATCAAAATTAGTATCAAAATTAAAAATTAAAAAATAATTAAAATCAAAATTATAATTAAATGATTGACTTAACAAGGGACCTCCACAGCGGAGATGTGGCCACAGGCCACAGACCCTGTCAGCCACAGTTTCAAGATTACGTTGTCGTATTAGGTGAAAGGGGGAAAAGAGGAAATATAGTCATGGAGTCGTTAAAATTTACAATAATGGAAAAAATAAATCATATTTTTTTTTTCATCCTTAATTTGAATTGTTACAAACATCACAGAGTATACTTAATATCCATTATATTTATGTACTAAATTATTTAGGTATATTAAATACGAGCTGTGTGCTCGAAGTTATTCAATATTGAAAAAAAAATTACGAAATTCCATACAAACTTTCATACAACCCCTTTAATAATAATAATAATAATAATTTATTTCATTCAGACATTCACAGTCCATAGACACACACATACATTAAAATTAAAATGATAAATTATAACAATACTATTTAAAACAAATAAAAACCCAAAATTAAAACTGTGATTAATACAATTTCAATTCTCTATCCATTAAAAATAATAATTAGGAAGGATTTTTGAAAATGTATGCTCACTTTCGTTTTATAAGGAACTCCTGTGTAAAATTTCATGCTTGTAGACCCAGCAGTTTAGGCTGTGCGTTGTCTGTCAGTGAATCTAAGATTTTTAGAGAAGTAGAAGATGGAGAAGTATCTCGTCTCTCTGTCTGTATTTTGATGTCTTTAGGATCGGTTAAAGCGTGAACAGTAAGGAATGACATGACACGGTCATGTCAAATTTTGTTCTGGCAGTTAACGTGTTAAAAAAACCAACCCCGAAGAATAATATTGGAAAATGAAGTTAGTCAGGAAAAATCTAAAATCCACGCGGACAAAGTCCACGTTCAGTAAATAATTAATTGAAAGGTCAGGTCTGACCTCACTATGACATCATTGGTCTTCGAACGCTTTTACTCATTATGAACTCTTTTATAAACTCAAGGTCATCATCATTCTCCTGCCCTTATTTAAATTTATTTAGGGTCAGCTCAACGTGGCTTCTTCTTCTATACATGTCTATTACATATGTATCTCGGTAGCCACCAACTGTCTCTCCTTAAATATCACACGTCCATCCATCGTTTCTTTGGTCTTCCCCTAATCTTATAACTACCCACATTTATACTCAAATCTTACCTCACGACGTGTTTTATAAACTCAAGGTCACATCTCGCAACATGACATGCATCTTCTTCTCCCGTATCACCTTAAACTATTAGATTATAGCTCATGCCGTGATCAAATATTTACCAGTCAGCAAGATGGTAGCGAAGGTTTATGCCACTCATCAGCATACTATGTTGGGGTCGGCTTCCAGTCTAATCGAATGCTAATATTTTTCGTGGATTGACCTGTCTGCTTACTTATCTATCGTGTTACCCAGTAAACGGGTTGTGGAAGTCCTCAACCCTGTAATTTGGTACATGATACAACTTGGTAAGATTGTTTCTCAGGATGCTTGGGGTGGTTAAGATAAGATTCTGAAGAAAAACACGTCCTTGAAAAGAAATGAATGTCAGGAAGAGCAGATTTTTTTTTTCGAAGAAATATTTAAAAAAAAGATGACCTTCACACTCGGTTTGATGCTAAACTGTTCAAGTCACGACATACCGTGATCACCGGAAGGTCCCTGTCGAGACCTGATTCTCAACAACCAGAATACCTACTTAGATTTCTGGTACCTATAAACATATATAACATTTACAGTGTAAGTCTTTATAATGTGAACATATCGAAATAAGGGAATCTATACGACTTAATTTCATCACTTACCATCAGGTGAGATGAAGGCCAAGAGCTTCCCCGTTGTGTGTAAAAAAAAAGAAAAAATTTATCTACGGAAAAATACAAAAAAAAAAACTATTTTTTTTTATGTTTTTTTTTTGTTAATTTTTATTTCAAAATTTCTCAATAAGACGCCCCCTTATTGAGAAATTTTACAATTATCGTAAAAATGAAAAAAAATAAACAGATTTTTGCTAAAAAAACATGTTTCTTTTCAGTTGAGGGTAGTTTTTTCCCCAATTTTTGGACGCCTAAATAATTCCAATCATTATGGAGTTTGTTTAATCGTGATAGATCATTTAGGTTAAAAGTTACACCGTTTTGTTTAGACTGGGAACAATTTTTTTTGAAATTCCCTAAAACTTAAAATAACATATTTCGATTTTTTTTTAATATTTTTGCCGTAGATAAAATTAAGCATAGATTCCGTCATTTCGATATGTGCACATTATAAAGACTCACACTGTATATCAAGCTAGGACTTAAGTTAATCTTAAACTATAAGTACTATGAAATAAATCATCATGAACACCATCAACACCATCTTAATGCTCAGCTAAATCCATTGCGTTGTGTTGGTTACAGTAAACACGGGTTAGCAAAAAGCGCAATGGATACTGTTGAGTTGACAATCATATGAAATATGAAAGCGATTGCCATCGGGAGTGTGTTCAAATTAGGCTGCAAGACTGAATGATGTGAAACCATCGACACGCATTGAATAAGCGTGGTGATCAATGCAAAATCCTTCTCTGTATGAGAAGAGGACTTGACTGTTCCAGAAGTTTTTGAATAGTAAGAATTAAAGTTCAAATAAAAAAACCGGTCAAGAGCAAGTCGGAGTCACGCACCGAGGGTTCCGTACCATAAAAAAAAAATTACATTAGTTCCACTATCGGTCAAGAGATGGCGCTGGCCTAAAAATGCAATATTAGAAAAAAGCGTGCTATTTAGAGACATCGTTTTATTTTTCCTGTAATCTTTACATAAACTTATATCACATAGAATAATTTCAGATTTTTCTCTATGCAAACTTCGGCGATAAGGGGAGGGACCTGCTTTTTTTTTTTTAATCTTTAAAAGTCGAAAACTATGCGGTCTAAAAAAATGAAAAATGTTTAAGAATGTGAAAATAACGCTCTTTCATATGATACCCCACATGCTCTAGTAGCCCCACTTCGAATTTTTAAGACCCCGTTCAGTCCCTGTTGCAAAAAAAAAAAAAACTTTTTTGTAAAATAGTTGGGCAAACGTCATCTAATACTATTCCAAAATTCAAGTAGATAGCATTAGTAGTTCTGGAGATTCTAGCTGTGACAGACGGACAGACAGACTGAGTCGCACCATAAGGGTTCCTTTTCACCATTTTGGTACGGAACCCTAACAATGAAAGCCTAATAATATAGACCACTAGCTTTTGCTTGCAACTTCGCCTGCATGAAGGCCGGAAATTATCCTACAGGAACGTATCCAGATTAGAAAGTATCCTATGTCCTAACCCAGGTCATGTGCAATCTATTTGAAAAATTTCATCCAAATCCGTTCAGCCGTTAATACATGAAAAGGTATTAATGGCTGAAAAAAATTGGTTTTTCTGACAGACAGTTAGATAGACCAATCAACAGACAGACAAAGACTTTCGCATTTATAATATTAAAATATCGATTGAGTATTGACTAGTATCATACGTAAAAATAAAATAACTAAATCTTCCATGAAATGCAATAAGTCAAGGTGGAAACCGTGTCAAAATCAACTCGGTAGTTTTCGATGCTAGTCTTACCGGGTTGTGGAGGTCAGATAGGCAGTCGCTCCATGTAAAATACTGGTATTCAGCTACATCCGGTAAGACTGGAAGCTGACCCCAACATATTTGGGAAAAGGCTAGGCAGATTATTATTTTTTAGTTTTCGGTGGTAGCTTGAACATACATACAGACTATATAGGCACTTGTTATGTTCGCGTGTACAGACATGTTTTAATCTTATCTTATGTGAACTAAGAAAAAAAGTTGTAGGAGTGAATCATAATGGACTAGTGCTCTGATCGCAACTTTGTCCGCATTTTTTCTTTTTTTTCTAAAAAAAAACCCAAAAAAAAAAAAAAAACAACCAAACCAAACCAAATCTTATATCCTTCAGTTAGGACCCTCCAATACCCATTCGGTAGGGCCTATTAAACCTAATATGACAAACCATCTAATTGTTTTTATATATTAAAATTGTTTACTCTTTAACTTGTTCATTTTCTTTTTAAGTCGGGACTCCTCCAGTTCTGATGATCGGTAGGTGGTAGTTCTTTCTCTGACCTTACATTTTCCCCTCCCCCCGGAAAAATGTATCGTTACAATAATTAGGCTAGTCGCGCGGTAAACTTCGCTCGCGCTATGTAGGATTTTGCGTGACGTCAGTATGACGCGTAGTTCATATGTGGCGTTGTAGATGCCGCCACAGTTTTGTATTAGAAAATTAAGGACATGTATTTATTGAAGTGAAACTTCTTTAGCCGCGTTGAACGATTTTTGGTAGGACAAAAACTTATGGGTTCGCGTCACCGAAATGCGCGACATACTCGTGACTCGTGACCTGGGCCTCGAGTCTGCTATTACAATAGTGTCAGAATGGTCTCGCCATTGTGAGTATTTGACAGTTTTTGTATGGCAAATCTGTCAAAAACTCACAATGAAGAGAACATTCTGACACTATTGTAATAGCAGACTTGAGGCCCTGTTGCACCAGACTGTCATTCCAAAGTTTTGAATTTTCACTTATGTCGACAGTTCTTTAGATTGCCTATTTTTTTTGTGATCCGTCCTACTCATGATTATGGCAAAAAAATAGTTATTTAACACGCTTCATAAAATATATTTGCTAATCAAATCAGTATATGAAAAGTTGACAATAATAAAAAACACAACCCTGTATACTTGCCCTTTTAAGTATACCGGTTCCCTTAATCCGCGCCCTTGACCATAACCGGGTTTCAAGGTCTTATAATGTTATGATAATATCTTCAATTTAACCCTACTCCACCCTTTGTTGAGCTCCTTAGGTTCTGAGTTGAGCTACACGATTAATGACACATGCTTGCACTGACCGGACAGGTCCACTCAAATCTGTGTGGTTCTTTCCTCAAAAGACCATTTCAAACACTAATCTACATGGTCCTCACATGATCTGACCAAGATTATGTCTGGACTTTAAAAGAGACTTTGACACCTGATTTTGTTTGACCATTTAAATTTTTTTAATTTATAGGTATATGAATCTGATTTCGATATCCTATTTACAGAATAAAGGCTCGTACAGACTAGTGCGATATCACGAGCGCGACGCGACACTAGTAGTACAATTTCTTTGTCGGTGCCTGTCGCGCCCGCGATATCGCGCGAGTCTGTACGAGCCTTAAGATACTTTTCAATAAAGGCGGATCCAGGGAGTGGTACAGGGGCACGTGCCCTCCCCCCTCCCCCAACATACGGATTAAGTAAAATAAAATCGAATCGTCGGAATGGACTGGCCTGAATGTACTATCGGGGACATCCGAATCGGACTACCAATAGGATCGCAGCATCAGATTTATGTATTTGTAAATGAAAACTTTTAAAGAGGAACAATTCCATCATACATGATATTTACGTAACTTAAACCGTTTACGCAGCGCACGCAACGGACTCTCAAAAAGGAATATTTTTTCCCGTTTTTGCAACATTTTTCATTTATTCTCCGCTCCTATTGGTCATAGCGTGTTGTTATGCCTATAATCTTCTTTGATAAATGGACTATCTAACACAAAAATAATTTTTCAATTCCAACCAGTAGTTCCTGAGATAAGCGCGTTCAAACAAACAAACAAACTCTTCAGCTTTATAATATTAGTATAGATTAAATGTGGAAGGGCTCACGTTGACCAAATTATGTTCCATTTGTTTAGGAGAAAAGGCTAACATGAGAATGCGTCTACGAATTTTGAGGTTATTTTTTTTTTTTTTTATATCTGGTGATCTTTTCATTTTCGTTTTGATGTTATTTAAGAAAGAAAACGTATTTTCTTTCGTTCTTTTTCTCTGTGGGGCCCATGTGCCCATCCCCGAAATAAATCCTGGATCCGCCCTTGCTTTTCACGCGTAAATTTTTTGGTCAATATTGTAAAACTCGATGGCGGCATTTCCTGATTCCTGACTGATTCCTGAGAAGAAATACCGAATCAAACTCAGAAGTCATGGTCTCATTTAAAGTCCTAACGTTATATTATTAGGATTTTATGTGAGTCAGACAATGCAAGGCCATGTCTGAAAGAACGATTACACTAGTTTACAAATTAAAATAAAAGTCATGTCCTTTCAATGAATTCCATATCGATGTATTTAGTAGTAATAACTAAAGGCAAACATATATTTGTTTTATTTCTATCACGTCTATAAATCAAGTTCTTATAACATCTTATTTTCAAACTACTCATAAGTTGGTTTCGATTTTATTTTAAAATTTTGATGCTGTGCAGTGTTCAGTTAAATAAATACTTGTTTTAAAAATGTCAAAAAGGTTGTGTAAAGTACATTCTGATCGTTTTTGTTATGTTTGTGGTGAATTTATAATATCTAAAAAAGGATATACTATAACGGAATCACTTAAAGATGCATATTTCGGTTATTTCAAAATTTCGGTCTGTCACCAGGACAAAACATGGGCTCCTCACGTTTTTTGTGAAAGATGCAGAAAAACTCTAAGCTCTTGGGCTGCTCTCGGACAAGTCAGCGATGAACATGGAGAGCGTTTACATCAGGATTTGAAATTTTTTGAACAAAATTATCAAGGATACTGGGACCAGGCCATGTTAGGTGATTATTGCTGGTCTGTTATTAGAGATACAGACACGAATAAATACAAGAAAAAAGCTTAGACAATTCACTTTAAATTTTTTGTTTGATATTTTTGTAAGCATTATTTTTTGTAAAAAAATTATCAAAAAAAATTAATATCTTGGAAACATGACGTGTTAGATTTTTTTTATAATTTTTCTGAAACTCAGTGCACCTCGATTGTTAAGAAAAAAAACGTTTCATTCAAAGGACAAAAACTTTGTAAACTAGTGTTATCAGAAACACCATAACTGCATAACACAACTGTAGTGACTATCATTGTCATTAAAATTACAGTTTCATTAAGAAAATGTTAAAAACCTAAGCAAAAAACGTTCAATTTGACGAATTCGTATGAGAAACACACAACAAGCAGCACTACGAGTACCACCCACAGTAAGCTAGTGTTTTTTAATGGAAAAATAATGAAAATGGAAACTTACTTGGATTTCCGGCATTTTCTCGTTATGATCTGTAAACAATAAAATAACATTTAGGCATTTTTTTTTTTTTTTTTGTAAAAATATATTATTGTCACTTGGCTGAATAAGTAGATTAGCCGAATTGACAAAAATAACTTCTTTTTTTTTGTTTTTTACAAAAATAATAACTGAGAATTTTTTGAAGGCTCACTTCTGCATCATCTTATTCATCATAAAATCCACTGCTATATCAGATCTTCTTCTCAAAGAGAGCGACTCAAAAAAAAAAGAAAAAACAATTGTAAATCGTGATACAAAAGAAAGTCGTTTTAATGACAATTTGATAAATGATAAAAGATTTTATTTCTGTAAGTAGGTTTGTGCAAACACTTTTAGGTACACGTCAATCATAATTATATTAAAAACTAGATGAGGTCGGCGTATCCTATCTGACTACTCTGCTCTGAGAAGAAAGGCTGAATCAAACTCTAGAGGTATTTTTTCAAGTCCAGACATAATCTTGTTCAGATCATGTGAAGACCATGTAGATTAGTGTCTGAAATGGTCTTTTGAGGAAAGGACCACACAGATTGCGTGGACGTGGACCTGTCCAGTCAGTGCACACATTGTCAGTAATCGTGCAACTCAACTCAGAACTTAGGAGCTCAACGATTCGACGAAGATTACCTAAGAAAGAACATTTGGATAGGCCGCATAAGGTACTGAAATTGCCAGACAATCATTAAAACTAACTGAGAGGAAAAAGAACAATGAGCCACATAGTCCTCACATTCACAATAATTAAAATAGTATTATAGTTTACAAAGTAAATAGTCATGTCATTGTATATGTATGTAAAATGGTATAACTATAGAAAAAAAAAAATGCAAGAAAAAAGAATCAAAAAGAATTTAAAAAAAATCGCCCAGTATAATTCCAAGCTGTTTTCTCCTCAATGTAGTCTTCAATATATCTTTATCAGTTTGACAGTGTCTGTATGACGCTACTATCCATTATGAATTCATGACATCAAAACGAAAATGAAAAGATCCAAACAAATTAAATAATAACCTCAAAATTCGTAAACGCATTCTCATGTTAGCCTTTTCTCCTAAACAAATGGAACATCGAAGATAATTTGGTCAACGTGAGCCCTTCCACATTTAATCAAATATACAAACGAACCCATGTAACGAATCACAAAAAAAATAAGCGAAAAAAAAAACCTCCACACACTCCAGTCTCAGACACAAAAAAACCGTTATAAAAAATCGAAAAATGCACCCCGTGGTAAATTACGTTTTGAAAAAAAGCGTACCCCTATGAAAGGAGACGACGAAAAAAATTCGACCCCACCCTTAAAAACGTGCAAGTGTCAAAAATGTATGCTAGGTGAGAGTGGAACGGAGTTACAAGCTAGAGCGAGATGGAAGATCCCCCAATATAGGCCCTGCACGCCCTGATCTATGATGCACGGGAGCGAATCGGACATTTTTGCGTTTTTCTTATTTTTTTTTTCTTTTCTGGCTTAACTTTGTATGTAGATTCGACAAAGAGATGGCCTATCTGTTTGTATTTGTACGTAGTCTTTATTTTATTGAAATGGAAATACAAAAATAAATGTCGCCACCGAGATTGTTGCAAGGAATAGGTTTTGCCATTTAATTCAAAAGAAAAACCATTTTTATTTCAGAAACGATTCCATAAAATAGTGGGTGATATTGTCTATGAGACCTACATGAAATATTTCCTGCGACCTGATGGCATCATCATCATCTCAGCCAAGTATAAGCTGGCCTCTTATTCTATTATAACTCCGTACTACGCTAACCCAGCTCAAGGTCAAAGTGTTACTACGTACGGCCTATTGTATCTAATAAAAATAAAATTAAAAAAAACAAAAAAAATTGCTACGGCTATCAGCTATGACACATCTTTTATTCATTGTAGGACATTTTGTCTGGGCCTCAAGTCTGCTATTACAATAGTGTCAGAATGGTCTCTTCATTGTGAGTTTTTGACAGATTTGCCATACAAACACTGTCAAATACTCACAATGGCGAGACCATTCTGACACTATTGTAATAGCAGACTTGAGGCCCTGGTCGACTCTTTACGTGAGCAGAGGGCTGCCCTATTTCTTGGCCAAAGAATCAGCATTGCCATACAACGTGGCAATGCTGCCAGCCTTTTTGGCTCTTCTCCTGTTGACAGCGATGCGGATCAATTGTTTGATGCCCTATGATTCTTTCCCCTCCCTTTTTTATATACTTTTACATATTATTATTATTATTTTAAGACTATGAGGTTTTAATTATGTAAAGAAGACTTATCTTTATAAAACATCCGCCCAATGTCAAGGTTCCGTCAAATCGGATCAGCAGTTCCTGATACTTGTTCGTATAAACAAACAAAATATGCCTACGCTAGAAACATTGCGTTGTAACATGATAGTTGAAGAATGCCTAGTTTTGATGATAAAGGAAATTATGTTATGTAGGTAAGTGCTGTTTTAATCCTATACTTGTAGTGTTGCTTGAGTTGGACATGAAATGAAATTAAATCCTCTGGGTTCGATTTACTTAATGGATGATTCTTTTTACATGTATCAGTTTGGAAAACTACCAATGTGACTATCTACTATGAGGGAAATCGTCGAGAGGAAACCAGCAGTCAAATTTTTTATCGCGAACCGGCAGTGACCAAGCGTGGTGATGAATGCTCAATTCTTCTCTGTATGAGAAGAGGCCTTTGTCCTGCAACGGGACGGTCAACTCTAGGCTAGATAATGTGACCATCACCATAAGATGACTGGTCTTAAAGGAGAAGACTGGCCTAGAATCCAGCTCAATGAGTGAAGGCCTAATTCCAACAGTGGAATAGACATGATGATACAGAAACGTATGAATTTTTGTAACACCGTTACGTAGAAACGGCTGAACAGATTTGAATAAAATTAGGCACAAATATAGACCATGTCCTATAATATAACATACGATACTTTTTATCTGGATGTATCAAGTAGTTTCTCTAGGATACGAGTAAAACTGCAGACATAAGCTAGTGTTTCATGATTTCTGCCTGACTTTAAGAGAGAAATGACAAGGCGTGTTGATACCTATAATAATGTTGACGTAGTAGGTTTTGTAGCTTCCTATCTACTAGTAAACAGTGACCCTTTCTTTGTAGAGTTGCGTGGGATGATAAGAGTATACGACATAATGAATGTGCGTCTCATTAGGTATGTTTGTATCACTCGTTAGTCATTGAAGGTTTTTTCAATGTTCTTATGTCTAAAATAAAGAGAAAGTATGAGATAATTTTTAGGGAATTTCCAGTGTTCTAACTTTGAAAGTGCTGGACCAAAATTAGAAAATAATATGATTCAGTGGAGTCGATATGAGACAATCTCTCCATGTAAAATACTGGTATTCAGCTGCATCCACTTGCAGTTGGTCTGGAAGCCAACCCCAACATACTTAGACAAAGGTTAGACAGACGATGATGATGATGATTATTCACAGTACAAACATATTTCAGCGAGATCCTTCTAAAGTAAATGCAGTTGATAGCCAGTAATGGTCATAAATAACCAACCCACACCAATAAAATTAAACTCTTCAAACAAATGAACTCCTCTGCCGATCCCCAGCGAAACAAACTGTCCCCGTGAGGCAGTGAGTAATAAAGCGCGTTTGTGTGCGTGCGGATGAACGAACTCGATGTTAGTCGTCGATGCGGCGGCCATGTTGGCTACGTCACACGGCCTTGTGCGCGCGCGCCGAGACATACCTAGCTTAGTTTTGGAAATTATGACCTTGCAACGCTTACTATATGATTTATCAATTTACATACGTGCTGTTGTGAAATTTTAGGTGAAAACGATGGTGTTAGAAAATAAAAATGTTTTTTTTTTTTTTTTTTTTTTTTTCAGTGTTTTGAACTAGTGGGTTTTGGTGAAAGTTGGGAAAAGTCTATTTCCAGTAGTGGACGTTTATAGGATTAAATAAAATAAAGCGTTCAATGATGAGCTTGAGACTGTCTCAAGAGATAGTTACAATGTCACTCTAGGTATCGAGTACCTAGTCGTCTTGTTGGGACGTTCAATGAAATCTATTGATTTTTTTTAACGCATCAAATAGTACTATGTTGCTTTCAATAGTTTCAACAGACAGAAACTGGACATTTAGTTTTATATTTTTTGTTATATGGTCACAATATTGGGCGACTATTCTCCCAAAGCATGTTCATAACACAATATCGAATAGCGTCTTGTAGGCCAAAGAAGACAGTAATAGTGTAATTTCAACTGCAGCAGTAACCTCTGCTCTTCGTATCGTATCATTCCGTTGATCCATGTCCAACTATCACCACGGACATGCCTTTTATTGATTCTATTCTCTTGCCTTGCCTTTGGCAATTACAATACCAGCTTATTATTGTCCCACTGCAAGGCAAATGCCTCTTCTCATACACAGAAGGCACGAGCATTGATCACCACGTTTGCTCAAGGCGGGTTGGCGATTTCAGACTTATCTTTCTACAAGTCCAGGTTTCCTCACCATGTTTTTCCTTCTTCTTTGGCAATTACTTTAGTTAATTCCTATTAAGACTATTGAAATTGACAAATATTTGAGTAACTTATAGAGGATTCCAATGTCATTAAGTACCACAGTCTAGTCATCGACTTTCTCGAAATCTTACAAGCCCGTTATCATTTCTAGAAAGTCATGAGTTCATGACTAGGGTCACTTTACTTACTGAATAAACATTAATTAGCTACTTAATTGTAGTATAGATAGCAACTTTTTTTTATCCACAACGTGGAATCTCTTGGCCTTCATCTCGCCTGATTGTAAGTGATGATACGCCCGAAGGTGTAAGTTAACATTGTTGTTATGGCGACAGACAGATAAGATGGTGGTAGCTAGCCAGGCGGATTTAGAACAAGCCCTACCACCAACCAAACTGAGCAGAAAATTTTGCCCCCGCTGGGAATCGAACTTTGTTGATGCGTGACGCTTTTACGGACTAAGTTTTAATTATGTCCAGGCTCCTACTGGACTCAGTTACAACTCACTTGTAAGGTCTAATACCATCATATTGTGCTATTTTTGGCACGAACTTGATTTCAGGAGTATTATACCAATATGATTTTATGGAACATATAATAGAACATAGAAAAAATGGCATCTTTTAAGGCCACTTCTTCCAGCTCAAACAGTAGGAAGTGATGGCAGAAGTTCATTTTGGGGACTGTCTTTTGTCACTTCTGACACCAAAAAAGAACAGATTATCATTTATTTTTAAGGCGGAGTTTTATAACCAATTCTTTCGCCAATTTTCTACCAGAATATTTTGCAGTCTCGGTAACATTTAAATTATTCATTACAAAAATGTAAAAGCTCTTAGGAACAGGCGGTGGGACATAAAGTTGCATCAGTTTTAAACTCAAGGCGATTCGTTTTGTAACTGGGCGCGGCGCCGACATCTTGACGCCTCATTGGCCTGCTGGTTGCTAACGGCTTCTGAGATTGCACTGTGAGGAGCTTAGTCGGCTTTAATGCTACGGCTACATTGTCGCAATAAAGCGAAGGGTTGAATCGCGCGTCGTCCTGACACGCCTGGACAAGCAATTCGTTACATCGCGAATCATTCAGGCAAACGCGAATGCGAAACTGCTTAGTTTTATAACAATGTGGCCAATATTTAGTTAGTCGTAGATCGAAGACGAAGTTTTATCGCGACAACGCGACAAAGTCAAAGTCATATCATAAGTACTTATTTCAAATAGGCACATAAAAGGCACTTTTGAACGTCAAAAACAACAAACAAAAAAAAAAATCGTATCTAGTTGCCCCTTCCAAAAGGTAGTTACGATACAAATCTTAGCGCGACAGTGTGGCCATAGCATCACTGCATTTATTTATTTGGACGGGCTTTAATATGACACATCGAGTATTAGAAAGAGACTGTGACACAGACATGAGTGAAAGAGACGACGCTCTATAAACCTTAACTAAGTTACCGTAAAATATAAAATTATTGCCAGTCAGTATGACAGTATTATTGTTATTAAAACTCTTTATACTGATTTTGCTATGAGTTCGGGATTCATGTTTTTCATATCCTAGTGACTACAAATCAAACCAATACCCAGGTAAAAAAAAAAACTAATCAAGTAATTACAACACAAAAATAAAAAAAACTAGCCCTCCATAGAACTCAAAACTCAAAACTTTTATTTCAAATCAACCAATTTACAGGCATTTTTGAATTGTCAAGGGGTCGGGCAGTCAGAAAGATGAAGCTAGTGGCCCGTTCCAAAGCGTGGAAGATTCCTATGAAGAAGAACGGGCAAGAAACTCCACAGACACTCTTTTAAAACAAAATATCAAACTGCCCGACTGCCTTATTTATTTTCTATTATTTCATTTATTTTCTCCTTTTCTACCCATATGAATCAGCATGAACTATATGTCAATGCCGTGATAAAAATATTAGCAACCAACTGCTGCCCGAGGTTTCACCCTCGTGGCTTTTTCCTTACTTCTTATAACATCAGATATCTGCCAGTGAAACTCCCGTCAAAATCGGTTCAGCCGTTTCGGAGATAAGCCGGAACAAACAGACATAGACAAAAAAAAAAAACAAAAATAGTTTTTTGTTATAAGTATGCATTTAGTAAAAAGCTGTTATTTTGACATTACAAACATTTCAATTTCATTTATTTGTATATATTCTGCGAGGCAGTAGTGAAGCTGACTTATAGCTATCTATACTCCATTTATTATAACGTTAGACAAATAACTGTTCTCACCCTTTCGTTATTTCGATGTAAACGTTTAATAAACTCCGTTATTTCACGATAAATACAAAGCACTGTAATCTATTTACCATTTACATTAAAAAAAAGAACTCTAAAGTGCAGTAATTTCAACAATATTACACAATAACTGTCGTTATTTGTCTAATGCTATAGTAAATGGAGTATAGGAAGAAACAAGTACATATATGACAGAAAATGAAAATAGCTATCTATGTCCATCAAGCAACAACTCTGCCTCGCCCTTATGAAAAATCGTAACATAAAAGCTCGCACGAACATTAAAGGCTCGTACAGACTAGTGCGATATCGCGGGCGCGACGCGACACTAGTACCGCAATTTCTTTGTCGCTGTCTGTTGCGCCCGCAATATCGCGCGAGTCTGTACGAGCCTTAAAACAGTTGCATCAGCCTCAAGGCAATGCGTTTTGTAACTGGGTGTGGTTACACTGCGCCATCTTGTTTTTTTTTTAAACGTTTACTAATTTACGCAAGTATACCAAGTAGGGGTTTCAATATTAAAAAGTATATTTTTTCATACAAATGTAAATATTATTATATTTTTAAATGGACCCTAGATTTTTATAATTTGTAAGTATGTACTACTAAGTGAAATTAGGGACTGGAAATGATGAAAGAAAAAAGATGTTGATGAACTGGCGAAATATATAGTGTACAAGCCTAATCCTTCTTAGTTCTACAGAGTAATAGGCTGGTTTATTTTTATTTTTCTGTTTGTGTTGCGTATAGAAACAAAATAACGGTTCCATTGAATGACCTGAACCTATTTTAATAGCGGTCAAATATTTTAAACTAAACTTTTTCCTTCCACTATTAAACGTGAACGAATAAAATAAGGTCAATCAATTGATAATTACTCCCATTCATACTTGAAAAGTGTGGCAACACATTATAATTAGGTATTTTGTTCATGGAAACTTGAAACATTTTATGTTTTGTTACTCCGTATCCAGACAACAAAAATAAACATAGGCAGTCATTGGGACTCCTCACAAAAGAGAAAACTTAAGACTATGAAATAACAGTGGTTTTTATTACCTTTAGTCATACTCATAGCTACAGATATACTGTTTACATTAGCATATAATATGTCGGTAACGCAAACCCACAAGATTTTCTTCTACAAAAATCGCTCAACGCGCCTAAAAAATGTTCACTTTAAAATACATATTTATTAAAAAAAAAAAAAAAAAAACATTTTGCCTATCATTAAACAAAACCCACCAATTTGACTTATTTCTTAAAAAAAAAAACAAGGAAATATACAAAATAAATAAATATAAATAAAATGTCCGTTTGCCCGCCAGTATCGAACCTCGAAGGGCCAAAAATCAACAATAGTACGGCTAGGGCGTCCGGCCCTGCCATTGGTCGGTCCCTTCGACGCATCGGCTGCATCATAGAACCACGAGTAATGTTAATACAGAAGTATCACGCCTAGTGAGATGCGATAAGGGAGATGTTAATATTATAATTTGTTAGAAATTCAATTACATCGAACTTCGACATTTCATAGACCTTTTTGTATTGTTACAATATTTTTTTTTTGCCAATTGTGTCTTAGGGCGAACATAATTATCTGTGAGTGAATTTTATTTATTTGGAAAATAAACGGTTACACAACCAGTCCTTGATTGAGTATTGAGGTCAGACAGGCAGTCGCACCATGTCAAATACTGGTATTCAGCTGCATCCGGTTAGACTGGAAGCTGACCCCAACATAGTTGGGAAAAGGCTAGACAGACTAATCTAATATCTTTTTTTGCAGGATTTGATTATTATCATTATCCTTGGAAGCAATAACACAGATTAGGTTTTTTTTTTTTTTGTAAAAAACCATGGTCTTTTAAATCTACCGTGACCATTGACTATTTATCTCAACATATCATAGTGGTTTATTCGTCCCTGTCTAAAGTCTTGTCTCAAAATCCACCCCGTATTTAATTTATTTTATTATTGTTTTATTTAAAAAGTACCTACTACAGAATTTTTTTTTTTTTTTTTCAACCTGTTTTGTCCTACTGCTGGGCAACGGTATCCCAAATACCTTGTATAAACAGTTAGTTGTATCTATACTCGTAATAATACTAATGTAAATTGTAATTAGATAGAAACAGTACCATATTTATTTTATAATTCATATAGAATTATAACTTAGGGCTTATTTTTAATCTTATAATTTCGAATTGTTTTTTTTTTATATTTTTCTCACGTATCGAAACAACAAGAACAATATACCCAGGATTTTGCAATATCTTGATATTAAAGAGTGTCCTTGGAGTTTCTTGCCCGTTCTTCTCCATGGCAACTAGCTTCAACTTTCTGACAATTACTGACCATCTCTTTGACAATTCAAAAGTGCCTGTTAATGGTTTAATTGAAATAAATGGTTTTAGTTTGTATTTAGGTATATTTCCATATCTGTCATAATTTCATAAGACAACACACGAAGATACACGTCACTTTATATTGTAATTTTTCGGACTAGTTCTTCTGCAAATATCTACTCCGTGATAGACCCGAATCTATGCGTTTCGTGATTGGCTGCCGTGTTCGAATGACGATGACTCTCAACTGGCAAGGAGCAAAGGGCCATTGGATAGAACAGTTATTTTTATTTTATATGTTTTTATTGTAAATGTATCTTTTTGAGGAAGTGGGGGAATGAGTTGTTTATTTTTACGTTGTTGGGTTGTTTTAAGAAGTTAGTGTGAAATGTTTTTTTTAATAGCTTCTTTTTGATAATTATTGGACACTTTTGTGATAGTTATTCGAAATGAATCCTGCGTTTTTTTTTTTTACTTATTCTTTTTCACTGGTCGAAGACTTTAAGTTTATAATTACACTATTTTGTTATTATTACCTGTTCCTACGCAAAAATAAGCAAATATTTTAATTTAAAAAACGTTATACTTTTTATTCATTCCCTTGTTTTACTAAGAGTCAGATTTTTTTAAAACTTAAGTTGAAAAAATTTTTTTTTTTTTTTTTTTCTGGAATTGTCATTTTAATTATTTTCTAACAAAAAAGTAGGAGTATAGAACATCCAATCATAATAAGCTAAATATTTTTATACCCTGACTTACCTATCTTTTAGTTCAACAGAAATGAGTAACAAAAATAAATATTTATGTAGTCCCACCCAAAACGATCTCTACAAGTAGAGTTCCCGAGCACAGTAAAAACTCAGGTAAAAAAGGGCCCGTCGCGCCATTGGTCTACGACCACATGTTCTATCTCTATGTAGAGGCCGACCAATCAGAGCGACTCTATCCCAGACCTGACCTATGGTAATATGCTCTATTATAGAGTTGATAAAGTAGGGATATATATTTTCAACTTACATAAAACATGTAGTATTATTTTAAGGTTAAGGGTTTTATTGGGATGTCTATTACCAAGGCCGGGCCCGGTTGATGGAAATAGGCTCGCCTATTACACGGGACTTGAACATATAGATAGAACTGCAGGGTAATTGTGTAACACAGACATATATAACTGCGGGGTAATTGTGTAACACAGAACATATACAACTGCGGGGTAATTGTGTAACACAGAACATATATAACTGCGGGGTAATTGTATAGCACAGAACATATTTAACTGCGGGGTAATTGTGTAGCACAGAACACATATAACTGCGGGGTGATTGTGTAACATAGAACAAATATAACTGCGAGATAATTGTGTAACACAGAACATACAACTGCGGGGTAATTGTGTAACACAGAACATATATAATTGCGGGGTAATTTTGTAACACACAGTTACCCCACAGTACACAGTTACAGTAGCAATGGGTTTCATTTTGACAGTTCAACATCATTCATTGCGTTATTTACTTTGTTGAGCTGACAAATTTTTCGAACATATGAAGCAATGTAACCCATTGCTTCATATGTTCGAAAAATTTGTGCAATCTGCTTCAAAATCATTCAGTTGCGATTGATAGTGTGTTATCCAATGGTACGAGTAAAATAACGGTGTACTAGGTATACCAAGGTATACGCATAGGTAGATGATTTTATGCTATGCAGTTTTTTTGTTTTTTCTACATTCTAGTGGGAATATTTTTCTTGAACTATGAGAAAAGCTCATTTTGTGAAAAAAACTATTAGCCAGTCAGCAAGGTGGTAGCGGGGCTGACAGTCCAAAGGGCATAGACAAAGTGGCGTTCTATCAGCGATAAGGATGATGGAAAAGCACAAGGACAAGGAAAATGTCGTAAGGAAAGTTTTGAGAGTAGTGGGTATACAAGACCAAAGGAACGGTGGATGTTCTGTGTAAAAGATGATATGAATAGAAAGGGGCGGATTACTAAGATGATGACTGATAAAGATAGCAATGGACAACAGTCAAACCTTTTTATTTTTATTGTTACATTTAAGGTTTTGAATACGATTCTTTTAGTTACTTTGTATTAGTATGTGTATTTTGTCTATTTTGCATGTAATGTGCGTCTTGTTTGTGCAGAATAAACAATTTTTATTTCTTCTTTCTTTCTTTATGTTTGGAAAAGGAGACATGCTGCGCAGACCACGTAAAGAGTGCTCATGAAGCGGTTTATAACTGGGGTGTGTATTTTATTTTATTTTTATTATTTTAGGATCTCCAAAAAATATGTACACAATACGTGACATATAAAAGGGCAACATCAGGTATTAAGCAGGTGTACTTCTTCACTTATAGGAGACCATAGCATGCACAATAAAGTTAACATCTAAGGTAACAAAGTTAAAATATTAATAATAGATAACATATTGAAAAAGTTAATAAAATTTTAAAGGACATAAAAAAAGTGAATATAACATTAAAAGATACTTAAATTAAAATAAATCTATTAAACACTTCTTATATTTAGACAGAGACTCGCAGATGTATAGATTCGTAGTTTTAGTAGTAGTGTGTAGATCAGATAGACAGTCGCTCCAAGTAAGAAACTGGTATTCAGTTGCATCTGGGTAGAATGGAAGCCAACTCCAACGAGAAAGGCTGCGCAGATGATGATGATGAACTCTCTTGAGAGAAGAATTGCAGTCCCGAACGTCTCGATACGAAGATCATACAATCATTGACAGACAATGGTTCAACGACCGCGATACTGTAATCAGTTGTATTTTTAGCTTTGTTATTGACTGCCTTGATAGCGCGCCAACTGGCCAGAGGGCTTTGTGCTAAGAGTTTGTTTGCCCACAATCATAAAAGGGAATTGTAGTGGGTCTTTTCTGTTGCACTCGGGCGCTGAGGAGGCAAGCGGTTGCGTGAATTCAATACTGACAACCTACGACTTTGACAGCTAATGCACCGTTATAAATATCGAGTTATAACTAATATGAGAATCCCGAACGTTACCAATTCAACGAATAAATACACATACATTAACCCTTACTTATACAAATAAACACGGAATAAAGTTATGATAGGTATTTAACGTCGAAAAATATTATGCTTATTCTGAAGTTACTCCTAGGATAACTTTATTCCGTGTTTATTTGTAAGGCCTTAAATATTTGAGCATTTGGGTCTTATCACATTGGTGATTTGCAAGCGAGTTCAAAGCGAGGCGAGTTCGCAACGAACGCGCGCCGAACACGCCACGAAGACGCGGCGGGCGCGCAGCGAGTTCGCGACGTGCTGTCCGCGTTTTTTCTTTGACGTCGACAGCGCTATTCCCGGCGAGCTCACTGCGTGCCCGCTGTTAACTCGCCGCGCGCTCGCTGCGAACTCGCGGTGAGCTCGCTGCACACTAGCCTCGCTTTGGACTCGCTTGCAAATCGCTAGAGTGATAAGGCCCTTTTGAATATGTAAAGCTATTCAGCTTATACGTATATACACCGTACGTTTTGAAGACATATGGTTATTTGGCTATTATGCCCCGAGTGTTTTATTGAATACTCGTATCTTTTGAATAGGAGAATATACAGTTTTCTTTTTCGTTGCATTTTGTTTGCACACAATCATGAAGGCGCTGCTCCCAGCACAGGCTAAGCTGTACGAGTACTTGTACTTAGCTTCGCTTTGTATGAAAATGTAAGCGGGATCGTCCACTGCGACCCACGGCTAAGCTACGCACGAATGCGTGGCTAGCAAACAAATGAACCGCGCAGCTAACGTGGCAAACAACTCCGAGCACGTCCTGCGTAAGTGGCTGGTCGACTGTAAACTCCGTTTCATCAAAAATCATTTCCCACTCGTTTTTCATTATCAGTAAAGCTATGTTCTATGTTAGAGGGTTTGATTTCCGCACTTAGTCCTTAAGATGGACCATTGTGCGTGGGCCATCGCGGCCGTCGGTGGTTATTCCAACCAGCCCACCTCCCTCCATAAGCCAATCACGTCTCCTAGTCTGTTTATAACATCGGCAAAGGATCTGGGTTCCCCGAGGGTTTCTGTTCTGATCTGGGTGACGCCTGTGCATTCGAAGAGCACATGCGCAACAGTCTCATCCGCCTCCATGCAGGCTCTGCACAGAGGGCTGTCCGTTATCCCTATTGTGTGGAAATGTTTGTTTAGCGAGCAGTGTCCCGTGATGGTCCCCGTCACCAGGCGCAGGCCGTACCTGTCCAGGCGTAAAAGTCGCCTGGTTATATATATATCAGTATAGCAGTCCACTGCTGGACAAAGGCCTCTCTATTGTCTATCTACTATTTGGCGTAGCCGCGAAGCACACATTGCTATTTTAAGTTTTTTCTGTGTTTTTGTGTTCTGTGCCTTAAACTGCGTCAAATGAATTTATTTTGTTTCTTTCTCTCCTATCGCATACTATTCAACTTGATCCTCGGCTACTCTCATCCAGCAGCTAATACCATCTTGTCTTTGTGGTTCCTTTATTAGTGGTCATCTCGGTAGTTCGCTCTTTCTAAGCATTTCATCTTACACACTGTCCATCCATCGTTTCTTTGATTTTTTTCTAGTCTCATAGCCATTCATACTCAACATCTTTCCTAGCGTTGAAAAAAGCAGGAATTTCCGCTTCTTTCCAATTCCGTTGTTTTTTCAATGTTGTAATCAAGAAGTTAGTATTTTAGACATTATTTTTATACCCTATCACTAAGTTTTTCTATTTAACCCAAAGGTTGACTGGTAGAGAATGCCTTGTGGCATTATGTCCGCCTATGTACCACAATTGTACATACAATAAATAAATATGTTTCATTCGTAAATTTCCAGAAAATTTGCCGGTACCCACCTATATATTAAATGTTTTTTTTTTTTTTTTCAATAACACCGAAAAAACCGAAGAATATGAAAGAAACGGGAAACATTTCATGTTTTTTCTCAAATACGTACTTAGTATATTTAACTTAGGCTATCTATGCTTTAACTCTTTCTATAATACCCACGATTTACCATCGACTTCTGCTTCTGTAGAAGAAAATATTTCAATGAAACCAGTTTTTTTTTTTTTTTTTAAACATCAGGCGAAAAAATTCAAAAAAATCCTGTTTGTTTCCAAAGGATTCTTTCTATTTTTCTAAGTACCTAGCATGAGAAAAAAAAATACATTTTGTTTTTTCGGCATTTTTAAGTATTTTTAACGATACTCTTTCCTCACACGGCAATAAATACTATGATATTTTAATTATTTCTACCTTAACTTTTTATAAAAATATGGTATTTATTATATAGCTGCCACTTCTTACACAAATATACAAAACGTTTCTTACGACATGTCCCCTTTTCGTCTCTTTTGATGTAATTAATGAAGACGATATTCCGCTAAGTATACATAATTAATATCTTAACATTACAAAGCCTGTTTTTCTCGAAAGGGTAGTCTAAGATGTAACACACACATTTCGCCAGTTAAGTTAATCCTTTAACAGTCATAACGATTTAGCAATCGGACAACATTGCTTTTTACCACGACATGAAATATTCACCAACCCGATCCACAAGCGTAGTTGTGATGGTGAGTGGTGTCACCACCTACGATCATCTGCAATATCAGTGCCATCATAGGTGCGTTGGCATGCCAGAGACTAAGCCGAAATGTATGATGTGATGCCTGTAATATCACCGGTACCCATAGCCTTCAAACCGGAACACAGTAATGCTTGGCGCCAGAAATCGGTCTTACCAAGGCGTATCTAGGTACCCAGTTACTGGGTTGTGAAGGTCAGATAGGCAGTCACTTCAAGCAAAATACTGGTATTCTGCTGTATTTGGTTAGGCTGAAAGCCGACCCCAACATAGTTATAGAATAGAAATTTTCTTTATTGGAGTAACCAAGACTCAACAAGAATGTTAGCAAAACTTATGACTATGTTAGTAAGCACAGACACTAAATAAAAATAAGTAAAACAATATGGTTAACAGAAATACATTTGGTCACCGTTGTGACATCCCATGAGAGACGGCACAACAGTGACCCACGTAGGTATACACAGTCCAGGCGACGCGCAAGCATGCTTAAGACACTGTTGAAGCTGCCCTACACTTATGAAAAGGCAGGCGGAAAGCGTTCGGTGACGATGACCCGAGTTCCATGATTTTTATTCACCCAAAAAGTACACATATGAGTACATACACGGTCTACATATAGCTCATGGAAAGCGTTCGGTGACGATGACGCGAGTTCCATGATTTTTCTTCACCCAAAAAGTACACATACATACACAGTATACATATAGCTCATGGAAAGCGTTCGGGTGACGATGACGCGAGTTCAATGATTTTTGTTCACCCAAAAAGTGCTCAACGCACCTTAAGAAGTTTTCACTTTAAAAAAATCGATGACGGGAATTATGACAAAATCATCAATGATTTTTATTTGAGTATGATAAGATCACGTCACTTCAATTATGAGTGCTGAAATGATCGCGGAACGGCTTAGTGGAATTATCATTATGCGCCCAACACCGGGCATTTTATCGAAACTGTGTGGTTCTGTGACTTCAGTGTCGCCGATCGCACAGCCTCGCAACGTCCGCGTCCGCGTCGTCGCCCCGAGACGGCCCGTCCGAATCACCGAAGTTCGCGTTCATTCAAGTAATGATTTAGGCATTGATGATTTTGTCGTTATCATTGCATGATGAAATGATTTTAAAATATCGATGATTTTTACATGTGATATGATATTGGACTCATCTCTAATACTCGTAGGGGGCGAGCCTATTGTCATAAATCGGGCACAAATCCAGACTCCTGGCTGCTAATGAGAATGTCCTAATGAAAAAACCTAATAACACTTTTCCCTACCTGGAGCTGGAAACCAGGAGTGCATCAATTAATTTAGGTAAATATATTCAGTATTTTGGCAACATTAGTCAATACTTAAAATTCCTTAGTTTTAACGCCTCTGATCAATATGTTGATGGTATTCTGTCGACAGCTTCAGTTGCCAAGAAACAGTGACCAAGGTTCAATGACCTGATAATGGATTAATAATATAACATCACGCATGTATGCCACGAGGGGGTTGGCAGAGGTGTATATATTTCAGTTACATTTTGGTGTCAACAGTAGAACTACATTTCGCCAGTTAAGTCCCATGTATACCTATGATGTAATATAGGATCCCATGTAATACGGGGTGACTATTCCCATGTATCTCATACAAATATGTCAGGCTTTCTGTCTCTTCCAACGCACAATTGAGGAGGTTAGGAACAAAAAGTGATAATTCGATTTTTCCCATATATATTTTTTTTCTATTTTATTCTACCTTGGTTTCTATCGACCCTTGCTATGTTTTCGTATCGAAGCGAGTTAAAATGATAGTAATAAATAGATAAAATGTCAAGTTTGGTACAAAAAGTGATAATTTGTTAATATTTTCAGTATCAATTCAAAAGTAATCTCATTTTTTCTCGATAAAATCAAACATGTAGCTATGTTTTTATCTGTGATGTCAAAGAGTGTCAAATCCATTTTAGGGATACTTAGATATTATATTAAGTACCTACAATTTAGGTGTTTAGGTACTAAGTATGCTATTTTTTTGGCCGTTACGGTAGGTAAACTAGATGTTCATGTCCGGCGTCGTCCAGATGAATTTCATGTCTCTATCTCCATCCAAATTTCCGATATTTCCGGTAGATTTTCAAAAAAAAAAAATTAACATTTGTACCTTGTCCTGATAATTACGAACACAACAAAATAAATAATTGCCAAATCGATCGAGCCATTCTTTCATAGTTAAAATAAGAGATTATGTCTTTATTGATATTTAGCTACACAGAATATTGTATCAGTTGCGTGCAAAATAATTATAAAAGGAGTTAAAATTGAAAATATGTCGCAGATTAATTGGTAATACAGTAATAGATACATAATGCGGCTATTGATTTTTATTTATATAGATGACTAAGATAGGAAACCATGCTGATTTGCTAATATTCATATAGATATCATAAAATTCGTGACGGTATAAGAGAAAATATTGGACAGCGAGTCAGCGATTGATAAATTTTCTCATTAATACATAAGTACAATAGAAATGAGGACTATAACGCTTGAATTCGTCGCTAGAAGAGGTGCAAATATTATAGTGAGGTCTCTAGAAATGTCAAATGTGAAACTGAACGTTTACTGTTTGCAGGATTTTCCATCGCGAATGTTTACTAATTATGCATTATAGTAAAGATTATGCCATTGCTGATTAATTATGGCTTAAGATTTTAAGAAACAACTTAGAATCTAATTTGACAGACTGCTTGCGAATTTTAGGAACATTATAATGTAAATATTCATTTGATGTTTTAAAATTTAGTATATGAAGTAGTGGGTCCTTAAACATAATGGGGTTTATTTATAAACGTTGCTTAAAGTTAAGTAATAATTAGCGACTGTTTAACCATACATTTTTGACGTTTGAACGTCACTTAACTTTAAGCAACGTTTATGCATAAACCACAAATAAAAGTCCTGACAAGACCTTATTCGCCAGTGGCGCCAACTGATGAGCAAAAAGCCCCCATTGGATGGAATTATTTTCTAGATAATTTAAGGTGACACACGACTCATATGAAATCCGTATCTTCCTTCCTTCGTCCCATAATATGTTACTTGTGGTCGGCGCAACAGTTTTCTTCTTCCACTCTCCCCTATCAACCATCACGCTATCATTCAGTCCTTTCTCTTTCATATCATTCCTCACACAATCTTTTCTTTGGCCTTCCTGTCCCTCTCCATCCATCAACATTTATAATCATCACTCTTTTCGTCACATGCGTTTCCTTCCTCTTCATCACATGCCCATACCAAGTCTAACGACTTCCTTTCAACTTCTCTGTCAATAATTTACTTATGACTGACTATCGGGGTAGACCGAAAGACTATTATACTACAGCAAATGTCTAAACTTACACAGTTATTTACAAAGAATTCACTCCAGACAACAGTCTTATGGTCGGTTCGTAAAATCGGGCGTTATTGATTGTTTCTACATCTCTCTCATATCCTTGTCTGCGTCAAAATCAATATCAATGCAGTTTTCAAAGTTGTGCCTTGACATTATATTTCCGCCTTAAAATCTTTTATAGGTTATTAAACTTAATATTTTCATAAGAATAGCGGCGTCTAATCTTTGGTAGAAAAACTATCCGTTTTGTAACTTATACGTGGTACTAGGTACTTCTTTGGATGAAAACCAATCTGTTTATTACAATATTCAGGTATAATGTCAGGCCTAATAGACTGTAAATTTGTTAACAGTTTTTTTTTTAAGTACCTGGTTCTTGTTGAAAGACCTACATTGTCCTCCCATACCTATTAACACTGTTATTTGAAAATATTTTAAAAGCCAATTATTTTAAAAGAGTAACCGTGGAGTTTCTAGCCGGCTCTTCTCCATAGGAAACGACCAATTGGAACCATGCACCTAGCTTCTGACATTTCATAAGTGCCCATGTAGGTTTATGTGAAATATACAAGCCGTTTGCCCGATGGTATTTTGGAAAACATTATAATAGTAAAGAAGATTGATAAGGTCTATTTTTTAAGATTCCCCTTTCCTACTATTCTGCTGTGTCCGACAGGGTCCGTAATGATCTCATAAAAATTTGAAGTTACCACCTAAGAACACATTGTGGAACGCAATAAATGATTGAGTATTGAGCAATCCCATCGACAAAAATTACGATCCTATAGACAAAATTTCATACCCTGTTTATCCACTTTAGGGGACGAATTTCCAAAACTTCTTCCTTGGTGCTCATTTTCGTTATATAAGTACTCTTGTGGAAAATTTCACGCTTCTAGACCCAGCAGTTTAGGCTGTGCGTTGCCTGTCAGTCAATTATTTAAGATTTTTATTACAAATGTCAAAATTTTGCTTGGATTTCACGATCATTTTTCTCAGTAAATAATGTAAGTTATTTCCTAAAAACGTCGAACGCGGGTATATTATTTTCATTGAATAAAATTGATAAAATGATTCGTTTTAAACAAAGAGTGTCTATGTTTAGCGTATAACCTGAGCGACAAATGTATGGACGGCTCATCGGAGGATCTTCCTTAAACAGAAGATGGGTAGATGAAAGTATAACACAGGGATCCTAGTGAGAGGTCTAGGAATTCAATCCACTTGAATGTAAACTTAGAAATAAATTTATTAATAATCTTATAAATAAAAAGAAAAACGTCTAAAGGAAACTGCCAATTTATTTGTATCTAATAATAATTATGATGGTGAGAGCCGGTGGAAATCTTGAGTATGTAATTGACTCTATGAAGGCTGAAGTATAGCTGTGAATGTATTTTCTTAAATTATTATGAGTGAAATTAAATTAAATTAAATTGTTTATTCTGTAAATAGGATACCGGAACATAGAATCACTTTTACACGTCGTATCAAAAAAAAGCTAGATAGACTCGATATTTCTTATCCGACTGGGGTAGTCGGGTGAGATGAAATGGCGAAACAAACTCATGGGTCGGTCTCTTTTAGTGTCCAGACATAATCTTGGTCAGATCATGTGTAGACCATGTAGATTAGTGTATGAAATGGTCTTTCGAGGAAACAATCATACAGATTTAAGTGCTTAAGTAAATTATTATTTTAACAAAGTCATGTCCGTATGAGCTGAGATTGAAGCCCTGCTTACTCAAAAAGACGGATAGGATTGAAAATTATTAGAAAAATTTAAGTGATTTCGTTAAAATGACTGGAATCCCAGCGAATTCTGTGGGCGTCTTTGTTATACGATCGAAGCAAAGGGGTGGGGACGCCCATTTCCAAAATGGCTACCTACCGACTAAGATTGTGACGTAATATATATTAATAAAGCCAAATTCCCGCTTAAATTAAGATTTTTCTTTAATTTTAAACTAAAATTCCACGAAATATTGGTGTTTTTTGGTTAATTTTTACCAAGATGGTTGAAGACAAGGAAGTTTGGTGTCGGCCTTCTGCGCATCTGTCAACATTATCGATTGCTATTTCGATTACGTCACAAGGGTTTTACTTAAAATTATATCACTTTTTTTAACCGAACAACACAAAGAAAGAGCACATTGTCTTTAAAAAAAACTGTTTGTTATTGCAATACCAAAAAATACCCAAAAAGTTCGAATTACGCAAAAAGATCAATAGCTAACATGTAGGTGTCATTACAAAAATCAGCCAAAAAAAAAAGAAGAAATTTCTCCTATAGAATAGAAAGCTACTCACCTCCGCGAATCCAACATGGCCGACGAACAAAGACGTTACGAAAAAAAAAACTGTAATCCTTAAAAAAACATAACAAAATGCTGAAATTATGCTCTGAATGCCACTCAAAGTGCTATTTTGTGTAAAAAAATTGCCTTTAAGGTTTTTTGATGCGACACGACGTTGCACTCCGGTGCATTGGGATGTACTGAGGGCCTGCATTGGCAGGGCGCACTCACACAGACGCAGTAGCTCCCACACACACGAAGCGTCCGCGCTACTCTGCACTCGTGAAAGCCAGAACACTGCAACTTGCATTTACCATAGCAACAGTAAGAAATTACTGAACGACTTTTTTATGATCACGACTGTACAGTTTTGAAGGGACAGCAGGGTTTGTGGCTTGTGTTTGAATGAAGATTAATTTTATATCTTTTTAGAATGAAAAATACTTGTAATACCGTTATTCATTCTTGTTGGGTTGTGAATTTCAAAGTATTGACATTTCGGACTATACTTATCCTGATTATGGTTGCATTTAGTGAGAAGGAAAGCTGTTTCAAAGTTTGGAAACAACAAGGCGATGCTGATTAGTTTTTCTCACTAAGACTCGATTCGAAGACCTATATTAATATTATCATTGCAAATTGCATGCTGTACTTTACATGTAATGATAATTATAGATGGATGCTTTAGATAAACTATAGAACAACCTATAGGTAGGCTCCATCCGGTTAGACTGGAAGCTGACCACAACATAGGGGAGGAAAGGTAAACAGATGATGATGATGATAACACCCTATTAAGAACTCAAAACTGGAATAACTGACAGTCTAGCAACACGTCAAGAACATGTCGCGCGTTTCGGTGACGCGAACCCAAAGTTTTTCTCCTACCAAAAATCGCTTAACGCGGTTAAAGAAGTTTTCACTTCAACAAAATTAAAATAATTTACAAAGAAATGAAAAATCTTAATAAAACAAACCTGACTATATTTTCCAAACCTATAACTCAAAGTCTCAAATTCAGATAGGTAATTTATGTAAACAACGGGGATAACACAACAAAAAAATATATTCGTAATGGTAATTCACATAAAATTGCAAAAAAAGAGGTTCTATTTTCTTTTAAGTACTGATTTTAAGAAATAATAATTAAAAAATAATCATACCGTAATTATTTTTATAAATTTTCGGTTTTAAACAAAGTTATTAATAAAAGGAGATTTTCTGGTATAAAATATTTTATGATACTGGTAACAATGCAGGAGATCCAAACATTTTCACATTTTTTAATCTTCAACAACACTAATATTACAACTCTCATAAATAGATTCATATTGTAAGTAGCCACATCTAGCCACACCACTAGCCACATTTTGGATGAAAACGGCTGTAAACTGTTTCGATTGGCAATCGATTTTGGGACGCTTACGTCTAGCACTGGGCTTAAAAGGGCTAATTATGACTAGATATCATATACCTTGTCTCCGACACACTACAAAAAACATTGTTTGGCAACGGTAATTTGTTTGCATAGTTCTTATAATTAATTCACTTTAATTTTATCGATGATTATTTACAAAAACATTTAATGATAAAATGTTTTGCACCACTGTCCTGTCATTTTGACAGTGACATTTTTTGACATTACTTTGTTTACATAAATTATCTGAATTAGAGACTTCAGGTATAGGCAATTGTTATTGCGGGTACATCTTTTACAAAACTTAAAGATCACCCTAGCTTAACCCATCATATCTACATATATTCAGACACCCTTGAGGCAAAAGCGAAACTATTACAAAATTATTATTTGCGAAACTATTATTAAAGGGAAACTGATGTACCATCCAATGACCGATCATAATCACAGAATTGGTGATCGCAGTATACTTTTAAGCGGCCAAGAGAACAGAACTGCTGATCCCCGCTCAAAACCCCAGTATAACAACTACTTATAATCAAGTATTACACAAATTGATTATTCTGTGTCACACATTACGTCATCTGATGACGAGGAACCGTATCGTTCCAGGAAAACACAACAGTTTCTATAAATAGATGCATTACAGACTATACTGTTAATTGCTCACTTACTGTAACCCTCTACTCTAGACAATTATACTCCATTTGAAATAAGATTAGACATTTAGATAAACCTTTTTTTACAGTCCGTTCAACCGATTTTGACTTCTATTCCGTAGGCATAAAGATGGCATTAAAAGCAAAAAAGTGTTTACAATACACACTGATTACTGCAGCTGTCATTTGTCATAACGCCAACGCAATAGAATTCAAAATCGGTTAAACGGACGGTAAAAAAGGTGTATCTAAATGTCTAATCTTATTTCAAATGCAGTATAGACATGTTACAATTGAAGAAAATAATAATACTCGTATCATTCACTTGTTCAAAAATCAATCTGCCTAGCCTTTTCCCAACTATGTTGGCGTCGGCTTCCAGTCTAACCGGATGCAGCTGAATACCAGTATTTTACATGGAGCGACTGCCTATCTGATCTCCACAACCCAGTAACTGTAACACGATACCCCTTGGTAAGACAGGCTGTCAGAATTTTGGGCTTCTGACGACCCGTAACAACTGTCAAAGATCCACGAATGACAGCCGGGACCAATGACTTAACGTGCTTTCCGAGGCACGGAGGAGTCTTGGTATGTAAATATGGTCACCCATCCACGGACCAACCCCGGCAAGCGTAGCTTAACCTGACAATACAATAAATTCATAAAAATTGCGTATAAAAATGGAAGAAACCTTTAAATTACCCACCTGAGAAAGCTCGTTAAACCGATGATCCCGGCTTTCATTCGTGGAACTTCGACAGTCATTACGGGACGTCAGAGGCCAGAAAGTCTGACAACAAGTCTTACGCAGACGTATCGTCTTACCCAGTAACCGAGTTCGTTCGTATCGGTTTATGACAAAAAGTTGACTCATTTTTTTATGACATACTGACTGATTGGGCCTGCCATGCTCTTGATCTAGATCTCACCTAATGGAAAGCGATGGATGAGGTCTATGATGGAACGAGCGTGCCCAGAAGACGCCTCTTCACTCTTGCGTTGAAGGCAGACGGGTTATATGTGGAAGGGAACACAGACGCTGGCAGAGAGTTCCACACTTTGGCTGTGCGCATAATGAATGTGGAGAAGAAACGCTGAGTACGACTGGACGGGATATCTACCAAGTATGCATGGTATCCTGCAATACGTCTGGTGGTCCGGTAATAAAAGGGCGATGATGGGATCAGGTCGCGGAGCTCCTGCGCACACTCTCCGAAGTTTGTAGAAGACCGACTGGTAAGCAACATTACGCCGATGAGCTAAACCTTGGCTGTCTAACAAAACTGGCGAAAAGTGAGTTTACACAAATATATGAACTCTGCACATAGCTGGTAACCAAAGTAAGTAATCATCATCATCTAATCTGCCTTTCCCAACTATGTTGGGGTCAGCTTCCAGTCTAAGCGGAAGCAGCTGAATAGAAATATTTTAAATGGAACGTCTATTAAGATGGCAGTAAATCAAATATAGAAATGTTAAAACGCTTTGATTGAAGTCTCCCATAATACCAGGGACTGTTCCTCATAATTTCATTGGTAATCTATACAAATGAATAAAATTGAAGTGTCTACTCGTATTTGTAATATCAAATTAACAGCTTTTTACTAAATGCATATGAAAGTTTATACGGTACTTATAACCAAAAAAACAATTTTTAAATTTCTTGTCTGTCTGACCGTCTGTTTGTTCCGGCTTATATCCGAAACGGCTGGACTTATTTTGACGGGACTTTTATTGGCAGATAGCTGATTTTATAAGGAGTAACTTACGCTACATTTGATTCGACTAGATGATGCCCGCGAATCCGCCAGCGTGATTGAAAAAAAAAAAGTGACATTACAAACAGACACTTCAATTTTATTTATTTGTTTAGAAAAAGCCACGTGAGCGAAGCCACAGGCAGCAGCTAATACATTAATAAAATTTAAAGACAACATTTATTTGGTTGTCCAATATACAACAAATCACAATGTATTATATAGCTAAGAAACCACTATTCGTTTCCAAGAGACAGTCTCACAGAAATAATACAATCGTACAATTTGCAATGTCATTATTTTTAAAGTGTCATCTCTGACTATGAATGCAGCAGTCATAGTCCTACAATGAAGTCTGTTGTTTTATTAGGGTTAGAGACAATGTCAGACAAACATTAGATTGCAGAAGGGTACTCCTAAATTTAAAAACAAGTGTTACGATGTTTGGAAGGAGTATTTTGATAAACGTTCATTGGAGAAAGGGATCTGGTATAAAACCATACAGGGTCAGCCTTTTCGTGTGCCCTGGTTTATGAATAGTAATTGAGTAAAAAATTTATTGTTACAGCTCATAGACTCAGGGCCTCAAGTCTGCTATTACAATATTGTCAGAATGGTCTCGCCATTGTATTTGACAGTGTTTGTATGGCAAATCTGTCAAAAACTCACAATGAAGAGACCATTCTGACACTATTGTAATAGCAGACTTGAGGCCCTGTATTACTTAACACTGACAGCCAAGCATTTTGTAACGCGCATTCCCCTGCAGATCTGGACACATTCCATGTAATTGCGTTCATGATGAGAAAAACGAACTCACCTAATTGTGTGGAGTGTGGAGTTGTGGAAGACCTCCATCATTTATTGATGGACTGTGTTCGATATGAGGCTGATAGAAATGATGTGTTTGGGGCCTTGAAGTTGAACCGACTTGACTTAGGTACATTTCATAGAATTCTTTCTCAACCAAATTGTGATGATGCGAAGAGTCTGTTCGGGTTCATGGCCCAAATGTGTTGCAATAGCAACATATATGTTATTATTATTATGTTTAGGGTATGATGGGACTGTCATACGCATTGCGGTTATAAAAGTCCCTAATTAAAACAACATTTAAAAAAAGAAGAGTACGTGTGAAGCTTGTGTCATAGCCACATATGATTATCATTCTCCCCGCCCTTATCCCGACTTATTATTGGTTGGCACAGCATGTCATTTTCTCCATACATCTCTATCAATCGTCATCGCGGTAGTCACCCCCTTTTTAGCCATATATCATCTTTCAAACAGTCCATCCATAGTTTTTTTGGTCTTCCCCTACTCTTATAGCCAATTCAAGCAAACAGGCAGATCATTTTTTTTATTTTTAAATAGGACTGCCGGCAGAAGTGAAAACTCAAAACTTTGGAATAACTGACAGTCTGGTGCTACACGTCACGAGTAGGTCGCGCATTTCGGTGACGCGAATCCATAAGTTTTCCCCTAGCTAAAATCGCTCAACACGGATAAAGAAGTTTTCACTTGAAAAAGCTTTTCATACATTCATCGAAATAGTCTGTCTACTGTTGTATAAGAATTTGTATTTTACAGTATTACATATAGCTCATGGAAAGCGTTCGGTGACGATGACACGAGGTCCATGATTTTTGTTCACCCAAAAAGTACACATATGTATAAGCTCATGGAAAGCATTCGGTGACGATCGCGAACCATAAGTTTTTCCCCTACCAAAAATCGCTAAACGCGCCTAAAGAAGTTGTCCCTTCAAAAATATTTTTCATAAACCTACACGGGCACTTATGAAACATCAGAAGCTAGGTGCACGGTTCCAATGAGGGCTATCGCGTATGAATTCGCCGCTAAAGGCGCAAGTGTAGTGTGAGGTCTCCGAAATGTCAAATGTTGACTGATTGTGGGTGGACTACACGGGTTTATTTCAAATTAGATTAATGTTGTGAATATTTTATAATACCTGAAATTAACAATGGCAAATATGAGTTACGGGGTCAATGAATGTCAGTGCCTTGTGACAGCATCCTTCGGAAACCCATGTCCTCCGTTTTTCGAACAAAACGGGACTGGGCATGCTCGATATTTTTACGGTGCGGTTTTAAGGTATTAAATATGATTTAAATGTAAACTTTGTTTTCACGCCAGTAACAAACTTTGGCAGCTACACTTCAGGACCTTACTCGACAGTAGCGCTAACTGGTGAGCACAAAAACGGTAGCCCTCATTAGTCGTTTCCTATGGTGAAGAACCGGCAAGAAACTCCACGGTTACTCTTTCAAAAATAATTGGTTTTTACAATATTTTCAAGTTAATAGGTATGGAAGGACAGTGTAGGCCTTCCAACAAGTACCAGGCACATAACAAAATAGAACTTGGTCAATAAATCTACAGTCTACTAGGCCTTCAACGTTCTCACATCTGACATTCGAAAAGAAGTAGTTAGTGTGGTTACTGTACTGGGACTCAAGTCTGCTATTACAATAGTGTCAGAATGGTCTCGCCATTGTGAGTATTTGACAGTGTTTGTATGGCAAATCTGTCAAAAACTCACAATGAAGAGACCATTGCAACGTTTGTACATTAGTAGACTTGGCCCCCTGGTCAACCTTAACACTATATTATATCATCATAATCCGCCTATAGTGTTCTGCTGCGACACAGACTGAGAGGGAATGTGCCATAATTCACCACGCAGGCCCAGTGCGGGTTGGTGAATGTTACATGTCTTCGAATTTTTGGTTCTAGGACATGCCGGTTTCATCACGATGTTTTTCTTCACCGTTTTGAGAGTATGATGATGAAATTAAATACACAAAGTAAAGTGCCTGCCTGGGTTCGAAGTCTTGTAAGTCGGGGCTGATACCATTGCGCCACCGCTGCTGTCTATTATAGCTACTGGCAAAAATAGACACTGTGATAGTAACAACCAGAAAGGACAAGCCTGGCGGTATCAACAACGCTACATGCGAACTACGCACCAAAGACCTGACGTCGCAAATCCTGCATCGCGCAATCAGAGTTTACCGCGCGACTAGCATATATACAACATCCCGACATCAACCGACGGGCAGTTGCTAACCAGACACAACACCCGTCTGGTCGGAGAACCCTCTCTTTTCTATAGAGGTTGAGTGAAATTTACACATTGTTACTCATACCTCTATAAGAGTCTTTATTACTACTATTTATTTGGGGTTTATTACCCAAAGTATGCGAAGAAGATCCTATGACTCAGCATGCGCCATTTGTCTGTTGGTCTATTACAGGGCGGGTATTGGAACTGTAATTGAGATGATGTCACTGTTCATGTAACTATGGTCACTCAATCTGCCTGCCTTTTGATAACTACGAGTATGTTGTGGTCGGCTTCCGGTCTAAGCGGACGCAGCTGAACACCAGTATTTTACATGGAGCGAATGCCTATCTGACCTCCGAAAAATAAAAATAAATATTTCACATGGGCACTTTTAAACGTCAGTAGCTAGGTGCACGGTTCCAATTGGTCGTTTCCCATGGAGGAGAGCCGGCAAGAAACTCCACGGTAACTGTTTTAAAAATAATTGGCTTTTACAATATTTTCAAATAACAGTGTTAATTGGTATGGGAGGACAGTGTAGGGCCTACACTGTCCTCCCATACCTATTAACACTGTAGGCCTTTCAACAAGTACCAGATTCTTAATAAAATAGAAAATGGTCAACAAATCTAGTCTTTTGGGCTACTGACGACTACCCGTAACGACTGTCAAACATCCACGGATAACAGCCGGGACCAACGGCTTAACGTGTTTTCCGAGGCTGGGTGGAGTCTTGGTATGTAATGGATCCCATCCACAAACTGACCGCGGCAAGTGTAGGTTAACCCTTCGATCCTTCGATCAGCCCGTGTGACTGTTATCATTTAGCTCCGATCTTTTGTCATTATGTAACAAGTCACTACCATTACATAATATATAAAAAGTCCAAGGCTTAGAAATATACAAGATACCTAGAATATAAGCAACTTAACCAATTCAGATTTAATATGTAAGGCCTTTTATGTGTCAAGCTCTCTTGAAAGTCGCTTTAAATAACAAAGTTTACGAATGAATAAAATGTAAATCTTTTCTTGAAAACCTCAAGGAAAATGAAGTAGAAATCGAAGTTTGTAAATACAAGAGTGACTACTTTGTAATAGGTATTAATTTTCTAATACTTAAATAAAAAGGGGCTTTGTATGACTAGACTCCATACCATACGAGTAAACATGCCACTTCGACTAATTTGGAATCTACTGGACTTGAGTTGGAATGGAAATGGAATTAAGTTGAAATTTGATTCACATAATATGAATTTCTGTGACCCGAACACGGACGTGTAGCGTAAATAAACAAATTTTGATTATGGGGATCACATTTGGGGGTAAATAAAAAATAAAGATTTGCAAACTCTATCGTGTGGCATATCAAATGAAATAGAGTTATTTAATAAGATTGATGAAAATTTACATTCCCCCCCCTCCCTCCTCCCTTATATCCGAAACTACTGACCCAAATTTTTCGAAAATAATCCAGGAACTTTTCTTTACTTATAGATATACAGGAAATCCCATAAGGTTTAGGCCAATGCTTAAGAAAGCCAGATCCTACATAAGCCTGAGTCAGTGACCATCCTAGCAACCGAAAAAAAAAAAAAAAAAAGGCCGAGTGTTTAACTAACGTGTTTAGTCATCATAGAAAGACAACTTACCTAAACTGTAAGTGGTAAGTTGACAATGTAAAGTTTTCCATTACACAATGTTACGCAAAACATTTAATGTTTTCAGGATTTCCCAGAATTCTTAACATGAATTATTCCTGAGTAAGTAACAGTTACTCAAAAGGTCTATTCTTTGATGTAAATACACACTCATCTGTAATTGACTGAAGACGGTTGAGGAAAAGTATTACATAAATTCCAATAATTCATTCATTCATTCATTCATTTCAGCCGAAAGACGTCCACGGCTGAACATAGGCCTCCCCCAATTGGGGGGGGGGTTGCCATAATCGCCATGCTTGGCAGGCGGGTTGGCGATCGCAGTATGGTGTTAAAATGCATAGAGAACGCTGCTGCCCATTCTCTAGTAAGTCCCTTAGTCGCCTTTTACGACACCCACGGGAGGAAATGGGGTGGTGCTATTCTTTACGTCCGGCATCACACGGTACCAATTCTACGGTAATTCCAATAATAGATCATTTTAATTGACTGTTACCATTAATTATGTCAGGTTAAGCTACGCTTGCAGCGGTTGGTCCGTGGATGGCTGACAATCTTTTCATACCAAGACCCAAGAACCAAAGGCGGTGACTACCAAGATGAAGAATAGTAGAGAAGTTTGGAAAAAGAAAACATGTTGCAGCAGCATCTACAACACCACATGCGAACTACCCATCAAAAACCTGACGTCACAAATTCTGCATCGCACAATCAGAGTTAACCACGCGACTAGCATATATACAACATTCCGAAATCATCCGTCGGGCAGTTGCCCACCAGACACAACACCCGTCTGGGGGCCAAGTGTACTAATGTACAAACGTTGCAATGGTCTCTTCATTGTGAGTTTTTGACAGATTTGCCATACAAACACTGTCAAATACTCACAATGGCGAGACCATTCTGACACTATTGTAATAGCAGACTTGAGGCCCAGTACAGTAACCACACTAACTACTTCTTTTCGAATGTCAGATGTGAGAACGTTGAAGGCCTAGTAGACTGTAGATTTATTGACCATTTTATATTTTGTTAAGTGCCTGGTACTTGTTGGAAGGCTTGAGGCCCTGGTCAGAGGATCCTCCCTTTACTATAGAGGATGAGCGAACTTTACACCCGGTTCCTCATGCCTTTATAATGTTACGCCGAGAACACATAAATTTGGATGAGGGCAAGAGAATGATAATTCATTACCGAGGTCGGTCTGTGGATGCGTGCCCATCCATTACATACCGAGATGCTTCCGTGCCTCGTAAAGTACGTTAAGCCGTTGGTCCCGGCTGTCATTCGTGGATCTTTGACAGTCGTTACAGTACGTCAGAAGCCCGCTGCTGAGCAAGGCAAAATGTTATTTGGGTTTTTCATCAGGAATTTCTCAGAAGCACCCCGGAGTCTGGATTTGAGCCCGGCTGATGGCTATAGGCCCCCATTACGTGGTACTTAAAAACATAAAACGAAATGTTAGTGTACAGTGGCCAGCACATCAAGTTACCACAAACTGTCAAGTTTTCTTGTTCTATTTTGAACTTAATCGTCAACATTTTAAAGTTTAAAATCGTTTGTAGTTTGACAGTTTCTGATGTGCTGGCCACTGTACTATGGTAAGTACAAATCTGCCTTAACCTTCCGGGAAAACAGGCGTGTTATGATATTATGTTCATTTGTGTTTGGAAAAGCAGACGTCTAATTAGGCATTAATTTACTTCTTTTAGTATAGGCAAAGGAAAATACTAAGCTAGGGTGATGGCTGATCTCAATAATGTTCATGTGTTTGAATTTTTCTTAGTGTATTCATATTTTTATCCGCCAATCAACTTTGTCTATCTCAGTCCACTGCTAGACATCGACCTCAGTTCATTTAGCTGGGGGGCGTCCTACACTACGCTTGCCGATACGCGGTCTCCACTCCAGGACTCGTCAGCTCCACCGGCCATCGGTCCTTCGACAAACATAGCCAGCCCACTGCCACTTCAGCTTGCTTACTCTGCAAGCTATGTTCGGTACTTTTCTTTTCCGGATAACTTCTTTAATAAATAATATCCTTGACTGCATTGAATGTCAAAAAGTTACTCAGAGGGATCCAAAGCACTAGTAGCTAAGGTTGGCAAGTGTCCGTGGAGTTTCTTTCCCGTTCTTCTCCATAGGTACCTACTACGCTTTGGAATGGGCAATAAGCTTCATCTTTCTGACTGACCGACCCCTTGACAATTCAAAAGTGCTTGTAATTGGTTTATTTGAAATCAATGCCTGGACTTTTTTTTACAGTGTATTTGTTTGGACGGCACACGTTCTACTATTGACTTGAAACCAATGCGATTGCAAGCAAATAAAGCTGAGTTTTAAGGGTTAACACTTATGATAGTTGGGAATGTGCAAAATTACCTACCAAATTTTTTTGAAAAAAAAAAATATATATTGGTACAGGTTTTTGCAAAAAAATTATACATACATAACAATAATCTGCAACAATTTGACAATAGGATTTTTGTTTCTTTAAAAACTACTCGTAAATTTCTCGATTAGTAAACCTAGTTACCCATTACCTAAGCTCGATCTCTGCCTTCCCCTCAACAAAAATCTGTCGTTATTAACAAAATAAAAGCACAAACTAAAATGTCTATTACATAGTTATGATTCGTCCAATAGTTCGCAGTTCGAATTATGAATGTGTGCGAGATGCCACAGCCTAGACAACACAGTATAGATGTACGTAGGTCATGGTTGTCGTACTGAAAATTGTACTCTGTGGCTTCCCTGTGATCTATAATTTTGTATACAAGTCAGATTTCTGGCGATGGCTGGCGAGTTTAGAACGCGAAAATAATAACGTAGGTTGATATATTGTAAGAAGGAAAGAGAAAGTAAGAAAATTGTTTATTTTCCACGAAAATACGACCGTTTTAACCTAACATCATCATTTATCATTTCAGCTGTAAGACGTCCACTACTGGACATAGGCTTCCCCCAAGCACCGCCACTTCGACCGGTTCTGTGCTTCCCGCATCCAGCGGATTCCTGCAACCTTCACAACGTCATCGGTCCACCATATCAGAGGCCTTCCAACGGTACGTCTTCCGGTACGCGGTCTCCACTCCAGAACCTTTCGGCCCCAACGGCCATCTGTTCTGCGAGCAATGAGCCCTGTCCATTGCCACTTAAGTTTGGCAATTCTTCGAGCTATGTCGGTTACCTTGGTTCTCCTGCGGATCTCTTTATTTCTGATTCAATCACGTAAGGAAACTTCCAGCATAGCCCTCTCCATATTTTTTTTTTTTTGTTGACTTTTATCCTTCTAATAAAGCCCATTGTGAGCGACCACATTTCAGTGCCATAGGTCATCACTGACAACACGCACTGGTCAAAGACTTTCATGTAGATATCAAATGATTAAAGAAAAATCTTAAATATCGATGTTTGGTCATGATCATCGATGAAAATGAAACGATGGATGGACTGTATGGAAGATGCCTGCCCCGTTGGTTTCGTGGTCTCAACTGCTGAGCGTGGGGTCCTTTTTTTTGGGTGGAAAATTATCAAATAACTTCTCCCGCTCTGGGCGCAGTCAGACTTTTACTGACTAAAACACACCCGTGTTCCTTCAGTTGCATGTGTGCCAGGGTCACGATATCCCTTTCGGACAAACCCGCAACCCTGACAGGCATCGGTCCTAGCGGACCCCGTCAGTGCGTGCTGACATCTCTTTGAGGCGCGCGTGGAACACAACGCGCCGTCGACCCGGGCTTGGTTCTTACCGGATGGCGAGCTGCCCATAGCTTGCCGTCCGCAAGCCCGGGCCTACGGTGGCCGGGAATCAACTATCAATTCCCGCCGCCCAGGGCGTCTCCTGCGGTTTCCATGAGCGTGGGATCCTGGGTTTGATTTCCGGTTTGGGCTAATTTCTGCGGTATCATTTGTCGCTAAAATTGATGGGGATGCGGGACATTCTTGGCTTAATGGTAGTGCATTCAGTGGCGTATTTGGAGACGAACTTAATGACCTGTTCGAAGGGATATTGCGTTCAAGTCCGTACACGTTTGGCGAGATAGGATTGAATGCTCGCATTCACTGTGCGTTGAACTTAGTAGAAGTTGAATGAAGCCAATTCTGGCGCCAAATTTAAATGTATTTGAGTTAGGATTTCTTGCAACGCTGTGGAGTATTAAATGGTATAAAATGGCATTAAAAAGTGAAATCTTAAAAAAATTGAGATAGGACTGGTTGCCAGTTCACAGTCGATATAATATTTTTTTAAAGGAGTGGTGCTAGTGGACCGTTGTACGCCCTCTTAAGTCCCATGTGACAATTTTTTTAAAGAGTATGCTTAGGTGGTTTGGTCATGTTGAGAGGATGAGTGAAAGGCGACTTACAAAAGGTATTTACAAGGCAGATGTGAGTGGAAAGGCCGGGAGGGGACGCCCTAGGAGGACATATAGTGAACTAATTGGTGATATTCTTCAGATCAGGTGCGTTGTACCAGTGCCGGATTTATACTTTTTATGAGTGTAGGCCACTTTATTTCCGCCGCCCCTTGTACCTTTCTAAAATAATAATTTTCCATTTGTAGTAAGGAAGGCACTAAAGTAAAATTGAACTTGTTTGACTTTTATCCTTTGAAATCGAGTGAGCGTATGTAAGAATCGTAGCACGTGGCATTCTGTAGTTTCTGCCTACCCCCATGGGATGAAATCGTGAGTTTATGTATGTATGTAATAGGGCTCGAGCTAACTCAAAGTTGTTTAGTTTAACGTTGCATCATGTTCATGACCTATGTATCTTACAGAAATACTGGTTTTATATAAGCAATAACAAACCATTATACTTCGAGCTCCCAGACTAGTTTCAACTTACGACAACGGGAGCTCTTTTTAAACTGGACGTAAAATCCTGGATGTTGGTCGTCTGACATAAGTTGGTCTCTAAGTTAATGTATTTATAATGGAAGTTAGGTGTCTATATTATATGGACGATTGTATATAGATGTTTAAACTAATATCACTTGGACTCCCGGGAAGATTCGTTTATTTATGTCGAAAATTGTTTGTTTGTCTATAGATGACATTTTTTTAATATTTTTTTATATTCTTGCAGTCTGTGTTGATAGTTTGGGCCTAGTATGACTGATGAGTGTGGGGTCTTGGGTTTGATCCTTAAGTAGGGTAAGATTTATTGAATTATTTATAGAATTTTTTATGTAGCAGCCCAAAGTCTGGATTTCTGTCCTGTAAATGGCATAGGATTGCCAATTACATGGAAATCGACTTAATAACATGTGTTTTAAATTCACTCACTGACAGACAACGCACATGGCAACCTAAGCCTCTGGGCAAGCATGAAATTTTGCACATGAGTTCCATAAACAAATATTAAAAAAATAAGCTAGATGAAGTCCACATTTCCTATCTGATTGACCCCTGAGAAGAAATAGCGAAACAAACTCAGGGGTCAAAAAGTCCAGCCATAATCTTGGTCAGATCATGTGAGGACCATGTAGATCCATGTCTGAAATGGTCTTTTGAGGAGAGGACCACACAAATTTGAGCAGACCAGTCCAGTCAGTGAAAGTATTTGTCAGTAATCATGTAGCTCAACCCAGGACTTAATGAGCTCAACGACTCGACGAACAATACCAGAGAAAGAACATTTGGATAGGCCGCATAAAGTACTCAAAATGCCTGACCATCATTAAAATTATGTGAGAAAAAAGAAAACCAAAAAAAAAAAAACACTAATACTAAAGTATAAGTAATACTTTTCAAAGTAAATATTCATGTCATTTTGTATATAATAGGTATTCAGCAATGTCAATATGTATATAAAATAAAATCATTAAAATTATAATTAAGATGCCAAGTTGTACGATTTATCACAAGGAGAAGAAAGAGAGAGAGAAAGAACAGAGCGAGCAGCTCAATCCCAAGCTTGATGGTAGATATACAGGGCGTTCCACGACTTTGCCACATGGAGGGAAAGTACCTTAAATACTGTATACGAGTACATAGAAAAAATTACTGAATGAAGACTTAATTTTTATTTTAAAAACAATACGAACTGCATTCAAATAACTTTAAATAATCGCTTGTCTGAACCGCGAATCGAATTCGATAAGTATGAAAAAAAAAAAATGAAAAAAAAATAATATGAAGTCTTCATTCAGTATTTAAGGTACTTTCCCTCCATGTGGCAAAGTCGTGGGACGCCCTGTATATAAAATGTCTAGTGGGTACGTTACTCACAATAGCGCAATGTTACCCTTCATTGTATGTTTATCTGTCACAGATAACCTCATGAACTGTTGTAGTTTAATTTATTAGATAATTATTTACATAATGTAATACTTTCTTATATTTATTTAGTAAATTTAAATACGCTCTTTTCTTATAAGTTAATTAACAAAGTATGATTAACTTCTTCAAATAAATCAATCTGCCTGACTTTTCCTAACTCTAGGGTCAACTTCCAGTCTAACCAGATGCAGCTGAATACTAGTACTTTACATGGATCGACTGCCTATCTAACCTCCACAACCCAGTTACTGGGTACCACGATACCCCTGGGTAAGACTGGTTGTCAGACTTTTGGGCTTCTGTCTACCCGTAACGACCGCCAAAGATCTTTGAATGGCAGGCGGGACCAACGATTCAACGTGCTTTTCTAAGCACGGAGAGGTCTCAACATGTAATGGATGGTCACCCATCCATGAACCGACCGCGGAATACAATACTTACTAATAAAACACTATTCATTCTTTACTTTGTCTTGAAACTAATAAAATATACATCAAAGTCTGCAACCCCTCCCACGCAATTAGGGGATCGATCAAAGTATATAATTAGGGCAATTTAAACTTATTAGTCTCTTTTATACTCCCCCTGTATCACATTCGAAGCGTTTTATTAGTTACCGATGGTTGTTGATAAATTATTAATTATACTGGCTTCTACCCGCGACTTCGTCCACGTGAAATTTCTTGTTTTAACATAAAGTTATGCTATGACACTCGGCAATACTGTAAATGATAAATGATTTTATTTCTGTAAGTAGGTTTGTACAAACGCTTTTACAAGTCAATCATATTTAAATAACTAGATGAGATCGGCGTTTTTTAACTGACTACTTTGAGAAGAAAGACCGAAAAAAACAGAAGTCACAGTCTCTTTTAAATTCCAGACATAATCTTGGTCAGATCATGTGAAGACTATGTAGATTGGTGTCTGAAATGGTCTTTTGAGGAAAGAACCACACAGGTTGAGTGGACCTGTCTAGTAAGTGCACGCATTTGTCAGTAATCGTGCAGCTCAACTCAGAACTTAAGGAGCTCAACGATTCGACGAAAAATACGAAAGAATGGACATTTGGGTAGGCCGCATAAATTACTCAAACTGCCAAACCATGATTAAAAGTAACTGAGAAAAAAATATATCCCACATTGTCTTCACATTCACAATAATTAAACTAATAAATATAATACTTTACAAAGTAACTTGTAGCTTCCCATTCGTGAAGAATTTTTGGATATGTACTCGTATCAATATTTCCGAGGATTACCCCCTACATAAAAACTCACAAATTTTACCTCCTTACAATATAACGAAAAAAAATGTATTGACACTAATTGAAAAGAGTATGCTTAAATATGGTTGGGTCATGCTGAGAGGATGAATGAAAGGCGACAAAAAAAAGGTATTTACAAGGCAGATATTATGTGAGTGGAAATGCCGGGAGGACGCCCTAGATATAGTGATAGTGATGTATAATGATATATTATGTGATATATACCTAATTGGTGATGTTCTTCAGGAAGGTCAGGTGCATAGGCTCGCAACCTGCGTGCGTGTATGACTAGATTTATGAACGTAAACGAAGCAAATGAGGTATGTAAGAAGCGTAACAGGTGGCGTTCTATAGTTTTCTGCCTACCCACATAGCAAGAAGGCGTGAGTTTATGTAAGTATGTATGTATAAGTAGATAGATAAACTTCGAGACGATAATAGTACATTATTGCAAAGGCCGGGAAATGGGAAATTGCAGGTCGAGTATTAGTATAAAGGCCGAGCCGAAGGCGAGGACTTCACTAATACGAAACAGGCAATTGCCATTTCCGCCGAAGCATATATAGTGCTTTTCTCAAAAAAATGCAGGGAAATAAGACATACTTTCATGTATTTTTCATTTGACTTCGCTGGAAGCAGGTTTTCCATTGCCAATTTGGCTTCAGATCTTAAATCTGGTGGAGTACAATCAGTCTCCATTTCACTCTCTGAACCGTGGGAATTTATATTAATTAAATTTATATTTATTATGTATGTAAATAACAAATCAAGACGAATTTTCAGCTTTGCCGCCAATTTTCTATTTGCCATCTGTGCCGAAAGCCAAACGCATTTATGGCTATACAGCCACGTGAACGCAATTTGTGCTAAGCAAAGAGACGTACTTTGGTATGCCAAGAATGATAAGAGATCGAATCAAAGAGTATTTATTAACCCCAGCACGCCGTTTCATACAACAGTGCTGGAGCGTCGTAATGTTCCAAATTAAAAAACGCTCCTGCAATGGATTTGATTTTCTTTGTCCGTAAATTCGATACTTCGCGTGTTCTTTTTTCTAAATAATGACAATATTTTCATGCATGTTTGAGAAAAGATTTTTCGTGTTCTTTCTAGCAATGTTATTTTTTTTTTTTTTTTTTTTTCAAATTGCTATATTATTTCTGTAAAATATTTCTGTAGGTCTTTTTTCTTATACACTGGACTATACTCTGTATTTTTGTGGGCTTGTAATATGTAGCAATACCACTAAATAAGCGACGAAAGAGAGGGCGTTTAATGGTGTACCTGTTTGGGCAGTGCCTTAACGCACACCACCAACACCCCAATTAGAATATTATGTTATCATAATACATACACAGAATTTTTACTAATATGTGTAAAACATTGATAATGAGAGAAAATTGTGGTCACATTACAAATCTACGCACGCACACAGTTACACAAGTATAAGGGTCTAGCGTATATGTGTGAACGTGAGCACTATGTGGGTCATTTGTTTCCTTTTAGATTACCTTTTTTTTTCTGGTCTGGTATTTTGAGTACTTTATGCGGCCTACCCAAATGTCCTTTCTTTGGTATTGTTCGTCGAGTCGTTGAGCTCCTTATATCCCGAGTTGAGCTACACGATTACTGACAAATGCTTGCACTGACTGGACAGGTCCACTCAAAATTGTGTGGTTCTTTCCTCAAAAGCCCATTTCAGATACGGATCTACATGGTCCTCACATGATCTGACCAAGATTATGTCTGAACTTTAAAAGAGACTTTGACCCCTGAATTTGTTTCGCCATTTCTTCTCAGAGGTAGTCAGATAGGTAATTTGGAGTTCATCTAGCTTATTAATTTTATTTTTTTATGACGTGTAAAAGTGGGTGTATGCGTGCGAGTATCGCGTAAGGAACTTCGTTCTTGACGGGAGTCCCTGACCGTACACGCTTTTTTTAAAATAATTGATCCTCTTTTTAATTATCTGAACTTTTTGGGTGCAGTAACAAAGCTACCCCGACTAAATGGGTCATAATATTAGTATTTTTAAGACCCCAGAATAGGAAATATTTGAATTTCACAAAAAGGGTCATTGCATTATATTAGAGTGTTCAATAATATTTTAGGAACACATAATGGGAATTATTTGACGTTCAATTAAAAACATTGGACCTCCCTTCTGTCACGAACTGCCTTCAAAGTCGTCGGTGTCTATGTTGTAGGATGATTTGATCATTCGAATTTTCGCGAAAACCTAGATAAAAGAGATAGAGAGATATTTACCTACTAAAGGCTCTATGTTTGTAGATTAGGTAACTAAAATGTTCAATAAAAAGTAAAGTTTCTATAAATCGACATTGTTATTTCTAACCTTTCATAACTCTATGACATAATACTTCAAAGCTCAGAGGGTAAAACTAGGAACCAATCACCATAAGATTTGGTTAGTTAGCAAAGATCTAGCCAATCAGAGATATTCAATGTTACTAGAGCGACTCGTGTTTTTGCAAAAACCCAGTAAAATTGAGAAATGTTTTTGTCTAATTATCCGTATTTTCGCAATATCCCTAGGGTTTTCGCGAAAATTCGAATTATCAAATCATCCTACGACATCTATACGTCATTTGTGTCGTAGTGCGAGTAAACGGTGATACGTTGGGTTTGTATGGAAAATGTTGACAATACGCCTCCATCAACGGCCGCCGAAGCGTCTCTGTGGCATCTACCAATACATAGTTCTGGCTAGACCCAGACGAAACACTTTATTGATCTATCCTAAGAATAAACCAGACCACCCCACCGGGCGTTGCATAGCCGGGTGGCCGTTCCTCTAACCTACCGATATATAAGTTTGTATGCTATTGTGTCATTAAACTACCAGTTGTTTTTGATATTACGGAAAGTTGTCTGTCACTTTCTTGTTCTATGACCGAGATTGTAGAAAATAATCTGTAGTATGTTATTATGTTAATTAATAGTACATGTTCGGTTCGTAATTGGTAATGTATCGTTAGTTAAAGGATGTTATTGTATCAATTAAGGGATCGTTGCTGTTAAAAATGGCTTATTCCCAAAGTACTCCAAAAAGAGTTCCCAAACTACTTTGCAACTGCGTAAGTAGCTGATGAGGAGAAAGTAAAAATTGGTTTTATAGCTCTGCATTGTTTTATTGCATTCATTGTCCTACCCTGGCAAAGCTGAAACGTCTCATCATGATACTTTGAACCGGATCACAACAATGCTAATTAGCAAAATAGATGAGAAATATATATTTTGGTAGTATTTCCCCGGACAGGCTCCGTCACAAAGACACTACACTATGTATGACAAAAATATGAAAAATCGACTTAAGACGCAGTTATATGCCAGTGACCTTGAGTGGTTAGCTTGCGTGTTCTGTACTGAGCTCACGCAATGCGTCGTACCTCCAGCCAGTAATAGGACTCACCTATCCAGGAGCGCTGTCCCAAATAAGACGCATTATTTATTAGTTATACAAAAAACAAAAGGTATTTCAATAAAATAAGTATACTAGAAGATCAGTACTTAAATTATCTTTAAAAAGGAGAAGGTTTCAGAAAAATACGCTTGTTATATTTTGTGATTATCCGTTTTTTATCCGCGTTAGACATGACTTTACAAATTAATTTCACTATGTAATATAAATATAATATTCATATATTAAGTTATTAAGAAAATGCTCTTATTTAACATATATTTTTTTCAAATCATTAACACTACTCGTTTAGAAGAAATCTTCAGTATAACATCATTAAAAGTCGGTTAACATCGCCTTAAATGGTAAATGATTTTATTTCTATAGTCTTAAAGAATTTATGGATAACAAATTCTCATGTTAGTATTAAGTGAACATATGCATGCTAAGTACAATTCTGGCAAAACATGTAAGATCTTTATTGTAAATTATTGTAACACCATGTATACCATGTTTTATGCAAATAAATACTTACTTACTTACTTACTTACTTACTTACTTCTGTAAGTAGTTTGTACAAACACTTTTACACGTCAACATATTTTTAAAAACTAAATGAGGTCGGCGTTTTCTATCTGACTACTCTGAGAAGAAAGGCCGAAACAAACTCAGAGGTCAGTCTCTTTTAAAGTCCAGACAATATAATCTTGGTTGAATCATGTGAAAACCATTGAAATTGGTGTCTGAAATGGTCTTTTGATGAAAGAACCAGACAGATTTGAGTGGACCTGTCCAGTCAGTGCACGCATTGTCAGTTATTGTTGGTACTATTGCTTAGGTCTAATGTCTGAATGTAGATGCCTATCATTCTTGGGAAAGACCAAGGAAATGATGTATGGATTGTATAGAGCTACCATTTACCGGGTAATATGTCTTTTATTGACTTGAATGTGCCCTGGCGGGTGAGAGTATGTCATGCTCACTCAGATGTCTCGCTGATAGTGGCGCCTGTGTTGGATCGTTTAGCTCCTTTCACAATGGTGCTGATCAACGCGACATGTTCGTGAACGGGCGCCGTCACTGGTCAAGTTCATCTCCTAGCTGTCACGTGTCGGCTTACTTTAATTATGTATTTTTATTTTTTTATTGTTACTATTTGTTTACCTTCTCTAGACGCTTTTAACGTGTACGTCTTTTTTGTTTTCGCTAAGCGTTTTGTCCGACTTTTTTTCTTTTTGCTTGGCTCCTATGGGTTCTAGCGTGAAGTTAATAGCCTATACATAGCCTTCCTCAAAAATTGGGCTATCAAATGCGAAATATTTTTTTTCATATCCGAATAGTAGTTCCAGAGATTAGCGCGTACAACAAAAAAAAACTCTTCAGCTTTATTATTAGTACCTATTATAAGTAAACAGGATGGAATTTTTTAACCACACCTGGAGGGAAAGTACCTATTCTAAATACTAGAGATAGCAAATGTTACTCATTCCTTTATTTTTTTAAAGAAACAAACTTCATTTAAAGATTTTCTCAATCTAATCAAAGTGAGAGTGAACAGCAGTGCTATTCTGTAACCATCTCACCGTGAAAACTTAAGTGAAGTGAGCGAGGAGTGAGATGTCAATAATGTCAATCCCAAGCATCAGGTGGAATTACGTCACTTCACCTACGTTTTCACCGTGAGTTTTTTTTTACAAAATAGCTCTACAGGCTTCTTCTGGGTAAGCTCACTCCATCGTCGACTTTGTCTCTGTCACCCAGACCTTGACTGTAGAGTCAAGACTAGTCAAGAGCAAACCCATAGTAAAATTAAAATTAAAAAAAAAAAACGAAAATTATTCGAGTATCGAACAGGCTAAAATCCGAAAAAATAAACCACTGTTTTTTTTTTTTTTGGCATCATTCGATAGGCTCAAATCTCTATAACAAACCTCCTAAACGGCTGGACCAATTTTGATGAAATTTTGTGTGTATATTTGAGTGGGTCCCTGGATGGTTAAGATTCACAATTGGATCCGGTAAGTGGCGCTGCTATGGAGTTCTATCAAACAGGACAACGACGATAAATATGAGGGGCCGGGCGTATAAAATTAAACCAATACTATACGAGTAATAGGTTTTTGGAACTGTTGTGTTTTCGATTCAATCACTTATTACGTTACCTAACGAAACCTAGCGTCCAGAATACTCATGCTAAGGTCAACAAACACAGTTCATTCAAACTATATAAATGAAGCTGTGCTCTCTCTGCCTACATCCGGAGAATCTTGGCGTGATGCCAAATCAATTAATGCTATTGTTTGAGAAACTACGCAGATAGGAATGTGCGTATACGCGAATAATCGTTAAATACAGTAGCTTCAGAAGTCTTAAACAACTTCTGTGTTTTCTTCTCAAGTCATCATCATCTGTCTAGCCTTTTTCTAACCATGTTGGGGTCAGCTTCCAGTCTACCGGATACAGCTGAATGCTGGTATTTTACATGGAGCGACTGCCAGTTGCAGCGATACCGCGCGGTAAGAGTGCTTGACCGAGTTTTGGGTACACGGGTAGTCAAAGACTGTCAAAGATCTACGCATGACAGCTAGGAGCGTTGACTTTCCCATGGTATGATGAAAAACTGGCCAAGTGCGTGTCGGACCACGTACAATGAAGGGTTCCGTAGTTGGGATGAATTTATCCTAAAAATAAACTAAACAAATATAAGTTAATCGACTATTACTCGGTAACTTGTAAGGACTACTTAGCTGTGATAGTTTTCCTTTTAACTTCGTTATATATACTGCTGCTGTGAATTTTTTCACATATCAAAATACAGCCATTTAGCTTGCAGGGGCCAAGCAACGCTGCAAGTTACTCTAAATAGTAGAGGTAGCAAATTTTACTCAAAGGAAACATTCTTTATTTTTTTAAAGAAACAAATCTGCATTCAAAGATTTTCGAAAATTCACTTGCCACACTCGAGTATCGGATGTGATTTTTTTCACATATCCAAATACAACCATTTAGCTTGCAGATGGGGGGGCACTTGACTTTAACAAAAATTAGGACTTAAAGCTTAATATTACGGAAACGGATCCTTGAATCGAAAAATGGCTTTCGTAAACCCTCAATATTTTTGAACGACCTATCCAAGATACTCCACATTATGGGATAGACGAGAAATATCATCCCCAATTTACGAATAGGAGAGATACCCTAAAAAAAAAAATCCCCATAGGTACCTACCAAATTACAGCTTTCTAGTACTAAGAGTCTCTGAGCTAAGCCGCGGACAGACAGACGGACATGGCGAAACTATAAGGGTTCTTGTCGGCTACGGAACCCTAAAAAAATTGCTTGATAGCAAACGCTAAATAATGTCATCATCACTACGTTTGGCAATTATTGCAATTATAAATGGTGGTAATTTGTAATTGCAATGATGTTGGTCAATAATTGTTTCTTTACATTTAAGACATAATTATATAGTTTGAGGAAATATTCTTGGTTTCTATTATCCCCACGACTTATGTAAAAAGACATAACATCACGTCAGTATTCCCTGAAGGCTTAAGCAGATGAGTATAAAATCTATCTGGTTATGTTTAAAGACCTATTTAGACAATAGGAGACCAACCAAACATGGATTGGAATAACAAAAATCTTGTACATACCCAAAATATGTATCTATTTAGCCAGTAAAGACAACAACTAAATATTGTTCAAATTCGCTGATACACTCAATAATCATAAGTATGTAGTGGCATACAATAATTTGATCTATGGTAAATAACCATTTTTCTAGTGTCCGCATTTTTATACATTTACGATTAAAACCGCAATCATTTTTTTTTTCAGTAGCTAAAGAACGTCGATTGAACACACATTTCAGCTTATCCCAAATCATAAATAGCGAGAAGATAACACCAATTAAAGACATCACAAGACATACGCAAGTAAATCTTAAGTACGTATCGACATAGCAACAGCAATTTTTACAACACACCATTTCCAACTTTACCCAAGCCTTTGACAAGACTCACATCGATATTCCACCTTATTTTTTATGCTATAAGGTTGTGAGTGGCTTGTAAGATAAAAATTTCACTTACTGAACCTTAAACTGGTTGAAAAATAATTGATAAGAGGCAAGCAAGTTGATTTTTGTTGTACCTTTTTGTGCGTGTTCCACAGGGTTCGATCCTGGGCCCGTTGTAAGCGTCCTTGATTGCGACTGGGGGCCGCACGATGTATGACCGACTTACGAGCTTAAGATTTTGCAATTGAATAATAAAATATATGTTATTTTTAGGGTTGAAGTTGTGTTTATAAGAGGTGTTGTGAATAGATAAGTTATTTGAAGATTTATGTTAATTTTAAGCTTTTAGAAAGGGAAGTTGGCCTTGGCGGCTGATTCTCATGGTAAATCAAAGGGTATGTTTTGTTGTTAGATGAATATCTTTGGTAATGGCATTAACTAAATATAGTCAAAGTCAAAGTCAAAGTCAAATAATTTATTTCAAATAGGCACGAAGATGCACTTATGAACGTCAAAAATTACATGAATAGTTAATTGATTCTAGTTGCGCCTTCCAAAATGTAGTTATGTATGGAGAAGAATGGGCAAGAAACTCCATACTTACTCTTTTAAAATGTTAACAATAGTTTGTATACATTAATTAATATTTATAGGTGAAGACTATGTACCTAGAATAAAAATATAAAAAAATTCATCAAAATTACTTACCACAATTGGTAAAAAGAATGAAAAGTGAAGTAATAACAGAAAAATTAATAAATGCGATAGGTACATGGTGCTCACATATTTACAAACATTGTATATGATTTGCCAAAAAAAAATAAAAAATAAAAACAACATATAATAAGTCAGTGTGTGAGTTAAAATATTAATCACAGAAAATAAAATTAATATCATAAAAATTATAAATTATACAGTTAAATTAGCAACCAGTTTGATTTTGTCTAGACTCTAAATTGTCCTATGGAGCAGGACCAGCATGTTTCCAAGCATTCTTATCTTGGATATAATCCTCTAATTTGTAATATGCTTGTTTACAAAGTGTACTTTTAATATGAGTTTTAAATTTTCTTTCATTTAATTGTAATATATCAGAAGGTATTTTATTGTAACATTTAACACAGTACCCCATAAAAGATGTATGTACCTTAGATATAATTTATAACATAAACATCACGTCAGTCTCCGAAGGTGGATTGTATCCATATTCCACCAGTTAGAATTCCCATGTTAAAGGAGGCAATCCTACCGCCATTATCCGAGAACAAATTCAGACAACTGACAAAAATTACTTTTAGACCAAGAAAGCACCTTCACCACAAATAATGTTATATCATCACAACACAAGGTATCTATAGAGGTAAGACAATAAGGCAATTTCTAGTCGAGAATCCTGACAAGTTACTTGCACACGGTAGTGTTTGCAAAACTTGAACTACGAAAACGAAGGTTGGTTCAGTAGCAACAATTGAACTAAGAAAACTGATCGTACTGCAAAGACAAAAAGGTGCTGTCTATGTCAAATTGTTAATACCAATCTGTGGTTGACTGTACTTCAATGGCAAAAGAAAGTAGGTATAAGATGGCCTCTTATTCTATAGAAACTCCATACTACGCTAGGCCAGTTCAAGACCAAAGTGTAACCACTGACGTGCAGCCTACTATACTTTCTATCTTGCATCATTGCTGTCATGTGTTGAGTCAGATATCGCAGCATCATCATGTCTCCTGCCCATATTCCAATAAATTTGTGGTCGGTGCAACATGTCTTTACTTCCAATAAACCTGCAAGACAAATCTCGATATTTTACTAAAATCACTTATGATGCCACAGAAAAACTTGTGGAAATATAACATCTCGGAAAACACAGTCATACGACACACAACACACCCTCCCTCATCTTCTCCTACTCAACATTGGTACACACGGCATTTATCTCAAAATGTATTATTATTATTATTATTTTCTTTTCTTTTAATATTTGTTAAAATACTTTTGTTATGTATTAGTCTTGGAACAACCTACCGTCTCACTTGGAGTCGGGCTGCGCCACAGTTTTTAACTATTGCAGCTACCATCGTTTCATATTATTATTATATTATACATCTCTATTAGCCGTCATCGCGGTAGTCGTCAGTATTCACTCTCCTTCTAGCCATATCGTCTTCCACACTGTCCATCCTCGCCCCCTTTACATGGAACTTAAACATAAGCTCCAAAATGTGTTTGTACTATACACCTTTCTCTTCTTCACCACCTATGGACGCGTTCCCATCCCAAGAAAAAACTGAAATGTCTCATATGCCTATGTTACGTAGCCAAGGTAATATGGGTAAAATATCAATAAGTAAATTACTTCACCAACACCTCAGGAGGCTCTCATTGGGAAGCTGGATCAAGGGCTTGATACAGAAAGCAGTTATCGTGAGGAGGTTTCTCTACCATAAAGCACTGACCACCGGCAGCTTTGACCCTGTTACTGATGCTGATGGGCTAATCATCCCTTTATGATCATGCTGACTAGAAATCAAAACGTCTATGCCAAGTATTGCCTAAACCTTATATTGACTAGGAAGCACAATGCCTACCTTGCAATATGTCTATTATTTTAGGATAAGAAAGGGAGACAGTTTCTGGTCACAGTTCTAACCTAACCTAACCTACAGTTCAGAGGCCCTAGTGTGAGTTTATTTTAACCATCTCGACTACTTAGAAATTATTGCATTTTAGGCATTCTGCTTATTAAACATTTTGATCTCTAGGCGATTTACAACTTAGGCAATTTGCTGTATAGACATTAATTTTAGGCATTTTGCTTCGTAGACGAATTGAAAGTTGGACACTCTGATCATAGGGGTACTCATCATCATCTACCTGCCTTTTCCGAACTATTCTGGAGTCGACTTACAGTCTAATCGGTTGCAGTTGAACACCAGTATTTTACATGGAGCGACTCCCTGTAGACCTTGTGGTAACGGCTCCAACTTACGAGTTGTAGGGCGTGGGTTCGAATTCAGACAGGCGTTTTACTTTGTGTAAATAATTACATCAACGCTCCTCTCAAAACGGTGATGGAAAAAGTGAGGAAACCGGCATGTCTTAGAACCAGAACTCATGTGACATCTACCAACCCGTACAGGGCCTGCGTGGTAGATTATAGCCCACTCCCTCTCGAAGAGAGAAGGCCTGTGTCCTGTGTATGATTATGCTGACTGCCTGTCTGACCTCCACAATCATAGAAATATAAAATCTTCTTTCTTATATCTATGTCCACAACCCAGTTATTAGTAACATGAAACCCTTTAGTAAGCACAAAAATCTTGTACTGCTATTTAAAGAGTGTCCGTGGATTTTCTTGCTCGTTCTTCTCCATAGGAACCTACTACGCTTTGGAATGGGCAATTAGCTTCTTCTTTCTGACTTGCCAACTCAGAAGTGCCTGTAAATTGTTAATTTGAAATGAATGCTTTGTGAAGTTATATTTATTACTATAAATTGATTCAAAAACATCCTCAAAATTAAATTACGTTTTAAAACTAGTTGAGTTAGATGTTTCTTAATTGACTACTCTGAGAAGAAAGGCCGAAACAAACTCAGAACTCACTCTTTTTTAAAGTCCAGACATAATCTTCGTCAGGCCATATGAGGACCATGCAGATTAGTGTCTGAGATGGTCTTTTGAGGAAAAACCACACAGATTTTACTTTATTTCAGACTATTTCTGTATCTGCCCGTGACATCACAGTGGGCCCTATATCTAGGGAATACCAGCGCTGCGACACTTATTTATAAAGGTCGCAGCATCATGCTGCGATAGAAGCCTTTTGTACTCGTACAGGACCTTGTTACCCTATGTAACAGTTACATTGATATCTGTAATTTTTATGGTGTACATAATAAAGAGTATTCTATCTTTCTATCTATCTTGTTTTTTATACTTTTATAATTAATTGTGTGTTTAGTTTAGTTTGTGATCTTCCTGTGCGAGTCACAATAAATAAGTACTTTTTTTTCTTTTTTTTCTTTCTTTATACGAGTATTTGAGTGGACCTGTCTAGTCAGTGCACGCATTTATCAAAAATCGTGTAGCTCAACTCATGTTTAGTAACATCAGGAATTAGTTCCTGAGATCACAGCTCAATACACTGCTGTCTGCGAAACAGGTAGATATATATAAAGCTAGGTGTGTTAGGTCGCGGAAGTGGCCGCCGGGACGTTGACCCCGCCGTGAGCGAGGCCCGGCCCGGCGGGGCGAGGTCGCACTGATAGCGGGAAAAGTTAGGTCGGTGGATCAAAGAAGGAACTGAAAGGCGTTGAAAAATAACGGTATTTAACCATAGAAAATTACCGATACCTTTTCAATCATACCAATATTGAACCTTCATCTTATTTCAATACCGAAAAACAATTAAAAACTAAGGAATCAGTCGGGTTGCTACATGTGTACATCGCATCTTGGTGAGCGAAATAATGATAGGACAGTATAATAATTAATCTAAATAAATTATTGGTACACAAGGGTAATCTTGGATATTTATTAAGTATTAAAACTTTATACACATCCAAAAAAAATACTTTACTAAGGTGGACTTATGCCTGAGGCATTTTCTACTAGTCAACGTTAGGGTGATACAGAGACAAAACATGGCAGGTGCAACATATAGGACAACTCGAAAACGAATGCATAGAAACATACATTTATACATAAGAACGAAATAATCAGTATCAGGAGAAATAACGATTGGTAGAGGACAAAACGAATCAGCGCTGGATATCGAAAAAGCAATATCCTACTAATTTATGTTTTTTTTTTTTTTACTAAGGTATAAAAAAATTGTGTTAAATATTATGACGAAAATATTATATTACTACGGAAACAATCCCGAAAAAAAAAAATACCTATGTTCGCACCACAAAAAAACTGTGACCATCACTTATTTACGTTTGACCAACTCCTACGGGAAGCTAGTCAGGAGTCAGGACAGACAAAATTTGCTGTTCCAACACTTTGATTAGGTAGGTTTGCATGGGCAATGGAACAGACATTTTAGAATTAAAAAAGAAACAGTCATGAAGTTAGCATTACCCACTTAAAAATACACTTACATTTAATTTAAAATGAAGGTTGTATTCTCTTATTCCTTGCTGTGTTTTTCCAAACCTGAAAAGAAGAAAGACATGATTAAAAACACGTTAAAGATCTTTTCACAACCGACTAAGGCAAGAGAAATAAAGAAAGAAGAATGCGTTTATTGGCTTGAGAACAAACAAACAACTTAAAAAAAACTTTGAAAACAGAATGGGATTCAGCACTTTTTAAACAAAATTGACAGACCTCAATAGCCCACAACCTTCCAGTAACCATATTAGGGCTTTAACTAAGAAGGAGTGAATCTTCGAAGAACTGACCCCAGCAAACGCAGCCTAAGCCTTGCAGATCGATCGTTTATTTGCTTATCCAATTATCCCACTGCTAGGCAAAGCTATATCTAGGTACTGTAATGAAATGATGTTTATTTCTGTGAGTACCTAGATCTTTTATGTTTATGTTATTTCGGACTATACGTACAGTCGAGAAGTTCATGTACAAGTACACAATCCTTATGGTATTAGTAACAACGATTTAAAAACTATGTCAGTAAACTTTTACAAACGAAAACAACTAAAAATTACGTGGCCCAAAACGCGTTAGCAGGTAGTACACCTTCTTTTTTTTTTTACTAGGGCATCTCAGAGTATAACCACTAAGGTTCCGACTCTTTAACCGGACTTTCCTGTGGCTGCCTTAAGCTCCTAACGAGACTTAATGCCTCCAGCCAGGGCGTAAAAACTATAAACTAAACGACTGCTGCTCGCTAAGGGCACCTCCTGTGGGGTACGAACCTCGGCTTAGGGCAGCGGCGTCGGAGGGAGGGTGGCAAGGGACCGTCGGTGGCTGGATAAAATCAGTGTTTTGATAATTATCATGGGGAGTTTGGATTACTTGCTGCCCAGCTAAAGCGCGTGCTGGCGGCGCTTCACTTACAGTCAAGGGTCGGGAGGTAGTACACTCCGTATCCAGTACCTTTTATAGGGACTGTCCACCTTGTCTTATAATTGTTTTAGTTTTTTTGAAAAACGTTGCCGCACACTAGGAATTTCTCCTGTATTGTGGGTGCATTTACAAACATTTAAACTCACATACACAAACAGCGCGCAACCTACCCATTATTGACGCTGTTCTCTTCCTCATAATGGCATCAACACGGGATTTCGCGAACATCTGCGCAGCGCTGCAGAAGCGCGGAAACCCCATCAATATCCTAAATTCCAGTTCTTATTTTGAAACACTTTTTAACGCGTCAATTGTTTGGTTTATTGATTTTAACTAGATGGCGCCGGCATTTTTTTAGCTGACAGAACGCTGATAAAAAATACCGGAATAAATTTAGAGGTCATGAGCTCTTATAAAGTTCATACATTATAATGTTAAGATATTTTCGACTCTAGCAATGCAGGGGCATACTACTGTTTGATACTGTTTCATTACTCCACGCTTACACTCGCACCACACCTCAGCCCGCCGCGCATACGACTGCAGACTATAACCTTCTCTCTCACACCCACACACAACCATACCTCCATCCCCCTCCCACACTAAGAGAGAGTTGCCTTGGGAATTTGGGCATCAGTAGAACCAGAAATACAGTAAGGGGTGCAAGGGGTGAAATGGGGTGTTGCGAGGTGAAACGGGGGTGAAACTCACCCCTAAAATAGTTCGATTAAAACATATACAATCTATACTAACATAAAAAAGCTGAAGAGTTTGTTTGTTTGAACGCAATTATCTCTGGAACTACCAATCGGATTTGAGAAATTTGTTGCATTTGATAGCCCAATTCTTGAGGAAGGTTATAGACTATTCAAAATCACGCTGCGACCCTGAGGAGCCGAGCAAAACGTCTGAAACAACGCTAAGCGAAAATGAAGTGATAGCGCCGGGGGGCGATGCGATGCGACGCGGTTGGTCGGGGGAACATGAAATTCCACGCGGACGAAGTCGCGAGCAGAAGCTAGTAATGTATATGTACACATCAAATTGAGGTCTAAGTTCTGTCTTAGTTAAAATTTTATACTGAATTGAGGTAGTATCATGCTACTTAATTTGAAGTGACGTAATTTGGTGCATTGCTGGCATTAGGAAATGCCTTTGTTCGGCAGACGGTTATTGGTTATGTCTGTGTTAAGGCTCGTACAGACTCGCGCGATATCGCGGGCGCGACAGGCACCGACAAAGAAATTGTGCTACTTGTGTCGCGTCGCGCCCGCGATATCGCACTAGTCTGTACGAGCCTTTACTTGTAGACGGAAATTGACGCAATATAATATAATGCTGATATTAGGAAATGCCTTTGTTCAGCAGACTATATATTTATACAAACGGATAGGTCTACTGACATTACTTTAGATACTCGTACATGCTAGTTTGTTCGGCAAATGGGTGTTAGTTCTGTTTAACTATTACTTTTTGAAAGAATTGTGGAGTAAGGTTAGGCTTCACTTGTCGAGGCCAACTTTTGGATGGGTGGCAATAGCAAAATGTGTCATATTACTACTAAATAATCTAAACATGCTTCTGCTTAGACTGGATTCACATCTATAGTGCAACGGGTGCAGCTTTCGCTCGCCAGTCTGCATTTTAACTTTTGGGCTATTACCACTTTTAATCTTGTAGATGAGACTGACTCGTTCTAGTGGTGGCAAGCGCGCTGTGGCAACTGCTGAGCGTCCTGGGTTCAATCCCCTGGCCAGGCAGTATTATTTGGGTTTTCCATTAGGTCTACATATGTTGGGGTCGGCTTCCAGTCTCAATACTCAATACTTTTATTCCATTCCACATATAAGTATTCTTAGGTGGTAAACTAATAATAAGATCATTATGGAACCTGTCGGGCACAGCTAAATAAGTGAGTTAGGAGACAGGAACCGAGTCTAACCTGATGTAACTGAATACTGATATTTTACATGGAACGACTGCCTATCTGACCTCCACAACCCAGTAACTGGGTGGTACGATACCCCTTGGTAAGACTAGTTGTCAGACTGATTACTTTTCTGACGACCCGTAACGATTGTCAAAGATCCACGAATGCCACAGCCGCTAGCCGGGACCAACGGCTTAACGTGCTTTCCAAGGCGCGGAGGAGCCTCGGTATGTAAAGATGGTCACCCATCCTTGGATAGACCGCGGCAAGGGTAGTTTAACCTGATGGATCGACCCTTGCGTCTGTTATTACTTAGCCATGAGCTTCTCAGATTCAGGATTTGTATGACTTGGCAATAAAGCACGGGATTTTTACCATAGGTAATTGGTGCAACGTAGGTGTACTATATCTCATATACATTTCTGCTTACCCCTTCGAAGAATACAAGCTTAATATTACGTATTTAAGATCGGTATTAATTTAACCTCAAAATCCTCTTTAATATAGTATCTGGCAACACTAATAAAACGAACTAACATACCAATACAAATTCTTGAACAGCTGCCAAATATTTGAAGATGTCAACACTGAGATTTATTTTTAAAATATAAAACATAATTCATGTATTTGCGGTGTGGATAAACTAAGAATAGAATATGCTATCTTTTAAAGGTTTTGGAACCCGCTAAGGATCTCTAAACCTTGAATATCTGTCTATCCGTCTGTCAAAAGGCTCTTTCTCGGAAGGAATGTCAGCAAAATCTGCACAAACAAGTATCGAGGTGCTTAGTGATATAAAAGTAAAATTCAAATTTCTTTACGTTTTATGCAATTTGCAGGTTGTATGTTGATGTAAATATGATTCGCGGCCGTAACAAATATATCTTCATCATTTCGGCCGAAAGACGTCCACTGCTGGACATAAGCCTCCCCCACTTGCGGGGGTTTGCCATAATCGCCACGCTTGGCAGGCCGGTTGGCGATCGCAGTATGTACTCGTAAGTACGGTGTTAAAAATGCATAGAGAACGCTGTTGCCCATTCTCTAGTAAGTCCCTTAGTCGCCTTTTACGACATCCACGGGAGGAAATAGGGTGGTGCTATTCTTTACGTCCGGCACCACACGGCACAATTTTTTTTTATTTTTAGAATTATAATCATGAAAATCATCAATACAACTCTCTAAGTTCGTATTACCTTATTGATAGAAATTCATGAAATCATGACATTTGAGTTGTATTGCTTATTTTAATGATTATAATTCTGTGAAGGCATACTTGTTATGGTCGCGAATCACATTTTCATATTTTAATAAACATACAACCTGACATTGATCCGCAAATTGCAAAACAACGTAAGAAAATTTGACATCTCGAATACAAGAATATAATTACTTTTAATTATTTTAAAGCGTACGACATTCTCGCTTTCTATTATCAGGGCAACTACAACCTTATTATTACTACTTAAATGTAACTGTCACACTGCAGAGCAAAGACCACTTCTCATACAGAGAAGGAACGAGCATTGTGGTATTAATCACCACGCTTCATCCACTTAGAATAATTTATTTGGGGTGGACGCAGCATGTCTTCTTCTTCCATACATGTCTTAAATACTGTCTGATAGTCTGAAATCGCCAACTCGATCGCCAGTGAGCAAGTGTGGTGATCAATGCTCGTTCCACATAAATGCGATAAACACAATGGTGCTCACATACGAGTATTTGCAAACATTGTAAAAGTAGACGATATTCCTAAAATTTTAACATATATTATGTTAGTGTGCGAGTTAAAGTATATTAATCACAGAAAATTTAATTAAACAATCATAAAACGTATAGCGCTAAAACACAACAAACTATGTGTACAAAGCGTATAGCGTTTACTATATCGGCTCTGACTGAGCGCTGTAAATAAAACGCCTCAACAAACTAAACGTCTAAAATTCTAAACGCGCACAGCAGGGCCAGAGGATAGCATTATAGTTTAATAGACTTTAGAGTTCATAGATAGTCATAGAGAACACAGCACAGCGCGTCGGCTAAACTCAGGCGGCAGTCGGCCCGCGTTATCTGTTTTATATCTTTTCTTATGCTTATACCTCAAAAATGGTGTGTCCTATCGCAAAAATAATGAAAATTTGGGCCCCCTCTATAAAACAACTAAACCCTTAAAATTCAACATGTAGGTACTTAATAATTTTTCATATTTTCCATACAAAAAGTGAAAATTTCCATATAAAACACGTCGAGGACCTTCTGGCTCAAAACAAATTCACGGGGCGGGCAAACCAGTAGGTACCACGTTGCAAATCCAAACAAAAAAAAAAAAACTAATACCACCTAGAGTCAAATTCGATTTCAGTTTTGTAAAAAATATTTTTATATTTAGCATTTTTTTTTTTTGCAGAATAACGTTTGTATTCTCATAGCTAAGAGTAAGGAATTTTAGTGATCGTTTAGTTAGTTTAGTTCGGTGAACAAGAGAATCGGCATCATTATTAAAATTTTTCGTGTATTGCGCGTTGCGAGATAACATTCACCGCGCATCATTGGGTCCGTTTAGCGTGTTGCCAGATAAAATGATAACGTCTCTGCGTTTAGGCTGTGGCCGCGTTTTGTAACAACCTGATAGCGTATAAACCAACGCGCTGTAAAAATATATTTTTTTGTCTAAAACGCATCTTTAGTTTATAACGGATTTGAAGATCACTAGAGAAGAGCGGGCAAGAAACTCCACGCTTTTTTTGTGTATTGATTGGCTTTTATAATGTTTTTAAATAACTGTTTTAATAGGTATGGGAGGACAGTGCATGCCTACCAACGAGTACCAAAGGCCTCTTCAGTGGAAAGATGATGTATATTTATTTCTAAGTTTATATTGTATTGTATTCTATTGTCCAAATTCGTGGACCACCTGGTCAAACTATATCAGGCCATCGCCCTTGAGTCAAATAGATATTATATTCGATACGTATATAATATTGCTTTTGTCTGTCCTTGCAGATAACCGATAGCAGAAAGGTCGAGATTAGAGTGCCAATTGATATAATAAAACTTCACGCCTATATTGTCCGATGGAATAGGCAGAGTATAGTATACTCATATTACTCCAGTACCATGTTTAAGTCGGCTTATTCCACAAATCCCCCCTGAAAATCCCCGTTAGGAGGAAAAGTGGAATCTGAAAACAGTCTAGAATTCACCCCTGATAATCCCGCTAAGGGGGGAAAACTAGAATTGAAAAAACAAAAAATAACTTATTCCAAGATCCCCTGAAAGTGATTTTTTTTACATTAGGGTTCAGTTTTTTCCCCTGAGGGGGATTCTCTCAGGGGGGATTAGTGGAATAAGCCTTTAAGTCCTATCATCCCACGTGTTAACAGCGAGCCTATTGCTGGTAACTGAGCACAAATCTAGAGTTTAGGCTGCAGGTGAGAAAATCCTAAAAACCTTTGCTTTGCTCGACCTGGGGATCCACCCCAAGATCCCCCCTACGTTTGCGACCTCTAGAACAACGAGATAGTCGAGGGGAACGTGTGAGTTTAATAAAGGACTAATTTCTATGAACTATCTTGTTGGCATGAGCTTTTAAATACTTATTGACTATGAAAGAAACATTTGCACGATAATAGGACGGTCAAGTGCGTATCGGAACACACACAGTGAAGGGTTCCGTAGTTGAGATAAATTTATTCCAAGAACAAACTTAACATTGTAGTTGAAAAACATGTTCTTCCATACAGAATGTATCGGAGAACACGTTTTTCAACTGAAAATTTAAGTTGGTCGACTATTACTCGGTAACTTGTAAAGCCTACTTACTCGTAGCTGTGAGGGTTTTCCTTTTAACTTCGTTATATATACTGCTGCTGTGAATTTTTTCACATATCCACGTACAATCATTTAGCTTAGGCAGGGGGGGATACTTGACTCTTGACAAAAATTACCACTCGAAAGCTTAATATTACGTAAACAGGACCCTGAATTGAAAAATGGTTTTTACAAACCCGCAATACTTTTGAACGGTGTATCCAACGATACCCCACCACATGGGATAGACGAGAAATAAAAAATCATCCCCACCTTATATGCAGCGGAGGTTTTTCGGAGTGATCAATTATATGTACACCCATGCCACATTACAGCTTTCTAGTACTGAGAGTCTCTGAGCTAAGCCGTGGACAGACAGACAGACGGACTTAGCGAAACTATAAGGGTTCCACGATGACTACGGAACCCCAAAAAAAAAAAACGATTATCTTTAAATCTAAGTAGGTAATGGGACATCAGGTAACATACATGATAACTACTTACTTTTTGTTTTTTACATAATATATTGGTATAGAAAGACTTTTAATGACACTTGACTCGAACTCGCACACACCGACACTAGTATCTACCATAATTACACTCCAAAAAGGTTCTAAGCAGACACAACACAACTCAGTCTATCGCAGTCTACTGCTGAACATAGGCCTCTCCCAGACTGCTCCACAACCCCCTGTCCTCCGTCTTCCACATCCAGTTTATCCCAGCTGCCTTTTTAAGGTCATCAGTTCACTTGGCCTTCCAAAGCTACGTCTTCCGGTAAGCGGTCGCTATAGGCCATCCGTTCTGTGGTAAAAAGCCCTGCCCAATGCCACTTAAGTTTGGCAATTCTTCGGGCTATGTCGGTTACCTTGGTTCTCCTGCGGATCTCTTCATTCCTGATTCGATCACGTAGGGAAACTCAAAACATAGCACTCTCCATTGCCCTATGGGTGACTTTCAACCTTCTACTGATGCCCATTATGAGCAACCACGTTTCAGTGCCATAGGTCATCACTGGCAACACGCACTGGTAAAAGACTTTCGTCTTGAGACACTGCGGTATGTGAGACGAGAAAACGTTAATAAACTCAAGATATTATAAAATAGCGAATCAAAATATAACCACACAATATTATGAAATAGCCAACGCGTCTCTTTTGTTTCAAAAGTTTTTTCTTTGTCCGATAAGAAAGATTCAAAAACCGATATTCGTCACAAGATAACATGAAAAGGAAAGTGAGATAACGATACGATGAAGGATCGATCAAATCGACTGAAAGAAGACTCGACTAACACAACGACTGAGGCACATCACTTCTTCACTCGTGATCATCAGTCTAGCCTTTCCTATCTATTATATGTTGGTGTCAGCTTCAAAGGTGCATTTTACGTGCCTCTTTGAAATAAATGATTTGACTTTGACTTTGACTTCCAGTCTAACGGGATGCAGCTGAATACCAGTATTTTATATGGAGCGACTGCCTATCTGACCTCCACAACCAAGTTACTGGGTAACACGATACCCCTTGGCAAGACTAGTTATTAGTTTTTGGGGCTTCTGAATACCAATAACGATTGCCAAAGATCTACTAGTTTTGGAATGTAACGTTTGCCGATTCATGCCGGCAGCAAGTTCGTCATTCTCCCTTAGATGTCACTGCTTGCGGTAGCGTCGGGGGTCGGGTTGCCTCTTCCCCGCAAATATGGTCGTCTTGCTGGCCATGGTTTCGTTATTGTTATTAGTAATTAACTGTTTATTAATTTTAATTCGATGGTTATCATTCTGTGTTACATAATCCAGCATTGCATTTATGTAAGCGGGCACGCCCTTTATGCTAGGATACTTTTATTTAGGTAATTATTTTAATTTTTTTGCATTTTTTGTTTTTTGCTTGAGTATAGTTTTTCACTGTATTTGCTGGTATATTGGCATGTGCTAGCTGACATTATGGCAAATAATTTAATTTACTGTTCTGTGTCTCATAGTGTGAATTACTTTGCACACCTACTATTGTATAGCGTCGGGTTTGTCTAATTGAACAGACAGATGTGCTGCTGGGGAGTTCGTTGCGCCACTTCTTCTTCCCAGCTGAAGCACTAGGAAGTGGTGAAGGGCGGGCGTTTTGGGGGATTGTCTTATGTAGTTTTGAAGTTCGAAAAGTGCTGATTCTCAGCCTAATTTGAATAAATGACTTTTGATTTTGATTCCCGGTCTCCACCCGAGAACACGTGTAGGTACCCCAACGCTCAAGTTGGCCCATTGGTAATTAATTGTAATTTTAGGTGATGATTCATATCAATTTCTATGGAAGGAGAGGGCGAAAAAGGTTAAAAAAAGATGGATGAATTGTTTGAGGAGTGATATAAAAGAGAAGAAAGTTAATGGTGGTCTCACTGATGGTGGCACGTGCGTTGAATCATTCGGTTCCCTACAAAATGGTTGAGCTGGATGGTGCTGATCCAGGCGTCATGTTTGTGTACGGGCACCGTTAGTTGAGACTGGTCATCTCTTAACTGCCAGGGCTTATTTTTAATCTAATATTTTTAATTGTTTTTTTTTTTTTCATTGTTCTCTCTTATAGAAGCAACAAGAACAATTTATCCAGGGATTTTGTAATATTTTGATTTAAAAGAGTGTCCTTGGAGTTTCTTGTCCGTTCTCCTCCATAGAGATTTACGTTTGGGAATGGGCTAGCTTCATCTTTCTTACTGACCGACTCCATGACAATTCAAAAGTGCCTGTAAATGTTTATTTTTTATTTTTTACGTACAACGGGGTATCTCTTGGCCTTCATCTCACTAGATGGTAAGTGATGATAAGGCCGAAGATGGAAGCGAGCTTCACCCGGAATCCTCAACCACAGAGGAACTGGCTATCTTATCTCTAACTGCCGAAACACAAAAATTCTGTTTAAATTGTTGTTTTGGCGACAGACTTAGGTAAGATGGTGGTAGCTAGCCAGGCGGACTATGAACAAGCCCTACCATCAACAAAACGAAATAATTGCTTTGAGTTTGAGCAGTTTACAGGGGAATGAAAGAAGAAAACGTGTTGTGCCGACCCCAAATAACATGGTATAAGGGGAACAAGATGCAGATGATGATGTAGGTCTTATAGGTTCAAACCCAGGCAAGCATGTATACTGCTACAAGGATCGTATCTTTTGGCATTCGAATGACGTTGACAGAAGGGTGCTAACCGATTAGATGATGATGAATTCTTACAGTGTCTAAAGGCTTTTCAGTGGGAGAATAACAAAGTGCTCCCAGCAACATATCTACATAACATCACGCCCATTTTCCCCGGAAGGTTAGCAGAACGTACCTGCAGTGTACACACATTTTGCAAGTTACATATGTTTACGTTTCATGTTATAGAGGCGAGCCTATGGCCATTAACCTTGCACACATCCAGATTCCGACCAGCTACTGCGGAATTCCAATAACACTTTCCCCAACCCAAGAATCGAACTCAGGATCTCATGCTCTGCAGTAGTATTTCCAATCACTAGACAGATCGAAGTAACCTTCGACCTATTTAATTAAAAGTATAGTTAACTTGTTTAAAATCTATTAATGTTTATTAAAGGTACACTTGTTTCGATAATTATTCAGTTAGCTTGATCGTTAAATTGTTCTGTGTGATTGTGACAGCCGCCATCGAGCCATGTTTGTCAATAACATGAATTTCCCTGAATGAGTTTCCATTTTGAATGAAGGCCCTGACCTGTCCACCGTCGACGACGACGGAGCGACTAGCAATTTTTTGTTTTTTAAACATTGTACTAGGAATTTCTAGTTAGTCAACAAGGAACCCTTGTCGTTTCTTCATGTCCGTCTGTTTGTCTGTCTGTCCGCGGTTTAGCTCACTGACTCTTAGTACTAGAAAGCTGTAATTTAGCATAAGTATACATTTTAATCACACCGACAAAGTAGTAAAATTTAATAAAATTACTAATGTACCTACTGTAGTGTAAGTTACTTGCACGTAAAGTAGAGTTGAGATTTTTCTCGTCTATCCCATCGCATGGGGTATCGTTGGATAGGCCGTTCAAAAATATTGCGGGTCTGTGAAAACCATTTTTCGATTCAGGGATCCGTTTGCGTAATATTAAGCTTTAACGTGCTAATTTTGGTAAGAGTCAAGTGTCCCTCCCTCCTGCTAAATGGTTGTTTATGGATATGTGAAAAAATTCAGTTTAAGATAAAAGAAAAACTAGGTATCACAAAAAAGTAAGCTTTACAAGATAACGAGTAATAGTCTACCAACGTACATTTGCAGATGGAATGTATGAGAGAACAAGTATTTCAACTACAATGTTAAGTTTACTGTTTTTGGAATAAATTCGTCCCAACTACGGAACCCTCCATTGTTTGTGGTTTGACACGCACTTGGCCGGCTTTTAAGTTAATGAACCTCTAAGTATCAACTTTTTGGGTTTCTAATGATGCACACTATTTGTAAAAAAATACCCTCTTTTTAACTTTCTGGCCTTTTCTCACTTGGTCGTAACTAGGCTCGGAACCTCAACCAAATGGGTTTTTAGGTTAGAACTGTGACATCCGCGCGCGAGCCGAGCGAGCGAAGCGAGCAGTCCGCGGCAGCAGCCGGCGAGCGCTACATTCAAGTTGATGGCAGTTGGCTATTTAGTATTTTAGGACCCCAATATAAGATTAGGTTCATAAAAAGAAGGAATTCATTATATTAGAGTGTTCAATAATATTTCTAGGAAAATAAAATGCCTTGATGAGGAGCTGGCACAGGAGCATGGGGATTGGCAAAGAGAGGCCTTTGCCCAGCAGTGGGCAGCGGGCTGTGGATGATACAATAACATAACATAAAATCACGCCATTATTGCCGCGATAAGGGTTAGGCAACGGTATAAGTACCTAATAGAACACCCATGATGAAATATACACCGTGGCGTTTTAGTCGTCTTACAAAGACAGCCCACTTCATGTATCCAATGACTACTAATCATTCATGTAAAAAACATATTTTTTTTAATTGTTTTTTTTTTATTTTTTATTTTTTTTTATTATCACGCATGACATAGTTTAAAACACCCTGTTACGAGTGCAGTCCGAGCGTTGTGATACAAGGGCGCCGCAGAATGGATTGAGATTAAGTTTAAGTTGCAATAGTAAGAAACACATTTTTGCGTTAGGGTGAATGAACTCTGATAAAGATGTCGCCGCTCCATTCCGCGGCGCCCTTATAACACAAAGCTTGGACTGCACTCGTAATAGGGTGTTTTAAACTATGTCATGCGTAATAATTAATAAAAAATAAAAAAACAAATGATCATAAAAAAAAAATTTTTTTACCTGAATGATTGGTAGTCATTGGATACATGAAGTGGGCTATCTTTGTAAGACGACTAAAATGTCACGGTGTATAAGTACTATGTAGTAGCTCGGGGAAAGGGATCATTAACTTATGTTCTGAGTTGAGCTGCACGATTACTGACAAATGCGTGCACTGAATGGACAGGTCCACTCAATCTGTGTGGTTCTTTCTTCAAAAGACCATTTCAGACACCAATCTACATGGTCTTTACATGATTTGACCAAGATTATGTCTGGACTTTAAAAGAGACTGTGACCTCTGAGTTTGTTTCGGTCTTTCTTCTCTGAGTAGTCAGATACGAAATGCTGACCTCATCTAGTTTTAAAATATGATTGACGTGTAAAAGTGTTTGTAAAAACCTACATACAGAAATAAAATCATTTATCATTTAACCAGGTACAAATCCATGGCTGTTACTGAGAAACTGATGAAATACCTTGTATTTTGTACCTAAAAAAAAAACAAACCGGAAATGGAGCCCAAAACAAAAAAAAAACCAAGTTGTGCTGGTAACCACACGAGACCAAAGATATTGTCAAACGAATGAAGTCAAGTCAAATAGCAAAAACAAAAGAGATTTTCTGAAGAATCACCTAAAATCTTTGTAGAAAATCGACCAACCATGTTCAAAAACTAATATTTCGCTCAACTCTCAACACTATAACTTATCTTTAATATGCAAATGATAACAACAAAGCAATTGACAAGAAAACGATCGCTCGATAACATTCACAGTCACCAGCTTAAAATGACACGCGGCCATTTTTTGGAACTCAATTAATCTGCTTGCCTTTTCCCAACTATGTTGGGGTTGGCTTCCAGTCTAACCAGACGTAGCTGAATACCCATATTTTACATGGAGCGACTGCCTATCTCCACAACCCAGACTAGATAACACGATACCCCTTGGCGCCAATTTTTGGAACTAACGCTCAAAATGTACTGAATTTTGACAGTTCCCTTGACTAGCATCGCCACCCCGACAGCTCAAGACTTGTTGGTCATAGATTATAGACTTTTTGGCGCAGATTCATATCGTCAAGCTAAGTATGTTAGGGGAACAGCATAGATAATGATTGTAATCTAACCTTCAAGACAGTAACCTTTATTTCCCTGTCTTGGCATAAAAAAACTATTTTTAAATAACTTGAAAATAATACATATTTATTAAGATAGGTTAGTCTGAAAATGTTAGGTATAGAACTCGTTCATCTTATGTGGCTACTATAGAAGCTTACAGTCTGGGCACTGGGTTAATTCAAACTCAAACTCAAAGCATTTATTTCAATTATTAAACAATTTACAGGCACTTGTTAATTGTCAAGAAGTTGGTCAGTAAGAAAGATGAAACTAGTTGCCCATTCCAAAGCTTAGTAGATTCCTATGGAAAGGAACTGGCAAAAATCTCTACGGATAATCTTTTAAATTATAATGTTACAAAAATATTAGTTACATCTCCAAGGTTATTATTTTAATAAATTCATCTCTAAAACAGATTCTCAGACTTATCGAGCTGAATGTATTAAATTACACAATAGAAATGTTTTTAATAATTACCTATTAAACTAATATTATTTATTACGAGAAAGCATTTTTTCATTCAACATTCTCCAAAATTACGTCTCGTGTGAGCGAAAGAGGAAATAAAATGAAACAGGCCTCTTAAGGTAGCTGCCCTTAACTGGCCAATCTAAAATTACCAATCTCTATAATTTGTACAAAGCATGTTCAAAAAAAAAAACATAACAACCCTATACAACAAAAAAAAAAACCTTTTCCTATTCCCCATGCCTACTTTTCCAATAACCGCCGTAAGAACCCAAACTAACGTTAGACGATCCGGCGCCCCCAATGATAAGCTCTTATCAGTGCTGATAACAAGTACTTTGACATGCTAATAGTGGCCTGTTTCTGTTTTATTACGCCTCTAAATAGAAATGAGGCTGAACGTGCCCGAAATAGGCCGCGACACGTGTAGGTACAGACAGTATGAGACACGTGTCGCGCTTAGTATGACTCGTGTGGGTGCACCTTTATGATACTGATAAAATAATAATAGTAAGTATTCATTATTTCAGACTAGCTTTTGCCCGCGGCTTCGCCTGCGTGGATGTCGGAAAATATCCCATTAAAAGGTGTTAATCCAGGTTATAAACTATCTGTGTGCCAAATTTCATCTAAATCCGTTTAAAATCAAAATCAAAAGTCATTTATTCAAATTAGGCTGAGATTCAGCACTTTTCGAACGTTAAAATTATATAAGACAGTCCCCCAAAACGCCCGCCCTTCACCACTTCCTAGTGCTTTAGCTGGGAAGAAGTGGCGGAACAAACTCCCCAGCAGCACAGCTATCTCTTCAATTAGTTCGTTCAGCCATTTTGGCGTGATTGAATATATAAACAAGTACATGAATATATATATGACATATAATTGAATATATGACATGCTAATAGTGGCCTGTTTCAGTTATAATATTACTTAAATGAGGCTGAACGTGCCCGAAATAGGCCGCGACACGTGTTGTAAGGGCAGGTGTAGACAGTATGAGACACGTGTCGCGTATGACTTGTGAAGTGCGGGTGCACCTTTTATTAGTTTATTTATTTATTTATATATAGTTAATTAGAACGGTACAACACCAAATTAATTAATTAACATAGATACATGAAAAAAGGGTAAGTTAATATTAACACTCATCTATCTATAAAATCTCGGTTACTCGGTTGAAGAGGTAGTACTCTATGTACTATCACGGACATCCGAAACGGACCACCATAAGGACTAATCATGCTTGCAGCGCTTGGCCGCTATAGTAACGCTTACCTACGCTCATCAACCAATAGCACCGCAGCATCAATTTTTTGCTGAGCCCCTTGCTTTTAAAAATGAAAAAAAAAAAAAAACTTCAAAAACCAGCAGAGATGGTCAGACATCTGTGATCATTGTAGCAGAGCCTGAGAAAAACAAAAGTTTTTTTTATTGGTCATCGCAAATAGGGGCGGTAAACAGACGTGGACATCCGTGAGCACGGGATCTTGTTTTGAAAGTGATACGATTCAGATGTCCACTATAGTACTGTCTACTACCTAAGTATACGAACATACAAATAAATGACTTTGGATCCCAGCCACAAGCTACCAACTCGAAACTACATTTAATTCCTTTTTACGACACGCAACTTGGCACTTTACGTCGTTTACAACACAGAACAAAGAAAAAAGGTACACTGGCGACCCCGAACATGGACATTAGCGCAGCCTTCGAGCAGCTAGTCAGCGTGACGCCATCATCACTTACTTAAGTTTTCGAACGGCGAGTCACATAGCCATCCAGCCCCCACGGCATCAACGGGTATCCTGACCACCAGCATGCAGCGAACGCGCACTCCTGGTCATCACCCTCAGCCTCATCAGCAACCTTGGCACAGCACACTGCACTTTCGGCCGGTCCACAAGCATTCAACCTTCAACCCTCTCCTGTTCGACGCCAGCAGTCAGTCTCAACCAGGCGCTGCACCACGTCCGACTCACTGGATCATAACGCAGCGCCACCCCGACTCACTGGGGAATCAACGCAGACAGTTCCGACTCACCGTGAACTATGCAGCACCCGGTTCCGACTCACTGGAACCACAACTGGCCCTGGCAAGCATCATATGCACTGAATCAGCCCACCATCGACCTCCGGTCTCCGGAGGAGAGTAATGTGGCGGTATCGACAATGCCACATGCGATCTACGCATCAAAGACCTGACGTCACAAATCCTGCCTCGCGCTATCAGAGTTTACCGCGCGACTAGCATTATACAACATCCCGAAATCAACCGTCGGGCAGTTGCCCACCCGACACGACACCCGTCTGGTTGGAGGATCCTCCCTTTTCTATGGAGGATGAGTGAACTTTCCACCCTGTTCCTCATAGGCACCTCTATAGGCAAAAATACTTCAAAAATAAAAAAAAAATGTATCGGAAGAGCTCCAAAAAAAAAAAAAAACTTCCGGAGCTGTTTTAAACTTGCTATTTTGTTCTTGTATTGATGACCATTTTTTAACATACCAAGATCCCTCCCGCCGTGCCTCGGAAAGCACGTTAAGCCGTTGGTTCCGGCTGTCATACGTAGATCCTTGACAGTCGTTACGGGTCGTGAGAAGCCTAAAAGTCTGACTATACCAGTCTTACCAAGGGATATCGTGTTACCCGGTAACTGTGTTGTGGAGGTCAGATAGGCAGTCACTCCATGTAAAATACTGGTATTCAGCGGTATCTAATTAGACTGGATGCTTTTCACAACATAGTTGTGAAAAGGCAGACAAATTGATTGATCATTTAAAACCGTATTAAAAAAAAAAAACTTATTAAATTAGTCCTATTTCAGAACAGATAAAATAATATCGATTTAAAAAAAATTAACAAAATGAATTCATAGATGAAAATCTCCAAAAAATCAACCTACCTACACTACCTACACACCTAACAAAAAAACACGGCAAACACACAACCTCTTTCTTCAAAGTCGGTTTAAAAAGTAGTCCATAAAATCTCAAGAAAGATGCACAGATAACACAAACATATCTATGTTAAACATTTGTTTATACAAGTAAATAAAACAATCTTCCACGATTGGCTGAGCATTCCCTTAACCAGTTTGTACTATCCTAGACATGGTTCAAGTAGTGAGGGGCCCTAGTAGAAAAAAAAAGGGTCAGCCAATCAGAGACCAGTATTTTTTTGGGCATCTTTTTTCTATATCTTATCTATTTCTATATGGTTATGGGTTTCTGGGTCTATGTGAGGATGCTTGAAGCATACCTATTTATTAAAGGTTGGAAGAATTTTATGTGTGCGTTTGTGACTTTTTATGTCTCTAAACTGCCTGTTTTGATGTTTTTGGACTTTGTCAAGAGATTCGGTCTTACCAAAAGATATTATCATAAACTCCAAATGTGTAGGTACTAGTGTAACTAACTTTATATTCTTACAAAGCAAAACTGTCCAGAAAACCCAATAAATTCAAAAAGCTCGACCCATCATTCGTACTCATCCTCAACTCGCTAATAATACCAGACAGAGACACATGCAAACTTACACGTAACTTGTAGTAATAATAACTGCGCGCACACATTATCGTTCGTAGACGATTTTTTTTACGTCTGCGACAAAAACCAGTCTGGCAGTGTGCGCCGGGCCTTATTGTTTGCTTAGTGCAGAGTACACATGTTCTAATGTGGAAGTGGAAGGAGGGAGTTTGGTGTTTGGTGAAGTTACTAGTTTTGTTAGTGAATTTAGTTTTTTTTTTTTTTTACTGTCTCTTTTTTTAATCATAATAACACTGTCCTTTTAAGACGGTGAATTTACTTACTCATTATATACCTATATTTTTTTTCTTATTTTGGAAATGATTTCGCATTCCATTTTACTAATTTATAGCTTTAAGAATTCAACAAAATAGCTTTAAATACATTGACTATTACTTTAACTAAAATTATAAACTTGTTGAATTGACAACCAAGTAATAACGGTTTTCGGATATTTGTTTTTACGTTTTAAAATCTACGAATCTTCTTTAGACTGTGTAAAATATAATTATTTCTAATCAATATTATATGATACGTTTAATGCAATTAAATATTAATTACAACAAAAAATATTACAAGTTTCTACCGAAACGGTAACCACAATTATGTAACACTCTTTCACAATTCTAAGGATTTTTAAATAAATTCCTAATCCATTGCTTCGTATGTTTGAAAAATTCGCTGATAACGTAAATAACGCAATGAATGTTGTCGAATTGTCAAAATGAAAGACATTATAATTTTTTGTGTATTACGCAATTACCCATCTGATTCAACTGATTATACTTTCTTCAAAATACAATCATGCAATTTAAAAACATTGTGACAAACATGAAACATTTGCTTAGAAATCATAGAATTCATAGATCACGAGACTGCCAGTAAATGACCGTCGTGTACTTTAGATTGAGGTCTCTGTTCCTTAGCGACTGATGTTTTAAATGTTGAATAACAGCGCTGCTAACGTATCAACATGCGATGCTATATCATGTCGTAAAGCTAGGAAAGCCGAGTGAGTGAAAGATTTATCTAGTTGTTGCTGTCAACTGTCAACTCGTAGACGAAACAAAACCATTTATTTCCCTGTCATTCCCTGCGATGTCCCTAAAGCTGTAGGATTGATTGAAATGACGACATTAACCAAGAGACAAGTAATAAAAAAAGCCTCCGCAAGATAAATTATTTACGTATTTAGGGCACATCTTGACGTTGTTACTAGACATTTCACCAACTTGTGCCGACATAAAAGCAAAATAGCGACACGTACGGACGATTGCAATTTTGTTCCCAATTAAATAATGCACTATCAGTACCGAGTCGACTACACCGACTGTTAAAAATTCCCTACAGTAACTAACTTAGACATTCACCAAAAAGTCAGAACTCACTCCGAACCGCGACACAGACATGGTTACAAAATTTCGGTTGTTATTATTCAATCGGCTGACGTCGGAAGGGCGTGGTTATTGCGTCACCCTCCTACCGAGACCTTCACACTTTTAGTGTAGGAGAGATAGGCAGAAAGCATGATCATAAAAACTTTTATATACGGTCTAGCTTCTGCCCGCGACTTCGTCCGCGTTAAATTTCAAGTTCCCCCGACCCACCCCGTCGCAACACATTGCCTGCCCGTGCTTTTACTTCATTTTCGCATAAACTTTCATTTAAAAAAATTGTGTCCTAGTTAATAGGAATGTTATTCTTCCTCCTAATGTCTTCTTCATGTCTTCGTGGTATCGTATTTTATAGAAACTGGTTTGTGCGAGTTCAGTCAAAGTCAAAGTCAAATCATTTATTTCAAATAGGCACTTATAAGGCACTTTTGAACGTCAAATATTACAAAAATAGTAAATTGATTCTAGTTGCCCCTTCCAAAAGGTAGTTACGTATGGAGAAGAATGGGCGAGAAACTCCATACTTACTCTTTTAAAATGTTAATAATAGTTAGTATACATTAATTAATCTATACTTATAATATACTAGCTTTTGCCCGCGGCTCCGCCCGCGTGGATGTCGGTTATCGCGTAAAAAAGTAGCCTATGTCCTTCTCCATATCCCAGGCTATATCTCTGCCAAATTTCGTTACGATCGCTGCAGCGGTTTAGGCGTGAAAATGTAACATACAGACAGACAGACAGACAAACAGACAGACAGACGGACAGACAGAGTTACTTTCACATTTATAATATTAGTATGGATTTTATCTACGCCCATGCTATATATCCTCTATAAAAGTTTCTGAAACAGTTAGCTTATTGCCAACATTAAAACACCCAGTGTCATAGTAACCATAATAGCATCCAAACGGGAGTTATAATGTTGTACTGAATTTCATAATGCAACTCCTTTGCTTTTACGAGGATGATGATCCCTTCCTAACTCATCTGTTTGATGAGTAAGGAAGGGATCATCATCCTACCTTCCATTCTCACTACTCAATTCGTGGTATCTTTATGAATTTCAAAAAAAGAACATTGTCACGCACGCGCGTTTCATAGCGTCGTATCCCGCCATTTTTGTTCGATATTACTATTGCAAAAACTGTTTCAGAACCTTTTATAGAGGATTCATGTCATGGGTGTAGATAAAGTCTTGTATGCAACTGTAATAATTAGGTATTAAAACAATCATGTGATACTATTATCACACTCGGCTTCGCCTCGTGTGATAAACCCACATTCGTGTTTTAATACCCCTTATTATACAACAGTTGCATAAATAACTAATATTATTATTTTATTTTTTATATTTTTTTATATTATAAAGCTGAAGAGTTTGTTTGTTTGTGTGTTTGTTTGAACATGCTAATCTCAGGAACTACTGGTTGGAATTGAAAAATTAATGTTTTGTTGAATTGTCCATTTATCGAGGAAGGTTATAGGCTACATATCATCACGCTACAACCACCAGGAGCGGGGCATAAATGAAAAATGTTGCTAAAGCGGGAAAAAATATTCCTTTTTGAGATCTTCCGTTGCGTGCGCTGCGTAAACGGTTTAAGTTACTCAAATATCATGTATGATGGAATTGTTCTTCTTTAAAAGTTCTAAAACAAGTTTGCGACGGAATTAGTCTAGCTTTTAAGAATGACCTTTTTTATATCAGAAAGAACGCTAAGCGATAACGAGGTTATAGCGCGGGCGAGCGACGGGATGCAACGCGATGGATGGGCCGAAATATCACGCGGACGAAGTCGCAGGCAGAAGCTAGTAATATTATATTTGAAGACGATATACCTAGAATAATATTACTATACCACAATAGGTAAAAAGAATGGAAAGTGAAATAATACAGACAAATTAATAAATGCGATAGATACATGGTGCTCACATATTTACAAACATTGTATTATTATTTATTTATATTTTTTTTTTAAACCTTGCCCCACACTAGCACACACTACTATATAATTTTCCTAAAAATTTATCATTTATAATAAGTCAATGTCTGAGTTAAAGTACATTAATCACAGAAAATAAAATTTATATCACAAAAATTATAAATTATACAATTAAATTAGCAACCTGTTTGATTTGGTCTAGACTCTAAATTGTCCTACGGAGCAGAACCAGCATGTTTCCATGCATTTTTATCTTGGATATAATCCTCTAATTTGTAACATGCTTGACTACAGTGTGCTTTTAATGAGTTTTAAATTTTCTTTCATTTAATTGTAATATATCAGAAGGTACTTTATTGTAACATTCTATGTAAAATACTAGTTTCCAGCTGCACCCGGTCAGACAGGAAGCCAATCCCAATAAAGTCGGGGGAAGATAGGCAGATGACAATGAGCATGCTGGCTTACTGTCCAACGTGAAGGAAGAAAATAGCTTTAATTACTTAATACATATGAAACACACTAGATAAAATCAAAATCAAAATATTTTATTTCACATAAACCTACGAAACACTTATGAAACGTCAGAAGCTAGGTGCACGGTTCCAATTGGTCGTTTCCTATGAAGAAGAGACAAGAAACTCCACGATTACTCTTTTTAAAATAATTGGTTTTTACAATATTTTCAAATAAAATTCAGTGTTAATAGGTATAGGATGGCAGTGCAGGTCTTTCAACAGGTACTTTGTGCAGTTACCAGGTACTTTACAAAATAGAAAGTGGTCAACAAATCTACAGTCTACAGGCCATCAACGTTCTCACATTCACAAAATAGGATATAATCTACATAAAGATAAAAAAATGATATTATGGTTGCCACAACTACAGTTACAAATTTGATATAAATATCATGACCACAAAAGTAACTAATAAATAGTTGAAATTAAAATTGTTGTTAAATAAAGTCTAATAATGAGATGATTATTTGATTATGTCAAGGAAGAAAGTAAAAGATAAAAAATTAAACATCATTATTTGGGAGCAATTAATAGACACTTACATAATTATGCCGTTAATGAGTTACCAGGGAAGCCACATGTGCAGAAAGAATTATTGCCAAACTTCCTTGTCTTCAACGTAGTCTTCCATCTTACACAATGCATTTTTGATAAGGACACGTTTGATGTGGGTTTTGAACTTTCCATCGTTAGTGATGGAAAGTTAGTGGTGGATCGTTAGTGTGGCTTTGGCAAAAGCGGATACTTTTATAAGAAACTAGCTGCGCCCCGCGCTGTTATCCGCAAACACTACATTATTTACAGGTTTCCAGGGCCTCAAGTCTGCTATTACAATAGTGTCAGAATGGTCTCTTCATTGTGAGTTTTTGACAGGTTTGCCATACAAACACTGTCAAATACTCACAATGGCGAGACCATTCTGACACTATTGTAATAGCAGACTTGAGGCCCAGGGTGTCAGCTACGTCCATACCAAATTTTATCAAAATTGGTCCAGCCGTTTGAGCGTGAAGAAGAGACAAACATACACACACACTCACAAACTTTCGCCTTTATACATAATACAGTGATTATAGTGTGATTATAGTGTTAGGGTGGTATTATAGTGTGATGACTTGCTTGTTTTAGTTAATCTAAATTTGGGTATCACTTATATATTATATACACTTATACTATATATAGGTATTATAAGAGAGCAGCAGTGGCCCAATGGAAACGACCACGATTTACGAGTGTAGGTCGTGGGTTCGAACACAGACCGACGCTTTACTTTGTGTGTATAATTTCATCACCACTGCTCTCAAAACGGTGAAGGAAAACATCGTGAGGAAGCCGGCGTATGTCCTTGAACCAAAAATTCGAAGACATGTGACATCTACCAACCCGCTCTGGACCCGCGTGGTGGATGACGGCCCACTCCCTCTCACAGAGAGGAGGCCGCAGTCCCAGCAGTGGGAACATTTTAGGCTCAATATACTATACACTAAATAAACGTATGAAATATTCGTTCTCAAATAATATGTTAATTTAAAATAGTTGACTGTCTCATTTCTGTGTTGAATTTCAAAACGTTAGTGCCCATCTACACGGTCATTACTGACAGTATGACTGACAAAAAACTGTTCAGATAACAGAAAATTTATAAATGAGGTAATTGGATACTACTGGAATAACTAGATTTTTTTTTCTGACAGCTTTTGTTAGACTTATTTAAAAAACTACCTATGACAGTTCTACGTATACTGTAACAGTGTCAGGAAGTTGATATTGGCAGATGAGACGGTCTAAAATAAGGTATAAATAGAGAGCTCTGATATAAGCTAGAAAAAAGTAGTGTTAAAAATAATATTGCAGGAATATATGTAGACTGATAGACTTTTTTTATTTATTTTAACATAAAACGGCCAAAGAAAATTACATTAGTTAATAAAGACACATAGTTAAAGATACACAAGAGCAAGAGCACTGCAAATTACCACCCCTACCTAGTTGATATTCCACCAACTCGCACTAAGCGTTTTCAAGCGTCTTTTATAATGCGCACAGCAAAGGAGTGGAACTCTTTGCCTGCGTCTGTGTTTCCGAACGCATGCAAGCCTAATCAATCAAAGTGAGAGTGAACTGCCGATCGATTCTGATATCACACCGTGAAAACTTAGGTGAAGTGATCTCGAAGTGAACTGTCATTCCATCTGAGACTAGGGATTGACACTATTGACAGCTCATTAATTCAAGCTCACTTCACCTAGGTTTTCACGGTGAGATTTCTACAGAATAGCACTGCAGGCTTCTTCTGGGTAATCTCACTCCACCGTCGACTTTGTCTCTGTCACTTCTGACCTAGACTAGAGTCAAGAGCAAACGATCGTAAAAAAGTGGTATTTTGGATTAACTCAGCAAGAATGTTTTCACATTGCCCCGTCCGAATCGGAATCATAATTTATTTCTTTGTTTCAGGTTTTAAATCCACAACCGCAATTATGCCTAAAATCTCAAATTCTAACATCTATCCAAAAATATGCTCAGAATTAAAACAATCCACTCAAAACATCGTACCATTCTCGTCCACACTAATTTGTTAGTCACAAGCGACCTGTCTACCCACGCACTTAATTGTGAACTTGTGAGCTACGACTGTGACTAGGTGCCGCATCGTCTGGTCAGATATATAACACAATATAGTAATAGAACATGTTGTAACATGTCTAAAGCTAGGTCCACTGACCTGTCTAGCTGGGTAGGACCTTGAACTCTTGGAGAGACAGGTGTTAAAATTTTTTTGGAGCTCAGCTGCCTGTTAGCGTAATCAGAATATAAAGTTCTGAAACACAGGGCTCCTCTCTGTGAGAAAGAGTGGGTGATAGATGTCACATGTCTTCGAACATTTGGTTCTAGGACATGCCGGTTCCCTCACGATATTTTCCTATATGTAATGGGGGCGAGCCAATATTGCAAAAATAATGAGAGTCGGAAAATTACGAAATATTTAATTGGAACTGCACAAATATAGCTAATATAATAAAAAAATAAGTTAAAAATTATATATTTATAGAAATATATAAATAACTAGCTTTTGCCCGGGGCTCCGCCTGCGTGGATGTCGGTCATCGCGTACAAAAGTAGCCGATGTCCATCTCCATATACCAGGCTATATCTCTGCCAAATTTCATGACGATCGGTTCAGCGGTTTAGGCGTGAAAACGTAACATACAGACAGACAGAGTTACTTTCACATTTATAATATTAGTATGCATAATATATTTTTATATTATTTGATATTTTTTATTTATAGAATTCAATAATAAAATGTAAATGAACATAAAAATATTACAGATAAGGTCTCTGACCACGTCAGGGGGACACTTGGAAAGGCAGAAGTGGGTTTTAGCCGGTAAGAGTCCGGCACTGCCCAGACTGGCTCACCAGTGAGGCAGTCTGGGCGTCCATGCGGATATCCCACTCCTTCCAAAAAAAATATAAAAAAATGGGGGCAAGCCTATTGCCATCAGCCGGGCACAAATCCAGACTCTGAAATTCGTGATGAAAAACCCCAATAACCCTTTGCCTTGCTCCAGCTTGCGACCATTACACCAACGAGGCAGCAGTATACTGCTGCCTTTTGGCAACTATGTTGGAGTCAGCGTCTAAGAGCCAAGCCACACAGTTTGTTGCCTGTGCGTTGCGACGACGTGCAACAACGCAACGCACACTCAACGGACAAGGAGACCAGAGAAATGAAGCGGGGAATGTTGCGCACTTGCGCTGCGATATCGAGCGTTGGAGCGGCACCGTAACGCAGCACAGTGTTGCTGGTACTAAACAAAACCGGATAAGTGCGAGTCGGATTCGCCCACCGAGGCTACCATACAAAGAACTTTAAAAATAGACTATAATTTTTGTGATTTAATTACAAATGTACAGTTTTGAGATTTTTCCCTGTATTTGTAGTATAAGACGACATTATTTGCCTTTCATAATTCTAGGTCAACGGAAAGTAACCTATAAATTTTGATTCCCTTGAGAGTGTCGAAATATACGTTTTTTGTGGCATAAACGGCCTTATCTTTAACTTAGAAGTTTGATTTTTTCACAGCTCTAAGAAGCTGTAGACTTGAGTATATGGTTTTAATTTCAACTCGATACCTCTACGCGTTCCCGAGATAAAGGGGCTTGACAGACAGACGGACAACAAAGTGATCCTTTAAGGATTCCGTTTTTTCCTTTTGAGAACCCTATAAAAACTGAACTCCGAGACGCTGCGACGTCGTAATAAGTGGCGTTGCCCTGTGACACCACTTTGCCCGTGTGGCACTCGGTGCGTTGAAAACGTAGCGAAGCGACGCCGCAACGCACCAGCAACGCCCGTGTGGCCTCACTCTAACCGGATGCAGTTGAATACTAGTATTTTACATAGAGTGACCGCCTGTCTGACCTCCACAACTCATCATCAACATTTCAGCCCGGAATCACCCACTGTTGATTATCGGCCTCCTCTGTTTTCTGCCATACTCCTCGGTTTCGAGCGTCTCTGATCCAGGTGTTTCCTGTGACTTTGACGATATCATATACCCAACGCGCTTGTTGGCGGCCCTAGTTTCTTTAGTCTAACCTTGGCCACCATTCGGTCACAGCTTTACTCCATCAGCCATCTCCGCGTCTAACTAGATGTCCTGCCCAAATAACCCACTTACTGGGTAACACGATACCCTTGGTAAGACTGGTTATCATTTGAGCTTCTGACGACTAGATTCAACTGTAGAGAGTACATAATTTACTAGTGAATTATGTATGTAGCTAACAGAGGGGATTTAAATCTATGTCTACATAGATTTTAATAGGCCGGGAATAGCCCCCTATCTATTAAAATCTATGATTTATAATATAACAAAAACATAATTTGTAATAACATTAGTATCAGACCAACCCCATTGGTCCGTCGTCGAATAAAAATAATATGTTAATATAAAATAAGTTCACATGAGATTCATTTAAATTCACCCTTTTTTATTTACATTTGAATGTAAAGTGACATTATATTATTTATGTGTAGTTACCCTAATATCTCTATGTCTTTCCACGTGTAACTAGCTAAGTTACTCCATCGCTTTCCGTACTCCGGGGTTGAGAAAAATTCTAAACTGTCAGTACGGTAGGCCGTCTGTGGTATCAAAACCAGTCAAACTCAAACTCAAAGCATATACTCGTAATGCAATAAAAACCATTTACAGGCACTTTTGAATTGTCTGAGGTCGGAGTCGGTCAGTCAGAAATATGAAGCGCGCGTTACCCATTCCAAAGCGTAGTAGGTGTATCTATGGAGAATAACGGGAAATAAACTCCATGACACATGAAATTATATTGTTACAAAAATATTAGTTAGCTACATCTTTAATGTCGAATTTATAACAATATGTAAGAACGATGTAAAAAAAAAAACGTGCACGTTAAAAGCGTCTAGAGTAGGTACAGCAAATAGAAACAAAAAAAAAACAGTTTTTTTTTTTAAATAATATTTTTAAATTAAAATAAACCGTGGCAGCTAAGAGATGACCAGTCCCAAATGATGGCTCCCCTTCACGCACTACATGACGCTTATTCTATTAAAGTTCATACTACGCCAGGCCAGCACAAGGTCAAAGGCTGACATGCGACTACTGTACAAGGTTGGTCCTTCCATGTCATGACCATCCTGCCCTTATCAAAACTCAAAAACTCAAAACTCAAAGCATTTATTTCAATTAAACCATTTACAGGCACTTTTGAATTGTCAAAGAGACGGTCAGTTAGTCAGAGTCTGCAAGTTGAAGCTAGATGCCCATTCCAATACGTAGATCACTATGGAGAAGAACGGACAAGAAACTCCAAGGACACTCTTTTAAATCAAGATATTACATAATCCTGGGTACATTATTCTTGTTGCTTCTATATGTGAGACAATGTAAAAACTAATAAAACAATTCAAAATATAAATTTACAAATTAAAAATAAGCCCTGGCAGTCAAGAGATGACCAGTCCCAACTGACGGCGCCCGTTCACGAACATGACGCATGGATCAGCACCATCCAGCTCAACCATTTTGTAGGGAACCGAATGATCCAACATGTGTGCATATTGCAATATGTGTTGTGCATATCTCAATATGTGTTGTGTATGATTGTGTGAGTCATTACCCTATTGGTCTAGTCTTAAACGCGACTGCTGAGCTTGGGGTCCTGGGTTAGATTCCCGGGTCGAGCAATGTGCTATTGGGTTTTCTTATTGGTATTTCTTAGTAACAGCCCGGAAATTGGAAGAAGGCGGTGTGATACCCCGTGCCTTGGAAAGCACGTTAAGCCGTTGGCCCTGATTGCCGGCCCATCGGTGTGAAGGAAGAGAGAGTGCACCTGTGTCAGCGCACAAACTTGTGCACTATAATATCTCCCGCACCGAAAGCTAAACTCTGCTGAGATTGGTCGCCATGGCTGATATTCGGTCTAAAGTACGATTATTATATGTGTGGTTGGCGCAGCTTGTCTTCTTCTTTAAATACATATAATTATAACAGCGACATGTCAATTATTTTGCTAGATTCGTTTTCTCCTCTACCAATCGTTATTTCTCCTGAAAAAGTATATTCTGTATGTATGTATATATCTACGTATTTATTCTTGCATTTTATAGTTATTTTCGTGTTATCTATCAGTTATGTTGCACCTGACATGTTTCCTCGCTGCATCACCCTAAGTTTAACTGATAGAAAATGCTTCAGGCATTAAGTCCCCCTTTGTATGGTATTTTTTTTTTTTATGTGCATAAAGTTTTAATAAATAAATAATTATATCATCTTAAATAGCAACTTTACTAAAGTGGGCAAAGTTGCTATTTAAGTTTCTTCTATTTAGCTGATTGGCAGTGCACACGCTTGGCAGACAAATAATTAATCACAGTATGCTGTCAGTAGAAAGTAAGACCCAGCTACTTCTCCTCTTGATCCTTCCTATCCATCCTCCCATCCTCCCATCCTACCCTAGTACCCTAGTTACTATTAATGATTATTTACAAATCAAAAAAAAAAACAATCTGCCTAGCCTTTTCCCAATTAATATGTTGAGGTCAGCTTCCAGTCTAGCCGGATACTGCTGAATACCAGTATTTTACACGGAGCGACCGCCTATCTGACCTCCACAACCCAATCACTGTATAACATGATATCCCTTAGTAAGACTGGTTGTCAGAATTTTTATTTTTGGGCTTTTTAACTACCCGTACACACGGCTACATATCAAGCTATACAGTTCCAGTATAAGCTGATCTCTCATTAATATGGAAATCCTATACAATGCGAGACCAGCGTAAACTAGATTGTATAGCTTGATAATGTAGCCGTGTGTACGTAACGAACTAATCACGTACTAATCTATTATTATTATCTGGATCTATACAAAACACGAACAAAAACTGCTAAGTCACGCAAAAAAAATCACTTTAATAATCATTTTATGAGTAATAAAAGAATATTTATGTTCATTATATCTAACCCTTTTTGAACCAATCTAACCTTGATGACCTTAGACCACCCTAATCCTTGTCAAAAGGGCTAAAACTTGACCTTATACATCTCCAAGGTCACTCCCATAGTTTAAATAAAACTTGTACAAGCAAACAGGTAAGATTAACATTTAAATGTAAGTTGGGGTGAATTTAAATGAAGACTATGTGAACTTTTTTCTAATTTGAATATTATTTTGTGTTATAACACACATTAGGGTTCATCTATCAACATCTATTTCTATTTGTCTATTTTTATAGGTGTCATAGGGTAGAGTAAATAGAGTACCCTTTTTTAAGGAAAATTATATGACTTGCCCTATTAGAGACTACAATAGTAAAGGGTGAATTATAATTTATTTCTATTTAACTATTAGATATATAAGGGTGAAATAAATATGATTCCTATACGTTATTATAATTACCGACTGTTCCACAGTAGGACAATGGCCTCTTCTTATATACAGAAGCAACGAGACTCAACGAGCATGGTCAGAACGCTTTCTCACTGCGTGTTTCGTATTTCAGACTTTTCAGTATCAAATAAGTATAGTATGTTTATGTTCTGTTGAGCGTGAGGTTCTGGGTTCGATCTCCGAGTCGAGAAAAGTGTTATTGGCTTTTTAACATTAGGAATTCCCAGTAGCAGCGCGGAGCCTGGATGTGTGCCCAGTCAATGGCAATAGGACTTAAACATAAATAACGAAATGTGGATGACCTCTGCCTACACCTTCGTGGAATACAAGCGTGATGTTATATTTTATTAGAGATCATGCCCTATTTATCTTAATTTTAGACACGGCCTCCTAATGATCGCTCAGTGAACGGTCAAAGGTGAAACTGCCAAAAATCAGCCAAGTATAAATCTTAGGAAATTACTGGTGGTTCCGTACCTATTGTTTTATTTTATAATTGGACAAGATTTTTGGTACAACATTAACCCGCACTGTGCCCGCGTGGTTTACGGGCCACTCCGTCTCACAGAGAGGAGGCCTGTGTCCCAGTAGTGGGAATATTATAGGCTGATTATATTATAACACCACGACTCTTTGTTTCTGAGAAAAAGGCTTGTGACAGACGAACAGACACATTCCCAGATTTCAAAGAAGCAAGGTACAGTATCCCTTATACTATTTAGCTGAATACAAGCTAGAGGCCCATGTCACCTTTCCAGCTAAAGATAAATTATATTTGTTACTACAAATTGGTTCAATAAACACTTTTACATAAATCAAAATTATCTTATGTTTTAAAAGTAGACGAGCTCAGCTGACTGACTACTGAGAGAAAGGCCCACAAAAATCAGACAACAGTCATAAAAACATAACGTCACGCTAACCTTGCCCGAAGGGACAGACTAAGGTGTATTTGGGGGTCTGTCTCGCATAGGGTCGCAGCATTATGCTGAGCGATGGCCGTTTTGCGTGGATATGACGCATATTTTCCCCAAAGTTGTTATTTTTTGTGTTTGTATTCTTTCTTTAAGTCATGTTTACCGCAAATAAACGTATTTTCTTTCTTTCTTTATTTCTTTTATTTAAAAACCCCCACAATTCGCCAGACATTTATCAACCTTTGAGTAGGAACGGAACCCTAAAACTAAGCGTGAATACAGATTACGATAGACACTATTTAAATTGATCTAAAAAAAATACGGATGTTAGTGTTAAGAGAAAAAATATCTACGATTTGGTGACGTCATAGTGATGTCATAGGCAGGTTCAATGGACTGAAGTATTAGTAAAACGTGTGCATTAGAATAGCCTTCACGACTAGTGATACTTAATGTCCAAGACCTAGACAGGCAGCCTCGCGACCATCTTAATACTGGTTAATATTTTTACCAGGGTTTTAGAGTCCTGAGGGTTTTAGATAGGCTGTATCAAGCCAGATGGCGTCACGATAGACCACGTAAAAAATGGTGGGAGCAACTGGATAAAAAATTGCTGAAAGTCATGGGAGAGGCTTTGCCACAGTAGACATATTATTTGAACTATAGGACGGCATTTTATTTTGTAATTTAGTTTTGTATTTTTTGGAAATTTTATAAATTTGCACGCCTTACGGGTGAACACGTACGTAATATAAATATTATGACATCCTGCATGCTCAATTTGCAATTATACGCATGTTTTGATAAATAAAATTATATTTATTTTTTTAGGAACTAATGGTCGAACGACTCACTCTCACATGCAAACGCGTTTTACACGAAATCTAAGCTTGCTTCAGGCACAGATAATAATAATATAATACTAGCGTCTCCAGGTAACTATACTCCATTTATTACAACATTAGACAAATAACTGTTCTCACCCTTTCGTTATTTCGATGTAAACGTTTAATAAACTCCGTTATTTCACGATAAATACAAAGCACTGTAATCTATTTACCATTTACATTAAAAAAATAACTCTAAAGTGCAGTAATTTCAACAATATTACACAATAACTGTCGTTATTTATCCGTTATTTGTCTAATTCTATAGTAAATGGAGTATAGTTAGTCGGGGCTGTCACTTCTGATTAAAAGTTTGGTTGTCAACCAAACTACTAGGAAATGTATGTTACAAGTTATTTGCGACTTCCAACTTTTCTAGTAGGTACTCAAACCTCAATTGGTCCTATAGTACTTTTTGAATCTTATTCGAAACAGGATAGATTGGTATTAAAAAAAGTTTTTGTGAAAATGGCCCATTTTCTTGCTGACTGTATTTTTTTTTTTTTTTTTTCAAATACTGTGAACGGGGATCAAAATTTTTCAAAAAAATAAGGACAGACTCCATCCTGTATATCCTGTGGTGCTTGAGGAGCTGAGATATATTCCACGGATGTCAGGACAATCCCGGAACTACGATCAAGACCCCTGATGATTATTATTATGTAAAGATACAATAGGAAGGGCAAAAAAAAACCCTTTCCGTTGTATTTATTTGAAATTAGGTATATTTAGAGTGACCTATTAAAACGATGTACTTGATTTTCTGAATTTTATTCTTCAGTCCAGCTGGTCCAGCATATTATTTTACAATAGATTTTTTTTTTAACTTGACTTGTACACCGACTTCAGCATCCTCTTGATATATATTTCTAATCCATTGCTTCATATGTTCGAAAAATGCGCCTGCTCAACAACATAAATAATGAAAGCCATAACTACTGTAAGTGTTTTACGTAATGACCCAGCTAATTTGAATATCTATGAGACAAACTATTTTGCTGATTGATCTTTTCAATCAGCTGTTACACCACCAAGCTGCTAACAGCCAATAAAATTATGTTTCTCATATTTTTTTATTTTTTTAAAAGGAATGAAGAAAATACCTCGTGCCGCAGAGAACGAGACAGAAACTAACTTAAAAAAATAAATTAAAAAAAAAGTGGGAGAGGTAGAAATAGTGACTGAACAGACAGAATAGATTTTAATTTGTTTCTTCATTTTATTTAAAACTAAGTTTTGCCCGCGGCTTCGCTCGCGTTTATTTAGAATTTGACAATCAATTCGGGTTGTACTCTGTTAACTCTTAACACACTACTAAAGTTTCTTTAGTAATATAATTCAATCATGATTCGAAAGACGCGTGGCGCCATCTATTATCATAAGAACATTATTGTTGTTTTCCTCAGGAATAGTACGTTTTTCGGGATAAAAGGTACCCTATGTCCGTTTCTGTACACCTGACAACGTATATGCAAAATTTCAGGAGGATCCGTTCAGTAGTTTAGACGTGAAAGGTAACAAACAAACTTACTTTGGCGTTTATAATATTAGTTAGGATTTGAGCCTATGGGTGATTCTGATTTTTTTAATGAAACAGTATAATTTTAATAAAAACATTGTTGCTAAAACTGCATTTGGTAGGTGAATTTAAGTCAATCGTGTATTGCTAAAGCAACAAAGACCAAAAATTATCACAAAATAAGCACTTAAAATCTACGCGTAGATTTACTAGCCATTTACATGATTAAATATACAAATAAGGAAAAAGAAGAAATTGTTTCAGAGTAAAAGAGACAGAACTAGTATACCCAGTCGATACCTTAGTGTTGTAGGTATATAATGTATTTACCGTTAGGCCAAATCTTAGGCTGATACGTCATCATATTAACATACTTACCTAGTACACATGCATACATTTAGGCGTTATGAAACTTTTCTTTTCAGTGAGCTCTTTAAAATGCACGTGCTAAAAAAAGGAACTTGCCCAAAATGGAAATTTAGAAAAACCTGAAAGGTAGGAGTGACAATTTATGGTTACAGATATAAGATTCTTATTTAATTTTAGAAACTATTTTGGGGTCATGTAAATGTTGCATTAGTTCTTTTTATGTGGCCTGGCTCATCAAAAAGGCGAAGTAGATGGTGGTGTTCCACGAATAGCAGTCGAATAGTTCATGAAATATTCTTAAGACAGTAAATTTGCATACTGTAAGTGTGATAAATAGAGTAATGTAGTCAGAAGAAACGTGATATTACAGAAAATAAAAGTAGGTATATTAGTTTAGCCAGAAATAGAACCAGATTTTCTGATGACATAGGGGGATCCTATCTTATCTGCGATCAATGATCACAGATCTATGAGTCATACTCGTAGATATAATATAACAATGATATATATAGATAAATTATATCAACTAATGGTGAGCTTTGGTATAATCCTGCTTATTAATTATATTATATTATAAATGTGAAAGTTTGTATCTTTAGATGTTTGTTACTCAATCACGCAAAAACGGCTGAACGGATTTGGATGAAATTTGGCACACAGACAGTTTATAACCCCGAATTAACTCATACCCACACAAAAACCTAATACTTTTTATCTGGGTAGTACATTCCCGTGGGGTAATTTCCGACCTCCACGCGGGCGAAGCCGCTTGCAAAATTAGTACCTACATATTTCTCAGAGGATAAAAGATACACTGCAAAAAATGTTTACTTATACAACCAAACTTTCGTCAACATGTAACACAAAAAAGTGACCACATAACTTTATGCAACATGTAACCAAAACCTGTGCTGGCTGTTGTGTATCACTTTTATTAAATCAAGTTAACTTTTATCAAGTCTTTTCAAACTTTGATTATTCCTGAAATAGCCGAAGTAGTTAGGCTTAGTATTTTTTTCAGTGTATGATCCTATATAATTATGATCCTAGATATAATTATGATAGTGTAATAAGCCCCTATCAATATTAATATTAAAATTTATTTAAATATTATACTCCATCCATACTAATCCATACTATCCATACTAATATTATAAATGTGAAAGTAACTGTCTGTCTGTCTGTCTGTCTGTCTGTATGTTACGTTTTCACGCCTAAACCGCTGAACCGATCGTCATGAAACTTGGCATAGATATAGCCTGGGATATGGAGAAGGACATAGGCTACTTTTTTACGCGATAACCGACCACCACGCGGGCGGAGCCGCGGGCTAAAGCTAGTTTTAAATAAAATTAGACATTTAAATAAACCTTTTTTACAGCCCGTTCAACCGGTTTTGACTCCTATTCGTAGACATAAGCATGGCATTTAAAGCAAAAAAGTGGTTACAATAACAACTGTTTACTGCAGCTCCCATTTGTCATACCACCAACGCAATAGAAGTCAAAATCGGTTGAACGGACTGTATAAAAAGGTTTATATAGATGTCTAATCTTATTTCAAATGGAATACAGCGATGTGGTACTTTTTAAAATATTTACTAAGCGTAACTAACAAGTTACAACCTATAGACCCTGTACCACAGTTTGAAATGACACGTATACGTTTGTAACAATGGCATATGGACTCCTATGTCGAAAGAAAGTTTGGTATTTATTTTTAATTTTTTTAATTATACACTCTCGGACTCCTGAGTCGAGCCACTGTGCATATTTACTTATGGGTCTAAAACGTCAAAATTATGAATCAAAAAAAGTTTTTATTCAGTTTTGAAACCGACATACTAGCCATCACTTAGTTGTCATCACTGTTCCAAAGAGTTCACGAATATCTAGGTATAAAGTTACAATACAAAATACAACTAACCTAAAAATACAGCGTGGCTCGATTCAGAAGCCCAATTTCGTAACACACGTCGCCCATTTCGTAGTTAGGAATCGGGTTCATTTTGAAAGTTTAACAATATTCATTGCGTTATTTACGTTGTTGATAAGACAAGTTTTTCGAAAATATGAAGCAAGGGAATTAGCAATTTGTTTAAAAATCATTCAGATAGCGATTGGTTTTGTGTTACGCCAACGTCTAAAACTAAAAAAAAATGAAAGCTGACATACTGGGCCTCAAGTCTGCTATTACAATAGTGTCAGAATGGTCTCTTCATTGTGAGTTTTTGACAGATTTGCCATACAAACACTGTCAAATACTCACAATGGCGAGACCATTCTGACACTATTGTAATAGCAGACTTGAGGCCCTGGTCATCATTTAGGTGTCATCATTATTCCAAATTTAAATTCACGAACATGTAAAAAGTTACAGACTTACACAATACGGAATCCTAAAAATACAGCGTGGCTCCATTCAGGTGTCCGGTATCCGTTTGTAATAATGATATAAGGAATCCTATGGCCGAAAAAAGTATCGTAATAATATAAACGATTAAGTTTACGATGTAGTTGACCAAGTGTAGGATATCACACACTTTAGAGGCCAATGCATAACAAATGTCATTTGTATCAAACAATACAGGACCTGTGTCCTAACAATATAGTTTCAATGTCAATGAAATTGCATTCCAAATAAGGTAAGTTTTTTTTTTTTTTTTGATTTTTGCAATGGTGTATATTATTTGTCATTGAATAAATTCAATAAAATAAAATTTGTATATAATAAAAATATACATACGTATAGTGTTTGGTTTTGAAAATAGCTATTCAAGGTGTAATTAATATTATATATTAAACAAAAACCTCAAAAAGCACAGCAAAATTTTATTGTAATTAATTGTTAAGACCTGCAGTAGTTATTTGGTATTTATTTTCTGAAATTATTGTTAAGATACCGTAATTGTAAGGTATAATTTTTTTTTTTGCCTCAATACATCCACTGCTGGACATAGGCCTTCAAGCTGTGGTAGGTATATTTAATTGTTACAATTTTAAATTGTCATGTTCTAAGACTAATATTTAAAAAGAAGTATACCCAAATTTAGTTTCAGATTTTGAGTTATTCCAATTACAACTTGTAGATATTACAGACTTCACAAATCCTTCATTTATTTTTATTTCCTATTTTACTTTTTAAAAGCCAAGTTTTCTTGACTAACGTAGATTGCTATGGAAAAGCACACATTATTCCATAAAGAAATGTCACGAAACTCCTTAGTTACCAATATTTTTTAGGTAGATATAAATTGTAGCAACCTCATCTTATGCTTGTTTCTTTTTAATACAACATTACGTCTACCTACTTACTACTGGCTAGAATCTCGTCTAGATCGAGCACGTGCTATTTATAACCCCAAAAATCTAGATCTTAGTCTAACACGACAACTAGCACTCATTTACATCTACAAGCGTTTTTCTTCTTTTTTTTTTGTTTGAGATTACTTTTTATTTTTAAATTTTAAGGGTATTTTTAGCAGTTTTAAAGTGGAAGGTTCAACATAACCTAACTTTAAATTATATCGTAGGCATCTCAAACTGTCAATGTGTTTAGCGTAGTAGAGCGTAGTCTATAAAAAAAAGTAATCTAAATGAATGGTTCTACCTACTTATACCTGCTTGCCATGAAAATATTCAGCAAGAGATATTCCTGGATTGGTATTTTCAAATGAATAATGGCACTGTTTTTTCTTTTACAGAAAACGTGATTTTTAATTCGGAGACATTTATTAAACTAACCATTTTACGGTTACAAAATAGATTTTATTGTATATTTTTATATTTTTTTATTTAAAATTCGTTGCTCTACGCCTACGGGTGATTCTAATTTTTTGAATGAAAAATACAATTTTAACAAAATCTTTACAATCCTTTGAAGTTTCGTTTTAAAATGCGAGGTATTCATATATTTACTGGTGCATATATCTACCTACACTAAAAAAATCTAGGTAGTTCAGTGTATATCAGAATATACCTACTATTTGACATAAATATGTAGGTACTATTTGGTACTGTTGCTACTTTGCTAGGCTCACGACAACAGAATTTCCAAAATTTTCGATTCGCGTTTGTATGAATTAAATAGTTTTTTTTGTAATTTTGGGGTCATCAAATGTTTCTTACCTAATTTAAAAAAAAAACTAAATCTACATGTCATGCAAAATAATATATGATCTATGAAATTAATTGTTACTTATCCTCTAATCCTACTTCAATTAGTTGCTTGCCTTGATAAAACTGTAGTAGAACTACCTACCAAGTACTTATATTAAAATAAAATGCTTACCATATCGTGTACCTGTCCCCATCATCATCATTATCCTATTATAATCATTAATATTATATTTATATAAACTAATATATAATTGTAGATTTACCAGCCATTTCACCTTAGGTATATTCTAATTAAACAAGGTAATCTCTAGACTTTTCCTAACTTTATACTACAGATATTTAGCATAATAAATACCTAATAATTTTATTTATATCAATAAGCATTACATAATTATGAACTAGAACCTATTGCTTCTAGGAATATTCATAATAAATAATTAAATATTATTATGCTTTCACAGACAAATTCCTTCACAAAGAGCCCTACTACTAAATATATATAAAAATATATATACTACTCTCTATACTTTAATAATATTAAAGCGAAATTAACTCTGTCATAGCCGTCTGTCAATTAAATATTTTCAAGCCGCTCTGAACTGTTCGTTATGAAATTTGACAGATAGGTAGCCTGGAACCTGGAGAAGGACATGGGCTACTTTTCATTCTGGATCGTAGACGAAGTCGCAAGCAACAGCTAGTAAGAAATGAAGAAATACTCTTTTTATTACTGAAACCTACCTACCAACATTACTGTTCTAAGTATACAGAGCTTTGATACAATTTGGAAAATAGCTTGACCAATCTGAAATCATGATAGTTTTTTTATTTTATTTAACGGATATGAGAACAACACACTTACAGTAGCAATGGGTTTCGTTTAGACAGTACAACAACATGAAGCAATGGTTTAGCAATATCCATAGCAGTAGGCTATTAAACATCACGCTACGAATCTTAGGAGCAAAAAACAAAGTCAGAAAGAACACTGCGCAGGAACAAGAAATTTCACGTGGTCGAAGTTGCGGGCATAATTAATATAAGTCTGAAATCGCCCACCCGTCTTGAGCAAGCGTGGTGTATAATGCTCGTGTCTTCTCTGTATGAGAAGAGGCCTTTGCCCTACAATAGGGAGTAACAAGCTGGAACTATAGAACAGCTCATTCCTTGGTAAAAATACTAGTCAGTCAGCAAGGAGGTGATCGGGTGGACTGTCCTAGATGTGCCAGACTTGCATTAAAGCATTAATATTTAACCGGCTCTGTGGTCCATTGGTAAGATTGGTTCCAGTGGCACCTGTCTCAGACCCAGAGGTCCCGAAAAATTTCTGCTCGGTTTGGTTGGTGGTATGGCTTGTTCTAAGTCCGCCTGGCTAGCTAACACCATCTTATCTAAATCTGTCGCCATTACCACAATGTTAACAGCATTTGTTGTTTTTGCAGTTAGAGGTAAGATAGCCAGTTCCTCCGTGGTTGAGGATTCCGGGTGAAGCTTACTTCCACCTTTAGCCTCATCATCACTTACCATCAAGTGAGAATGAAGGCCAAGAGCTTCCCCGTTGTGTATTAAAAAAATTGCATCTCGTGGTTGCTACATATTCATAATTTTCGCTTTCCCAACTATTCTTTCTTTATAGTTACTAGGTTTGTATTGCAAAAATACTCCAACCTAAGGAAAACAATATTTAAAAAAAAAAAACAAGTTATGGGGACTAGTTTGACATAGTAAAATTGGAATTAATTCAATCTCCTTGGTTTCAATCATTCGCATTTAGGTTCTAAAACTTTTTGTTAAAAAAGTCTAGTCTTAAGCACAAATTAGCCGTTTTGACTCAACATATAATGCAATTTTGGCAAATATTAACAACACAATGTTCATCAAACGAAGGTTTTAAAAGCGTATTTTAAAATTAGCCCTCCCAAATGCGGGGTCCCGGTAGGGGCCAAAAATGGGATAAATATAATATATTTAAATTTTTGAACTTATATGCTATGTTTATAACTGAATATAATCGATATTGAAATACATATTTACACGATTTTTGAATATTTGTACCCTATATACTTTTAAATGTTCAAAATATGGTTTTAAACTTTAGGCCTAAAGTCTTGCTGAAGAAAAACAAAAAAGTTCTTCAATGTTTCTTATGGATCCCATTCTTATAGCATTTATGGGATTTTTTAAAGAAAGACTTATTTTAAATACGAGTAAAGATTTATATTTTTGAAAATTAATATTTCACTTGTATTTATAGTTGTTTATGGTTTTTAAAAGTTAACATAGCTTACAACTGTTGACCATTTTACTTTGCAATGCTTATAAGCTTTATTAAAAAGCATAGACAATCATTTAAACGTATTTTTTTTTACAATTTAATAAATACTTTGTCAAGGACTTCATTTTTACTGAATTTCTTGTATGTTTAACATTATTTTTTGTTTGTTTTATACCTAAAAGACTGCGGCAGAGCCGACAAATGTAACAAAACAAGATTTATCTTGGATTTTGCCATTTTAATACACTTAATTGATGTATCTCTGAATATTAGTGTATTACACGTTAAGTTAATAGTTTTTATTCACAATTAATTCTCATTTTACGGAGATTAAAGACTTTCTAAGCGGTATTAAGACTTAAAACAATGGTTACTCCGCGCGGAAGTGACTTTGATAGGGACGCGAACTTTGAGAAGAAAATTCTCTCTCAAAATAATAGCTAAATAAATCAATTCTTCATAATTCAGGTAGAATATACATAGATTAACTTATAATAAACCATTTTTAAGCGATTTATGAAAGTTTATCGCGGTTTTAGCACCTTTTTCGTGAGTTCGCGCACCAAAACCATTCTCCGCAAGAAATTTGTTAAAAAACTCTTTAAAGTGTATTGTTTTCTTACTAATAAATGTCAATAAAGGTAAAATAACACTTATACTCACGTTTTCAATTGGAACTATTAAGAAAAATCCATTTGAAAGAGTCACATAAACTTCAAATCACACCTCCGCGCGTGGGCACACAGTCACTTCACATAATCGTAAAAAAAGCATATAAACACTTGAAAATCCATCAAAAATGTCTTTTAATCGTAAACTGGAATGGATTTGGAGCACAAAACGTTAATTTTCCAAATAGGCCTATAAGAATCTTATTGGGATCAAACCTTGGCTATTTGTGCAAAATTTTCGCGCAACGGCGCGCTAGCCGCATATTTAGGCCTACAAACAACCGGGCCAGTAGACGCGCGCCCTGCCACCTATACCAAAACACTTTTAACACTCAAACGATAATAAAACATACGATAAATAAGGATCACCACCTAGATAAGGTACCGAGAAGTCATTCCATGTATCAGAAACTTACACAAGACTGATTTAAACACGTGGTCCTAATCTCGAGGCAAACGAGCGAATTTATAAGAAAAATACTTTTAGAAAACACGGTTTATTTTGAATTTTAGTTTTCGAAGGGTTTAAGTTCGAATTAAAGGGCTATTTTTAAAATATTTTTTTTCAAGTTGCGTTATTTTTTGGGTCGGTTGGTCGGTTTGTGGGTGGTTGTTAAGGGTTGTTTAGGGATGGGGTGACGGGAGCTTGTGGTTATCGGTGGCGGGATGTGGCGCGCGCGCGGCTTGCTTGGCAGAAATGGCGAGCCGACGCGCCAACGTACGGTAACCTTGTACCACGCTGCTAGCTACGAGTTACGCCTAAAAGAGGCATCAATATCCGTAGGTATACATATCACAGCTAACTACCTACCTTTTTGTACAACTTTACCATAAAGTTTTCTTTAAAAAAACTTTAAAATGAAATCTATATTTATTTTATATAAATTAATTTTAAATTACCTTTAAAAAAAAATACAATTTAAAAACGCATTTTCTCATTAAGAAAAATCGGGATTTCTATTTAAAAAAATAGGTAGAGCGACCTACCTATCTATATTTTTTAAGATATTTCAAGCATATATAAAAGGCATGACGAAATACTGTGACTATACAGTCAGTCTATTTGTCTAGATTGATAGGCCACTAAGTATTTAACTTATGTGTTGCTATTTCTGTAACAATTTAGAAATTAAGATTAAGGAGTCTGATAGTCACTTTATGGGTGTTAACAGACTATTAAACAAAAGTGGTTTTTGTATATTAGCGCTTCTTCTCTTTTTGTTTGGTTTTGCCATTCAATTATATAATCATTGAATAGCAAATAAAATCAAAAATATTTCACATAAACCTACATGGGCACTTATGAAACGTCAGAAGTTCCACGGTTCCAATTGGTCGTTTCCTATGGAGAAGAGCCGGCAAGAAACTCCACGGTTACTCTTTTAAAAATAATTTCCTTTTACACTATTTTCAAATAACAGTGTTAATACATAGGTATGGGAGAACAGTTTAGGCCTTTGAATAATTACCAGTTACTTAAAAAAAGCAAGAAGTAAGTTTTTATCGAATTTGCCATACCAAATCTGTCTTCATTATTAGTACTCTACCATTTATGTACTAGATGGTACATAAGTGGTCATTTACTAGCTTTTGCCCGCGGCTCCGTCCGCGTGGATGTCGGTTATCGCGTAAAAAAGTAAGCTATGTCCTTCTCCATATTCCAGGCTATATCTCTGCCAAATTCCATGACGATCGGTTCAGCGGTTTAGGCGTGAAAACGTAACAGACAGACAGAGTTACTTTCGAATTTGTAATATTATAATATGGATTGTATTCCATATTGTAAAAAAGATGTTACAAAAGGTTTAAAGCTAAGTACAAAAATATCGACCCTTTAAGGGCACAGCAACAGGATAAAATTTAAATTTAAAGTATTACAAAAAACAAAATTTTAAATTATTACCAATATTAAAATTAAAAATCTAGATATTTAAATCAATTTAATTCACATTTTGGACCCTGTCGGGAACAGCATAGTAGGAGAGAGGACGAAGAGTGAAAGATTTGTTTCATTTTATTACTACTTTTTTTTCTTCTTCTAATATTTAATTTATTAACGTATTTTAAGTAAATATTTTGTCTTCATCTCTGGAACACAGCAACGGTAGAAAAAGGTATGGTGGAAGTGCTCCTTTGTCGTGTCTCACACTCGGTAATTCAAAAGTGTGGTGATGTTAAAATGTTGGATAGTGTCACCAGGATCAGCATCTTTCTGAGTGCTTATCTTCTTGTGCCGTCTATTCGGGATTAGCTCATATCATGAGGTACAGATTACCCAGTCAGCTTTGGCAGTAGCGGCCCTGGCCAAATATTTAGGTGGTGCGAGACCTCAAAGTGGCATCGCTCTAAATACAAAACCTTAGTGTTCCTATACTATGCAGTTGCTTATCCGTGATTTTATATAGTATTGGACCTACCAAATATGCAGGTATATCTGCGGGGTAAGCACAGTGATGTCTGTCGCGCTTGACATAGCAGTTGATATAGGGGGGCCAAGTCTACTAATGTAGACTCTCTTCAATGTGAGTTTTTGACAGATTTGCCATACAAACTGTCAAATACTCACAATGGCGAGACCATTGCAACGTTTGTAAATTAGTAGACTTAGGCCCCTGCTCATTCGTGTTAAAGAAATGTTGTCCATCCTGTACCCTTACTGTGTACAGTCAGTTACCACAATTAGCTGACCCCCCCTTTGCTCAAATGGTTGAGGTTTTTTACTAATAAATCGTACGATTTTCATTTTTTTTTCTAGTTTCGAGTAGATTTCGTATAGGCATTTAAATTAAATTAAGAATTATAAAATTCTATCGATCCGTATTCTAAAAAATCTCAACCTTTTATGCAAGGGGGGGTCCGCTAATTGTGGTAACACTAATTGTAACTAACTAATTGTGGTAATTGTGGTACCACACTATCAATCGCAGTCTGATTGAATTTGAAGCATATTGATAATCCATTGCTTCATAAACAACCAACCAACAACAACAACCAACTGACCAACTTCAACCAACCAACCAACCCAAATCCCAGTCCAAACCCAACCCAATCTTCTTCTTCTTCCAACTTGATAGATTACCCTATTGATATTTTCTCCATGAGTTTCGCTTCATACGAGTACAGACGCTCCTTAGATAAACAGTGCAAAGAGTGCACTTCTTTGTAGCTCAAATTGGTTTGTTTTGTAGTGTTCTAGATTTAGGTCTAATATACACACTTTTTATGGTTCTTCTTAAATCTCTAATATTCATAATTATATTAATGTCATACATACCTGTTATTTGCATGGTTACTAAATTGCCAATTTTAGGTGTTATTTTATTAGAATTGTAAGTGCTGTTGGTGTGCTAAATAAATAAATAATAAATTGGAAATTTTTGCACCCCCCCCCCCCCCCCCCACGGATATGTGAGATTTTCTTTAGACCATTAATAGAGAAATAGCATCGTAGGAGCTACTTGGTCGACTTATGCCGAAAATATTTACTCTGAATATTACTAAATTTCAACTTAAAATATATATATAGCGTAGATGAGAATGTTGAGATGGATTTGGGGTGCCGAGATTGGAAAAAGTAAGTGATGGGCATATTATTAGTTGAAAGTATAGACGTGGTCCCAGTGGCAGAAAATTTCTATTCTATTCTATTTGTTATTATGGCAAGCAAAGTTAATGTCGACTATTCTGCCAATGTCTAAAGTGAATAGGAAATCAAGTGTGGATTGTATTTAAAAAAAAAAACATATATCTACGACGATATGGTTGAACTTAATGTAGATCTCGTGAGGTTAGTACGGGACTGAAACAAACGAAAAGATAAAATTACGTACAATATTAAAATTGTTAAAACATTAAAATACGTATACCGCACCCACACAATATTTGGAGAAACAAATCATAATTTTTTATTATTGTGACGGATGAAGATCATCAGCGCCACAAGCAGTTCAGAAGAGGGATATGTTAGAGATAAATTAATTCTATTTTATTATATTATTTCTATATTATATTACTCTATATATTTCTGTTAGAGGGAAATTAATTGGACGAGGAATTTTAAATTTAGGGAGACGGTGGCAGATTGGTATGATGAGGAGGGAAGAAACGCATTTGACTAAAAGACTGATTCAAATCAGATAAAAAAAAGATGGATCGATGATTAATGAAAAGGCAGTGAATGATAACGTGACGGCTGAGAAGGGGGAATGAAAGAGAAAATCATTTATCGCTCACCTTAAGTAACTGTCATGGGACAGCGGCTTCATGAAAATTTCCATGAACATATGACCTGGTGAAAATTGTGAGAAGCCATTTGATGCCAACTAGTTGCTTGTATAGAGAGTGCTATGGAAACCTATGGAGGAGACAATTGTCCAGAAGTGAAAGACTTCAGGCTTATGGCTAATGATTTAGTAAAGAATTCATCGAAGTTACGGGGAAATACTATCCACAAACCATAATACCTATACATTATGTACCCCATTTTCTCCCGTGGGTGTCGTAAAAGACGACTAAGGGACTTACTAGAGAATGAACAGCAGCGTTCTTTATGCATTTTTAACATCATACTGCGATCGCCAACCCGCCTGCCAAGCGTAGCGATTATGGCAAACCCCCTCAATTGGGGGAGGCTTATGTCCAGCAGTGGACATCTTTCGGCTGAAATGATGATGATGATGATATGTATTCCTGCTTCTAAACACTGTATTCTAGAATGGTATACCTTGTAACATATGAGACATTTCAGCTTGGTCTCTGGGCGTCACCGCACCTTCCTGGGATATTGCAGAAGACCATAAACAGCAGTAACCACTAAGCATCGGGTGGACCGCCTGCTAATCTAGAACCCCAGTTATTTCCTGAACTGGTCCAAATAGATCAATGCGAAAAAGACCATTAGGAAGCAATTAAGAGCGGCCGAATAAAAATGCTGTCTCTCATTACTAAAGCTAAAATAATATTTATTGACATTGTAGTACCTAATAGTAGGTACATATAGTTACAATTAACTACTAACTATATATACTTTCATATGCATTTAGTAAAAAAGATGTTATTTTGACATTACAAACATACACTTCAATTTTAATCATTTGTATATATATCTACTAGCTTTTGCCCGCGGCTCCGCCCGCGTGGATGTCGGTTATCGCGTAAAAAAGTTGCCTATGTCCTTCTCCATATCGCAGGCTATATATCTGCCAAATTTCATGACGATCGGTTCAGCGGTTTAGGCGTGAAAACGTAACATACAGACAGACAGACAGACAGAGTTACTTTCACATTTCGTTATTTTATTAGTATGGATAGATTGTAAAAGAATTATGAGAAATTAATTTCAAAAAATAATTTTAAAAAGTGTTTCAATTAATTTAATATTAGAAGTTAATAACAATATTAAGAATGAATAACTTTATGACTTCCGATAAATTTATCAACCCATTATTTTGACAGGCCTATAGTTTTTATTATAGACTAGCTGACCCGACAGACTTCGTTCTGTCAAAAGCTATTTGACTGTGGCAGTTTGTCTACGCGCAAAGGAAACTACCTACCTACCCTACCCTACCTTACCCTATCCTACCCTACCTACCTATCTACCCTACCCTACCCTACCTACCTACCCTACCCTATTCTACCCTACCCTACCCTACCCACCTACCTACCCTACCCACCTACCTACCCTACCCTACCCTACCCTACCAACCCTACCTACCCTACCCTACCTAACTAAAACCTTCATTTTTTTTTTTTTTTTTTGATAAAATCTATTCTCAGACCTACCAAATGATGACTGACACGTTATGTCAAACGCCATAAAGTTACATTAGAAGATAGAGTTACCTACTTATTATTACAATAAAAATGTAAATATGGTCGTTTTCTAACAATTTTTTTTTTTTATCTTTCTTAAATTTTTCTTACATAAGAACCTTCTCCTGACAATAACAAACACAACAAAAAAATAATTAGCGAAATCGGTCCAGCCGTTCACGCGTGATGCCGTGACCAAGGGAAATAGGGATTCATTTTTATATATATATAGACTAGCTATATATAATAACCTAGCTGTTTAAGACCGTATTTGAAAACATTTTTCCCAACAATTTTTGCTGCTTTAACAAGCTTTACACAAGTGAAAAAAATTGCGAAATCGGTTCAGTAGTTTTTGAGTTATGTCCAAAAAAGTCCACATACGGTCTTACCTATAGGAAGAAAGATAAAACATTTTTATTTATAGGTATGTAGGTTTATTTGGATATTTAAATAAATATAAAATTTTATTAGTTTAATGGTAATCAAATGGACATTATCTAGGTATTATGTTACGTTCATTGTTTTTTTAAATGGCTAGTAGGGTGAGGTCATCAGTTAAAAGCCACAAATTATTTGTTCTTCTTAGGTTTTTTCTGATATGTTTTACGTATTATACTATACTAGCTATTGCCTGCAGTTCCGCCCGCGTGGATGTCGGTTATCGCGTAAAAAAGAAGCCTATGTCCTTCTTCATATCCCAGGCTATATTTCTGCCAAATTTCATGACGATCGGTGTAGCGGTTCAGGCGTAAAAACGTTATAGACAGACAGACAGACAGAGTTACTTTCATATTTACTTAGATATTATATTTTTATTATTCAAAATTATTTCGATTATTTTAAAAGCTCGATCCTCTACCTTTCAGAAGATCCAGCAGGGAAAATGGCATCAATAATATTTACGTGCTCTCGCGGGGTAATTACGTAACACAGCAGGGTAATTGCCGACCTCATCTAGTTTTTAAAATATGATTGACATGTACTTACAGAAATAAAATCATTTATCACACTTACAGTAACAATGGGGTTTCATATTGATAATTCAACAACATTGATTGCGTTATTTCAGTAACTGAGCAGACAAATTTTAAGAACATATTCGACGCTTGAAAGGCAATATTGACCAAACGACATGTTGGCAATTTACACTAGAGCATTTTAAATTATTAAAAAAAAAAAAAAACTTTCTAATGTAGTTATTTTATATTTTTTTGCGGAGTATTCTCTAGTAGAGTAGGTATTTATCTACACTGGAGCATTTTTTTTTTTGATGTGACAACGTCTAATAAATCGATGAACGCCGGCTGCATGCACGAAAAAGGATGACTCATTGTCCCGTTACGCACATTGTACGCTTGCGCCGCATCAATGTTTTGTTATGACGTTGTCACGTTAAACTATCGTCCGTAAACCAACTTTACAGACAACCAATTTTTTTATTCTTTAAAATGCTCTAGTGTAACGTTCCCAACATGTCGTTTAGTCAATATTGCCTTTCAAGCGTCGAATTATGAAGCAATGGAGTAGCAATATATTTCAAAATCATTCAGATTGTGATTGACAATGTGTTACGCAATTAGAGTTACACTGGGACTAAAACATAACTGGCGAAATGTGGATGTAGGTATTATAGATACACTTCTGTCTTACTGAGGATAACAGGCGTAATGCTATGTTATAAAATAAAGAAGTTTCATAGAAGTTACCTAAGTATGGAGCTCAGCGTTGTAGGGCGTCATCTCTGTCACGCATACGGTATGTGAGTTCGACTGTCTCTTTCTAAAGCTCAATGTGTCAACGACCAGGTCCATAATGAATTTGTCCTAATAATAGAGCAAACGTGCTCGGAGGAATGAAGTATTCCAGTAAGTACTGGTAGGGATCTTGACCATCTTCCGGGCTCTGGGATTGTTCTGATAGTCGTGGAATACCTCTCCAGTCCTCAAGTCCCTTAGGATATGTTGCGCCCTTGTTGCTACGATACTAAGTGCTAGCGACCGTTTCCGGGGGCCCATTAATGAGTGTGCAAGTCACCCCCTGCCATTTTATCCGTGTACAATAAAACATCAGGCAGGGGCCATATTCCTTCCATAGTTTTAGGTAACCAGTCCATCTTAACCACCCAAAACCAATACCTACTCGTATCTTTGTTTCCATATCCTTGAATAGTCCTACACCAACCGGGGGTTGTCCGTGGGTGCACTAGCATAGTGCGTACAGGGATAATCGTCGGTTGGTGCCTCATTTAATAAAAAAGCGTCTAACAGGCCTCCGCGAGTTGGCTTCGGCCCCTCGTATGCTTTCCAAAGGTCCGGGACCACAGGGTCCCGAGATATGTCAAAAACATTTAAAAAATTAAGCCATAATGTGAGTTTTACCGTACACTACGCGTACAGTATAACTCGCATTATGGCCAGGTGAAGACGTTAAATTGTGTACTCACCACGGGCTGTAAAAAAGAAAGCCTTCTTTCGCATATTTACAATCCTCGCCTGCGGCTCGGGTCACAAATACCTGCGATTACGAGCTTTCTTTCTTTTACAGCCCTTGGTAAGCAATATAATATTATATTCTAATATTTAAAAATATAATTTATATGTATTTAATGAAATACAGGAAATAATAATAACAATCAGCCAGTATTGTCCCACTGCAGGTCAAAGCCCTCCCTTTCCTTTCTCCTCTCAACTCGGTCCAGTACCAATATGGACCAATCCCTCCTATAAGCGTCTAGTTCGTCTCGCCATCTACGTCTGGGTCTTCCGCGATGCCGTTGGATGTTTTCAGGAACCCATGCTGTGGTGGTCTTAGTCCACAATGCATCCGACATGCGGCAAATGTGTCCGGCCCTGTCCCAATTGAGCTTGGCAGTTTTTTGGGTGACGTCTGCGGTTTGTGTCTTGGAGCGCAGTATCGTAGTGTTCCGTATCTGGTCGGTAAGTCGAACTCCAAGAATAGATACTGCGCGCTCCATCACTCGCTGGCAAACCTCGAGCCTTGTTTTCTGTTAATGACCAGGGCCTCAAGTCTGCTGTTACAATAGTGTCCGAATGGTCTCGCCATTGTGAGTATTTGACAGTGTTTGTATGGCAAATCTGTCAAAAACTCACAATGAAGAGACCATTCTGACACTATTGTAATAGCAGACTTGAGGCCCAGGTTTGAGCGCCGTATGTATGGATAAGGAGAATGCACATGTCCACTAATTTTCGTTTATGGCAAACTGATTGATCTCCTTCCATAGGGCTTTCATCGACCAATAGCTCTTCCAGGCGTTTTCAGTGCGGCGAGCAACTTCTTTTTCTTATCTCGCCTGAAAGAAGACTATTTGGCCGAAGTAGATGTATTCTGGAACATATGCAATCTCTACACCAGCCACATACCTACTGTTTTTTTTTTTTGGCGCAATGAATTGTCTTATGATGTTCTTAATTAAAAAACATGGTCGCCCACAATAGGCCTTATTAGAAGGAAAGTCACCCAAAGGGCAATGGAGAGGGCTATGCTTGAAGTTTCCCTACGTGATCGAATCAGAAATGAGGAGATCCGCAGCAAGACAGATGGCCGTTGGAGCCAAAAGGTTCTGGAGTAGCGACCGTGTACTGGAAGACGTAGCGTTCGAAAGCCTCCCACAAGGTGGACCGATGACCTTGTGAAGGCCGCAGGAATCCGCTGGATGCGGGAAGCACAGAACCGGTCGGTGCTTGGGGGAGGCCTTTGTCCAGCAGTGGAGGTCTTTCGGCTGAAATGATGAAGGCACTGCATATTTCCTCTTCAAATTTTGGCTTTTTTTAGGTAATTATTGTATCTTTAAGTTTTTTTGCATATCTCAGGACCATAGGGTCCCGGACCATTGATATATACCATACGAATGGCCGAAGCCAACTCGCAGAGGCCCGTTTGACTCCTTGAGTTAAGGAAATGAAGCACCAACCGACAATTATCCCTGTATGCACTGTGCAAGTGCACCCAAGGACAACCCCCGGTTGGTGTTACAGGACTATTGCAGGATATAGATTTTTTTTATTAAGAACGGGCGCGTCAGTAGGGACTGGTCATCTCTTAGCTGCCGGAGCTTAGTTAATTTTTTTATAGTTTTTATTTTAATACCTATTTTTATTACGAACGCTTTTTACTTTATTATTATTAATATTGTTCTCACATGTATAATTGAAACATGAATGATATAACAATATTTCGTTTTAAAAGAGTGACTGTGAAATTTCTTGCCCGGTCTTCTCCATAGGAACCTACTACGCGTTGGAATGGGCAACTATCTTCATCTTTCTAACTGATCGACCCCTTGACCATTCACAAGTGCTTGTAATTGGTTTATTTGAAATAAATGCTTTGAGTTAGATTTTTCAGTTTGAATTATTGGATTATGAGTTTGGGTGGCTATAAGATGGACTAATATGGCCCCTGCCTGGTCAATGTTTTGTATATATTTATTGTACCTAATATTATTTAATCGTTGCTACGGGTGCCATAATAATACCAAAAAATAATTGTCCCTCTTCAGGGAAAAGGCCTCTTCTCATACACAGAAGGCACGAGCATCGATCACCACGTTTGCTCAAGACGTGTTGGCAATTATATTACTTAAGAAAATAAAAGGTAGCTATAGGTCCTACCTAATATTTAAAAAGACCAAGATTGTCACCAAGCCCATAGTCGTATTATTCCTCCTGTCATTCCAAATTATCTGGTTGGTAAGTCTTGGTGCATCTCTATATCCTAAAGACAATTCAAACAAAAATAGTCTTTGGTCAACAAAAATTATCTCGATAATGGGTCTTTTGACACACTATGTATGCAATTCGGTAAAAAAAATTGAGTGACTTAATTATATTTTTTTAAAGGTACTACGTAATGCTTGAAATTACATAGTTTAGCTTCAACGGCTTTAATGCTTTATGAATTCGTTTTATTTTAACATGTCAAAATATCATCCGTTTCCTACTGTTTATAAGCCTACCTATTATAACCTCATTGTAACAAAAAATAACCACTTACTGCCAAATAAGTTTTAAAACATGAATTTATTAATAGACACACTTTTATTTCCAACCGATATAAAACAATTGTACCTACCTACCTACCCATGAATTAAAAAAGCTTTAAGGTATTTAGATGGTACATCAGAACGCCACGTGCTGCGATTTTTACATACTAGGTAGCTACGTATTATAAATTTAAAATCCTGAAAAATATTCCTATGAAGACAAATTACGTAAGCAACATTCGACATTTACCTAAGTAGCTCTACAATAGATTAAGAGCTTATTGTCAAGGGAGGAAGAATTTGCCCAGCAGTGGGATGATAAGTACCTATCTATGTAACTATCTACCTATAGGTAGGTAAGTAGAACGTTATTCCAAGGAATACTTTTGCTCATTTAATACTGAAGGTTGTATGTGTTAAAATTAATTAGGTACATACCAAGAATATTATTACAAAAAGTTTAATTCCCGCATTTTTTACCCATAAATTTCTATTATAACTGTTTTTATTCGTTACGTACATAAAAAGCTCTTGTCTTTACTTAAAAAATTAAGAGCATGCTAGGTACATATGTAATATCGTCATCTAATCTACTGACTTGAAGTTTAAGGCATGATAAAAATACGTAGTAGGTATAGGTACAGGAAATATCAAATAATACACACTTTTGAGAAAGGACATCACATGATTAGCTATGAGGCAGGTATGATAAATAAATACATTTTATAGAAGAACGAAAACAGAGTTTCTTTTTTTTTATCATCAGGTAGGTACCTAATGAGCAGAAGACTATGATGTGATGACCTAAAATCCCTAATCAATTAAACAACTAGGAACCTATAACATTAAAGTCTACTTAAGCAACCATTTAGATCTAGTGATCCATTTTCTACATCATCCTAATAGGTAAGTACCTAAATAAATGAAATTCACAATATTTTATTTCACATAAACCTATAAGGTCACATATTATGTAACCGCAGAAGCTAGGTGCATGGTTCCAATTAGTCGTTTCCTATGGAGAAGAGCCGGCAAGAAACGCCACGGTTACTCTTTTAAAAGTTGGCCTTTCACTATTATGAATTGACTGTATACTACTCGTAATCAGAGACAAAAGAACATTTTATAAATGCAATAGGTACGTACTTGTATTGGGTTTGTATAAAAATCACAGTAAGTACCTATATATGTGTTATGGGCATAAAACTCACAATGAGGATGGATAGGTAGGTAGGTTTTGACTGCGGTCTAGGCCGCAATCAAAACCTAAAAAGACTGTCAACCAGGAATTTTGTACAGTAATTGCTTATTTCCTTGTAGAATACAAATTAATGAAAGTCACTTGAGGTAAAATATTGAATTCGAGCCTGGATTTAATGCAAATAGAAAGGCGAGCACTTAAAAATTAGGAAAATGAGTAGAAATTGTTTCTTTTTACCATTAATCAGCGTTTTATGTTCTAAGATTTTATAAATCTTTTAATAAAACTGAACCAGCATGACGCTCTAGGCATAATTTTGTCATTAGGTTTATAATAAATCAATGAAATGAAGTATTCTTCAATAAATCACGATTTTCTACGACGAGAGAGTTTCAAGTTCGAGTTTCTTCTTTCTACAATAGCTGCAGGCATTAGAAACTTGTTAGGTCACAAAATCTGTGTGTAAAATACAGGTTCAGGTATCAAGTCCATCGCCCTTGTCTAGACTTGTAAACTAGATTTTAGTATTCAACATTTTTCATGAGAGTCCGCCATCTATTATCGAAAAGCAACAAAATAGTTACGGCTATTCGTCGTTAGATGGCAGCATACGCAGCTAACTTCAGTAAGGCTGAATGGGAATTTCTGTGCTTGCCGACCGAAAAACTAGACGATAAGTTTGCAACTCGCAACCAACTTCATACCATTACAAGTAAATCTGAAAGATGGCGACAGGCGTAAAGTTCTACAACGTTGAAGTAAACGATTTTATTGCTAATAAACAGACAACTCAACCGGAATTGTCTGCAGAATGGCTTAAATTAGAAGAGCTGTACAACAAAAAGTGAGTATTACGGCTTCATACTGATATATTTTTGCGATATAAAACTTGTAAAGTCACCGTGTCATTGTATCATTATCCCATAATTCTCAAAACAATGTGTTTTGTTATAAATTCAGTTAATTTTACCCCTTGCTTCCTTTCAAATTCCTCAGGAGTATTAGTTCCTTGTTATTCAACAAATAATTTGTACCCACAACCAAACTAAAAGATTTCCGACGAGAAACGCGGCAACTGGCATTGTTGCTCACTTTGTGTCCTGTTTTACCCCGATTTCTTTTACTAAAGTCTGCTAATTATTACTCTACTACGTTTTATCTCACGGTAATGATAAATAATTAGCTGTATTATTAACAGTAGGCTGTTATGCTCCTTGCCTCTATTTATCGATAACTGTCCATTCCTGCCCATGGGCAGTGGAGCAGTGGTGGCCCAGTGATAACGGCCGCGACTTACGAGCTGTAGGTTCGACCCCAGACAGGCTCTTTACTTTGTGTAAATTCTTTTATCACCACTGCTCTCAAAACGGTGAAGGAAAACATCGTGATGAAACCGGCATGTCCTAGAACCAAAAATTCGAAGACATGTGACATCTACCAACCCACTCTGGGCCCGAGTGGTGGACTACGGCCCACTCCCTCACCGAAAGGAGACCTGTGTCCCATCATTTGGAACATTATAGGCTGGATTAAGCCTGCCCATGGGGAAACAAAAATTCATTCAAATAAACATCAACATGTATTTTAGATCTTTTGTTCATCACAAAGTCTGATTTACTAAACTTACCCTACTTTATGTAACTGACAGGTTCATTATAAATAGACCCTCCTAACCTAACTTCTGTGGTCTATTCTAATTGCACAAGATGACCCTGCCGAAGATGACTGCAATATCTTATTGGTTACAATTCTAATCCATGCCCCCACGATGACCCCCTGAACCATTTGGATCTTGAAGGTCGTGACATTGTGGCACATCACCCAGAAACAACATGGCAAAGTTTCTAATGCCTGTAATTTCACAATCATACTCTTTAAACCCATATAAATGGAGAGCAGAATGGTGAAGGAAAACATTGTGAGGAAACCGGCACATCCTAGAACCAACAATTCAAAGATATGTGACATCTACCAACCCGCACTCTTATATTCTTGTCTGCAGAAATTGATAGGGAATCAGTAGGTACCTACATCCCTGGATAAACTCAGTCTCAAATATGTAACTAGCACCATTTTAACCACTACTTACCTGAAAAACCTGATGGAAATTATAATTTTCATCTAAATTCCCAACACACAATATAAAAATTTTCAAATCTCATTATTTGCCATTAGAAAAATATTAACAAAATGCAATTCTCTACTAATATTATAAAGAGTAAAGGGTAAAAGTTGTGAGTTGGTATGTAGGGGGTAATCTTAAGAACTACTGATCTGATTCAGAAATATCTTTCACTATGGGAAGCCACAGTATTGCCAGGTGGCATAGGATATAATTATTTTATATCAAAACAAGATTTTCACAATAGTGGGCAGAAGCTCTCTTAAGCTACATTACCACTTATACTTGTGGCACTTCATTCAATTTACTTACTGTTTCCAGACTATGGCACCAGCTGACGCTGCAGATCCAGGAGCTGGTGGAGAAGCCCTCCATGCAGACTGGCGACCACCTCATCACCCTCTACGCCAACTTTCTTAGCTTTTTTGAGAACAAGTAAGTTACTATATAAGTACAGTTAATATGAAATATTAATTTTTATGAGAACTTTACCTTTGTCAAGTATTGTGATTCACTATTTGCCTTATGGTTCTTTCAAATAATACCATAAAAGCTAGTACCAATCAGGTCCTGGCAAAGAAAAGGAACACTATTTTTGTTTAGAAAGGCTTGTAAAAAGCAACTATATTGAATCTTCCCCAACATAGCATGATGAATGGAAGAATAATATGGCTAGCATAGACTCAAATATCTAAATATCAAGCCATGTGTGACAGTTATAGTAGAAACGCACCATGTGTGAGTAATTATAGTAGTGTGTTAGCTTTCAACCTAAGGATTGCAATAATAAAAATATTTTTCAAATTATTAATTTATTATGTGTTATAATTATTATTGAATGAGGGGAATGTCGTCAGAAAAGATTTGATTAGGAATGTGGATATACGAGTAGGGGGAGTATGGAAGAAAAGACATGTTGCGTCGACCCCAAATAAATTGGAATAAGGGCAGGAGAATGATGATGATATTATATTATTATTGCTGAGCGATGGCCGTTTTGCGTGGATGTGACGCGTATTTTCCCGCAACTTATAATTTTTTTTTTTTGTGTCATGTTTACCGCAAATAAACGTTTTTTCTTTCTTCTGATCTATAATTAATAATTTTAAATTATTAATTAAAGCCCGGCAATAAAAAAACAATCGTATATTTATTACTTTCCTAGTCAATTTCTCCTTCCATTGATCATTTAGAGGCCTAAACTGACCCCCATTTACAAGTTACTATAAAACATGTTCTTCACCGCATTCCTAACTCCTCTATCTCTATTTTCAGAATAAACCCCCTATCCCTGGTGGAGATTATAGCGCACGTGATAAAGCAGTACACCAACAAGAAGGATGCCATTGCTTTCCTTGAGAAGATTGAGGTCAAAGTCAAGGCCAACGATGAGGCGCTGGCTCTTTGTAAGGTGAGGTTCATTAAAAGTCTTGGGCAGTGGTATTTTTCTGGATAAAATACAGTAGAGATGTGAGCAAAAAGGAGTATGTATCTGACGGGTCGGAGGTTCAAATAAGGAAAACACTGACTCGTTCTTTATAAAGTTTATTGTGTCACTAATTCCTTTTGTGTACAACACACGACTCACAAGGCGGGAGAAAGCTTCAGTACCACAATTAAAAGTCCTTTTCATAATTAAAACACCGCGTCTCCTATTCGCGGGAAAAATCTTTCGTGAGTCGACATTCTGTCAGTGTTGCCAACAGAACTCTAATGTGGAGTGTTGCGTTCGCCACATATCTTAGCAGGTGAGCAGTAATGTTCTATAGCAGGGATCACCAATTAGTTACATAAGGGGGCCATTAAAAAAAAATATTACCTAACTCTCGTGGATCATGTGAGTAATTGATATTAATGTGAAAAATACAATTTTTTACATTGAGCTGTGTCTGAAGTCTGGAGTAAAGCCTTTTTGTCTTTTTGCCTTGATTGGAGCAAGTTAAAACTAAAAAAAAAAAAATACCGCGGTACGCCATTTGGTGACCTGTTCTATAGTTTCAGCCCACCCCCATTACAAAAAGGCGTGAGTTTATGTGTGATTGTACATTTTATTACATGCTAGCTGTTGCCCGCGACTTCGTCTGCTTGTATTTCATCATTATTTTATACGCTAGCTTCTGCCCGCGACTCCGTCCACATGAAATTTCTTGTTCCCGACCCCCGACCCACCGCGTCGCATCGCATCGCCCGTCCGCGCTTATACTTAGTTTTCGCTTAGCGTTCTTTCTGACTTATTTCTTTTTACCCGGCTCTTAAGGGTGTGACCCTTAGGAGCCGGGTAAAAAGAAATAAGCGTGATGTTAAATAGTCTTTTACCTTCCTCAAAAATTGGCCTAACAAATACAAAAATAATTTTTCAAATCTGACTGGTAGTTCCAGAGATTAGCGCGTTCAAACAAACAAACTCTTCAGCTTTATTATTAGTATCTATACAAATAAATAAAATTGTAGTGTCAAAGTAATAGTTTTTTTTCTTTCTAAAGCATAATTATGAAAGTATACTTTTAAATTTTGCCTGTCTGTTTGTTCCGACTAATCTCCAAAACGGCTGGACTGATTTTGACGGAACTTTCACTGACATATAGCTGATGTTTTAACGAGTAACTTTTATTTTAGAAAAAGCCACGGCACGGGCATCAGCTAGTTTTATATTCAACTTCAAAATTAAAATTCACAAGATGAAAAGTAGCCTATGTCCTTCTCCAGGTTCCAGGCTACCTATCTGTCAAATTACATAACGATCGGTTCAATGGTTAAGGCGTGAAAAGGTAACAGAAAGACAAACAGTTACTTTCTGTTCTTTACTACTCGTTGGTCTGGTCGCAAGCGCTACTGCCAAGCACGAGGTGTGGGGTTCGATTCCTATGACGGGCAAAGTGCTAATGGGTTTTTCCAGCAGAAATTTCTCAGTAGCAGCCCGGAGTCTGAATCTGCGCCCGGTCCAGGCAATCGGCTTGCCCCCTATAACATGGGACTTAAATATAACCGGCGAAATATGGTAACTCGTACTATAGTATAATGTCTACACACACAAACTAATTTTCAAACCTAATCTTCCAGGTACTCCAAGGCCAGATCTACTTAGAACAGCTAAATGACCTGGACTCCACTGAAAAGATAATTGAACAGCTGGAGGGCACGCTGGAGGACGCAGACGGTGTTACCCCTGTGCACGGCAGGTTTTATAAACTAGCTTCCGAGTATTACAGGTAAGGATCTAAATATCTAAAGGCTCCGTGCACGAATAAAACTCTCTTTTGTCAATATCTTATCTAATTGCGAGAAAGCTGGAAATAATCGAACAATAACTCTGTGTGACTATAAAAGTATAGTTTTCGTGGCGCTTAAACCATTCGTGTCAGTCACAGCACCTGTTAATATTTTCATCTTTTTTGCGCTCTCGAAAATATAGTTTATTTTGCCGTTGATTTACTTTAATGAAGATATTGTTTAATCATTAAATAAAATTTTGATTATGTTTCAAGGATAGCTGAAGACTATTTCGTGATTTTTTAATTTCTTTTTTTTTTTTTGCTATATAATAGGATTTTTTTTTCTGACTGGGTTTAAAAAAAAGGTTAGCTCGATATTATTTTTTTGCTATATTTTGTATGGAAGTTGAAAAAAGTGGTTCAGCCACATGCAAGTAGACCATGATTTTGATGACATTTTTAATGTTCTATATCATAAGTAGTTTCTTGTAGAAAGATAATCAAACGTCAGTCTTGCGTAATTTTTCGGAAAACTTGTTGCGAATACGACTGTTAAAATCACAAATTATTTTATTAAAATAATTTTTCCCTTTCCCACAAACAATGAAAAAAAATAATCCAAATCAGTCGATTTCGTGCATGGCCCCGTAATAAATCTTAAATTTTCTGACAGACAACGCACAGCCTATACCGCTGGGTCTACAAGCATTTTGCACAAGTTACATAAATAAAGCGAGCACCCCCTATCTGCGGGAACGCTTTTCCTACGCCCAACCTTCTGATGCATCTTGCAGGTCGCATCTTAGGAATCGACTTCTACTCTTACTCCTTCTCTATGCACGCGGTTCAGTTGTGGAATTCACTTCCACCTGACATTAGGGATTGCCAAACTGTTGCAGTTTTTAAAAGAATAGTGAACTCACTATCTTTCCCCTTCGTCATAGTTGCATATTATGTATTTATTATTTTATATACTACATTATAAATATTTTAGTGATATTTATTTTAGAAGTATGTATGTATGTATATTGTCATATTGTATGTTTATATTTAAATAGTGAATAGCTTTTTGATTTATGTATTTTGTTTTCTCTTCTAATCTTATACACGTTGTCTACATCTCTTTGCCTACTTTCCTGTCGCAGGTATGCTGGAAGAGATTCCTTTAGAAATAAGCATCACCTTTGTACGTATTTTTCTGTTCACTTCTTATTGTCTGTTTAATATGTGTGTAGTTGGGTCCAAAATTTCTAACATTCGGTAAGGCAAACTGTACACATTTCGTCATTGGCATTGAGAACTGTTATTTGTCGTAAACCAATCCGTAACCATTGAGAGTGCACTGTTTACGTCTTCAAAATCTTGCATATTCCTGTCTACTTTTAAAATAAAAGAGATATCATCTGCAAACAATACAACATCACAGATTCCCTTTAAATAAAATGGTAAGTCATTGATATACACTAAGAACAAGAATGTACCTAGTATTTTGCCTTGAGGTACACCCAACTGAACTGGTAGGCCGGAAGATTTCACATCATTAACATCTACACATTGGAACCTATTATGTAAATAAGAATTTATTACGTTGAGAGCTTTGTTTTGGATACCGTCATGACGTAGTTTACGCAAACGCGTGTCATGGTGCACGCAATCAAAGGCTTTGGAGAGATCACAGAAAACTCCACTAGCATTTTGCGAGTTCTCCCATGTGTTAAATATGTGTTTCAGCGAAGCAACACCCGCATGTGTAGTTGAACGACCTTTTGTAAAGCCATATTGTTCATTATGAAGGAGGCTATTTAAATTAAAATGTATTAAAGTATGTGCAACTGTTTAAGTATTAACTTTTTAAATATTTTGCTAAATGTAGGTAAGATCGAAATAGGCATAAAATTTTCAACTTCGTTTTTATTACCTGATCTAAATAATAGTATGACTTTACTACTTTTCATGAGATCAGGAAATTAAAAGTTCCTAAATCAAAACATTTATTAAAAGTAACAGATAGATAGAGGGCTTTTAAGTAATATAATAGACATCGTATACCTATTATATTACTTAAAAGTTAATGGGGAAGCCCCAGTATTCACCAGTGTTTTTAGACTTAGTGTCTTAAAAACATCTACATCACGAGGAGTTACATGTTCGAAATTAAATAATCGACTTAACCGTTACATTGCCAATAATTTCCTAAGTGGTTTTTACTTTATTATAGGATTTTTTGAATTGTATCACTTAAAAATAAAGAAAATAAAATTTACAAGAAAATCAACTTGAAATTTTGTTCAGTAACAAATTAGTTAATAGAGCAACTGACGTAGCTGAGGCATTTAATGAGTTTTTTGCCAACATACCTATAACTACGACTCGCTCCTTAAATTCGTCCCTGTCTAAAGTTGAAAACCTATGAGAACATATACTCCCTGGTTTAGGTAGCGATTTCAAATCCGTCCGTTGGATGACAGCTGGTACTTGGGCATTCGGGATAAGAAGCAGTATACTTTGAGCCCACGACATGTAATGCCCATAACATGTTGTTTTCGGTTCCCAGAGTCCGCGGCCCCATGGCCCGCTACTACCGCTCCGCACTGCGCTACGTGGGATGCGCGGGCGGCGGCGCCGAGCTGGAGCCGGCCGAGCGGCGCGCCATCGCGCTGCGGCTGGCTCTAGCGGCCGTCATAGCGCCCAATGTGTACGATCTGGGAGAGCTGGTGAGTAACTCCTTGCTGCCCAGCCAGGGAGCTGGAGCCGGCCGAGCGGCGCGCCATCGCGCTGCGGCTGGCTCTAGCGGCCGTCATAGCGCCCAATGTGTACGATCTGGGAGAGCTGGTGAGTAACTCCTTGCTGCCCAGCCAGGGAGCTGGAGCCGGCCGAGCGGCGCGCCATCGCGCTGCGGCTGGCTCTAGCGGCCGTCATAGCGCCCAATGTGTACGATCTGGGAGAGCTGGTGAGTAACTCCTTGCTGCCCAGCCAGGGAGCTGGAGCCGGCCGAGCGGCGCGCCATCGCGCTGCGGCTGGCTCTAGCGGCCGTCATAGCGCCCAATGTGTACGATCTGGGAGAGCTGGTGAGTAACTCCTTGCTGCCCAGCCAGGGAGCTGGAGCCGGCCGAGCGGCGCGCCATCGCGCTGCGGCTGGCTCTAGCGGCCGTCATAGCGCCCAATGTGTACGATCTGGGAGAGCTGGTGAGTAACTCCTTGCTGCCCAGCCAGGGAGCTGGAGCCGGCCGAGCGGCGCGCCATCGCGCTGCGGCTGGCTCTAGCGGCCGTCATAGCGCCCAATGTGTACGATCTGGGAGAGCTGGTGAGTAACTCCTTGCTGCCCAGCCAGGGAGCTGGAGCCGGCCGAGCGGCGCGCCATCGCGCTGCGGCTGGCTCTAGCGGCCGTCATAGCGCCCAATGTGTACGATCTGGGAGAGCTGGTGAGTAACTCCTTGCTGCCCAGCCAGGGAGCTGGAGCCGGCCGAGCGGCGCGCCATCGCGCTGCGGCTGGCTCTAGCGGCCGTCATAGCGCCCAATGTGTACGATCTGGGAGAGCTGGTGAGTAACTCCTTGCTGCCCAGCCAGGGAGCTGGAGCCGGCCGAGCGGCGCGCCATCGCGCTGCGGCTGGCTCTAGCGGCCGTCATAGCGCCCAATGTGTACGATCTGGGAGAGCTGGTGAGTAACTCCTTGCTGCCCAGCCAGGGAGCTGGAGCCGGCCGAGCGGCGCGCCATCGCGCTGCGGCTGGCTCTAGCGGCCGTCATAGCGCCCAATGTGTACGATCTGGGAGAGCTGGTGAGTAACTCCTTGCTGCCCAGCCAGGGAGCTGGAGCCGGCCGAGCGGCGCGCCATCGCGCTGCGGCTGGCTCTAGCGGCCGTCATAGCGCCCAATGTGTACGATCTGGGAGAGCTGGTGAGTAACTCCTTGCTGCCCAGCCAGGGAGCTGGAGCCGGCCGAGCGGCGCGCCATCGCGCTGCGGCTGGCTCTAGCGGCCGTCATAGCGCCCAATGTGTACGATCTGGGAGAGCTGGTGAGTAACTCCTTGCTGCCCAGCCAGGGAGCTGGAGCCGGCCGAGCGGCGCGCCATCGCGCTGCGGCTGGCTCTAGCGGCCGTCATAGCGCCCAATGTGTACGATCTGGGAGAGCTGGTGAGTAACTCCTTGCTGCCCAGCCAGGGAGCTGGAGCCGGCCGAGCGGCGCGCCATCGCGCTGCGGCTGGCTCTAGCGGCCGTCATAGCGCCCAATGTGTACGATCTGGGAGAGCTGGTGAGTAACTCCTTGCTGCCCAGCCAGGGAGCTGGAGCCGGCCGAGCGGCGCGCCATCGCGCTGCGGCTGGCTCTAGCGGCCGTCATAGCGCCCAATGTGTACGATCTGGGAGAGCTGGTGAGTAACTCCTTGCTGCCCAGCCAGGGAGCTGGAGCCGGCCGAGCGGCGCGCCATCGCGCTGCGGCTGGCTCTAGCGGCCGTCATAGCGCCCAATGTGTACGATCTGGGAGAGCTGGTGAGTAACTCCTTGCTGCCCAGCCAGGGAGCTGGAGCCGGCCGAGCGGCGCGCCATCGCGCTGCGGCTGGCTCTAGCGGCCGTCATAGCGCCCAATGTGTACGATCTGGGAGAGCTGGTGAGTAACTCCTTGCTGCCCAGCCAGGGAGCTGGAGCCGGCCGAGCGGCGCGCCATCGCGCTGCGGCTGGCTCTAGCGGCCGTCATAGCGCCCAATGTGTACGATCTGGGAGAGCTGGTGAGTAACTCCTTGCTGCCCAGCCAGGGAGCTGGAGCCGGCCGAGCGGCGCGCCATCGCGCTGCGGCTGGCTCTAGCGGCCGTCATAGCGCCCAATGTGTACGATCTGGGAGAGCTGGTGAGTAACTCCTTGCTGCCCAGCCAGGGAGCTGGAGCCGGCCGAGCGGCGCGCCATCGCGCTGCGGCTGGCTCTAGCGGCCGTCATAGCGCCCAATGTGTACGATCTGGGAGAGCTGGTGAGTAACTCCTTGCTGCCCAGCCAGGGAGCTGGAGCCGGCCGAGCGGCGCGCCATCGCGCTGCGGCTGGCTCTAGCGGCCGTCATAGCGCCCAATGTGTACGATCTGGGAGAGCTGGTGAGTAACTCCTTGCTGCCCAGCCAGGGAGCTGGAGCCGGCCGAGCGGCGCGCCATCGCGCTGCGGCTGGCTCTAGCGGCCGTCATAGCGCCCAATGTGTACGATCTGGGAGAGCTGGTGAGTAACTCCTTGCTGCCCAGCCAGGGAGCTGGAGCCGGCCGAGCGGCGCGCCATCGCGCTGCGGCTGGCTCTAGCGGCCGTCATAGCGCCCAATGTGTACGATCTGGGAGAGCTGGTGAGTAACTCCTTGCTGCCCAGCCAGGGAGCTGGAGCCGGCCGAGCGGCGCGCCATCGCGCTGCGGCTGGCTCTAGCGGCCGTCATAGCGCCCAATGTGTACGATCTGGGAGAGCTGGTGAGTAACTCCTTGCTGCCCAGCCAGGGAGCTGGAGCCGGCCGAGCGGCGCGCCATCGCGCTGCGGCTGGCTCTAGCGGCCGTCATAGCGCCCAATGTGTACGATCTGGGAGAGCTGGTGAGTAACTCCTTGCTGCCCAGCCAGGGAGCTGGAGCCGGCCGAGCGGCGCGCCATCGCGCTGCGGCTGGCTCTAGCGGCCGTCATAGCGCCCAATGTGTACGATCTGGGAGAGCTGGTGAGTAACTCCTTGCTGCCCAGCCAGGGAGCTGGAGCCGGCCGAGCGCCGCGCCATCGCGCTGCGGCTGGCTCTAGCGGCCGTCATAGCGCCCAATGTGTACGATCTGGGAGAGCTGGTGAGTCAAGAGACAACTTCATTTAAAGGATGTTTTCTAGGAAATAGTGGGTTTTTCCATCAGGAATTTCTCAGTAGCAACCTGCAGTCTGGATTTGTGCCCGGTCGAGTTGTTGTTTGTTGTTGTTGTTGTAATTTAAAGCCAAAAAAAAAACCCGTTTTTTTTTTAGTTTGAATGTTATGGTGAATTAAGTACCTACTCGTAAAGTTACAATTTTTTAATTTTTTTTTTTCTAAAAAAAAAATGTAGTCAATAGCATACTATGACTACAATCTTGTTGTGAACCTCCGAAGGAAAGCCGGTAGGAATCGTGTTACATGGTGCTTTCGCCACTGATATGACATGCAAACCTAACCTAATTATAGCTTAAAGTATAGTATATAATATTGTACTGAAATTCATTATAACCCGCTAGTCAATAAAGTGATTTTAATTTGGAGCCTCAATTAAATTTTGCATGAAAACTTTTACAAAAAATATATATGAGAAAATCGAATTGCTTTTTATTATCTCTCAGGTGTAAAAAGTTGAATTCTCTCCGCGGGGATAAAGGTGTCTTCGTCTCTTTGGCGAGCTTGATTCAATTAGCGCCCGTGACATTATAAGACACTGCTTTATTCCCTTATTGAATAATCTACGATTTCTTTCTTTTTCACTTTCCTTTATGGTAATCACCATTTTTGTCTGCAGCTAGCACACCCAATCCTGGAATCCCTGCACGGCACCCCAGACGCGTGGGCCTGCGAGTTGGTACGAGCCGTAGCCTCAGGAGATGTGGCGTTGTTCGAGAAAGTGAAGGCCTCTGCTCACCATCCTGATCTACAGAGGACTGATAGGCAGCTGAGGCAGAAGATTGCTATACTGTGTCTTATGGAGGTAAGGAATATTCGTTAATCATCTGAAATATTCTGCCTATCAGTACTTCTCCTCTTAAAAATCTCAACATGGTAAAAACTGCATCAAGGTTTTTTTTGTTAATTCAGTCACATGTGTAATTTTTATTTTGTTCAAAAAATCATGTAGGCCATTATTTAAAACTTAATATCTTACCTTGTAAACAATATACTCACGTTTTAACAAATAAATTATCCTTGAAGTGCAAAAACGAAGATAAAACAATTGACTTTGAACTAGTTACTATATTTTTTTTTTACATTTTGGTGAGAAAAGTAGTTCGTCAATGTCTCTTGATAGACGGATAAACATATTTTTCCAAGATGGCTCCTTTTCAATTTGAAACTTACAACATACCCACATTATAGTATTTGAAGCGACGCGCGCTTTACTTGTGGTAACCAAGTGTACAAACACGCTGTGAATGTGTGCGTGAAGACAAGTAGCGTCAGCACATAACACGCACACACAGTTCCTACTTCGCCATAGTCTCGGACAGTATCGAGAGCTTCTGCGCTTACAAACACATTAACAGCGTGTTTGTACACTTGGTATTATCAAGATCAATAATTTAAATATTTACTAATAAGGAAAATCATTAAAGACTACTACTTATTTAAAATTTTGCTGTGCCCGACAGGGTCCACAATTCTATCTATTTATTAATACTTACCACCTGTATGTGTACATTATGAATTGCAATAAAGATTAATTGATTGAAGATCCCTTTATTTTAAACTAAACTAAATGTTCCAGATGGCGTTCAACCGTACCTCAGCCCAACGTAAGCTGACCTTCGCTGAAATAGCTCGTGAAGCGAGAGTACCCATAGATGAAGTGGAACTACTCGTTATGAAGGCTCTAGCCGAGAAACTTATCAGGGGACATATTGATCAGGTATGTAAGATAGCCAGTCGCTCCATGTAGCATGCAGCTATTCCAACATAGTTGGGAATGGCTAGGCAGATGATGTGACTTAGGCCTTGCCAAGTATATAGATAATATTGCCAAGTTGTAGATGAATATTGCCAGCTGTAGGTAATACTGATAAGTAAGTAATGGTGCTCCTACACTGCTGAAAAATGTTTACAAACATTTCTAACACTAATACATTTACTAAAAAATGTTAGGAATTGTTACATTCTGTTAGGAATTGTTAGATGTTTTGAGTGCTCCTACACTGATGGAAAATGTTTACAAACATTTATAACATTTGAAAACATGACATCGAGCAGTTTGGATTACGTTCTGAGGCGTCTACACGAAAATGGAAAAAGATTTGCTCATTGGATTAGCTTTTCATATTATTTTTTGTTAAAAAAAAAAAACGGTCTAACTGGATGCGCCAAACACTAAGAGCTAGAGGAAAGTATAGTGCCACAGACTATCTCAACGATTCAGGCATTGACGGTTGCTTTAATATTTTAAGAATGAACAATTCTGAATTTGAATATCTTGAAACTCCATGGTTACTCTTTTAAAAATAAATGGCTTTTATTAAATAACAGTGATAATAGGTATGGAAGGACAGTGTAGGCCTTTCAACAATTACCAGGTACTTAACAAAATAGAAAACCCCCAACAAATCTACACTCTACTAGGCCTACAACGTTCTCACATTCACAAAATATAAAATAATCTAAGTGTATAAAATATTAATGACATGATTGCAATTACAACTACAGTAACATATCTGAATAAATATCATGTCCACAAAAGCCACTAATAAAGAATTGGAATTCGATTTGTAGGTAAATAATGTCAAATAATGAAAAGATTATGTCAAGGAAGTATGTAAAAAAATCATTAAAAATTCTAAATAAACATCGTTATTTGGGAGCAGTTAATAGACATTGACATAGTTATGTTGTTTATGAGGTACCAGGGAAGCCACATGTGCAGAAGGAATTATTGCCAAACTTCCTTGTCTTCAACGTAGTCTTTTATCTTATAATATGCTTTTTTGATAAGGACACGTTTGATGTGGGTTTTGAACTTTCCGTCGCTAAGTTCTGTAACCGACTTTGGCAACTTGTTATAAAAGCGGATACTGTTTATAAGAAATGACTTGCTAGTTTTAGTTAATCTGAATTTGGGTATCACAATTTCATGTTTACTACGTGTATTTATATTATGGAAATCGCTTCTTATTTTTTAAAGTCCTAAGGTTTTGCGAATATACAAAATACTTTCTAAGATATAAAGAGAAGGCAAAGTTAGTATATCAATTACTTTGAATTTATTTCTAAGGGACTCACGAGGACCCATTTTATAGATCGCGCGGATTGCTCTCTTTTGTAGAATGAAAATGGAATCTACGTCAGCTGCCGATCCCCACAGCAGAACGCCATAAGACATAATACTGTGGAAATAAGCAAAGTATACTAACCTAGCTGTGGCTATATCAGTTAACTGCCTTATTTTTCTTACTGCATATGCAGCTGAACTTAATCTACCTGAAAGAGCTCTAATGTGGGCGCCCCATTGCAATTTCTAATCTAAAGTAATTCCTAGAAATACAGTTTCCGTAATAGCATCTAGTTTCTTGCCATCAAGTTTTAAATTTAGACCCACTTGGGGTACATTTGGTAATGAGAACTTAAGACATTTCGTTTTATTCGCATTAAGTAAAAGATTATTAGCTGCGAACCATTTTGAAAGAACAGCGAGACTATCGTTGACATGTAAGACATCCGTGTCTTTTCTATCTATTTAAAAAAATTGAAATGTGTCATCAGCAAATAGAATTATATCCGATAAGTTACCCATCATGTAAGGAAGGTCATTAATATAAACTAGAAATAGAAAAGGGCCAAGAATTGAACCTTGAGGCACGCCCATCTTAACTAGAGACCCCGAGGAAGTCGCCCCGTTAACGTGTACTTTTTGCTGCCTATTTGATAGATAGGAAAGAACAAGATCGGCAGCTTGTCCACGAATTCCGTAGTGGCGTAATTTACAGATCAGTGTGTTGTGGTCAACGCAGTCAAACGCTTTTGAGAGGTCACAAAAAATGCCAATTGCATCCTGGGACTTCTCCCAGGATTCCAAAATGTGACTGATGAGTTTTACTCCTGCGTCAGTCGTCGACCTACCCTTCGTGAAACCAAACTGGCGACTATGTAAAATCCCATTTGAGTTAAAATGTGACAACATCTGGTCTAGCATGATTTTTTCATATATTTTACTCAATGCTTGCTTCTATTCGCCGAATGTCGAAGAATAGACACTATTATTCGGTATTCGACGAATAACAAAAAATTCTCGAGTCATGCCGAGTACCGAATACTACGGCGCGACGCACGTTGTTCTTGACGGCACGGTTGGCGCAGTGGTTAAGCGATTGACTGTTGTGCTGCGTGTCGCGGATTCGATTCCCGCACGGAAAAATATTTGTATGACCCACAAGTCGTTGTTCCGGGTCTGGCTGTTTGTGAGATTTTTTTATAGTAATAATAATAATTTTCAGTTTTCTCTCTTCACAAAGGTTCACATAGTTATAAACATCAGAGACAAGAATTATAGCGTTTTGACAAAAATGCATAAAATATCCTTTGTCAGAGACTGGCTTCCATACTAGGATACCCTGTCTGATTGATCACCAGGCTCTCACCTCGAATTAAATTATAGACCTATTTCAGTACTACCTACCTTTAGATTTTTTTTTGAGAAATTAATGTTAGACCAATTGCAAAGATTTTTTAATAAAAATAAATTATTACACAGTAAGCAGTTCGGTTTTACAAGGGGTCGTTCAACTACTGATGTTGTTGAACTGGTGTTGAACTTTTAGGACATATTTATAATGCATGGGAAGATAAATGTGATGCCTTGGGCATCTTTTGTGATTTGTCCAAGGCATTCGATTGTGTTCTTCATGAAACGTTAATCAGGAAACTCCGCCACTACGGGATCCGGAACACCGCTCTGGATCTTCTTGCTTCATACTTGAGTAATAGGTTTCAGAGCGTTGACGTTAATGGGAAAAGATCTCCCGGATCTTTAGTAACAATGGGAGTCCCACAGGTCTCAATTCTTGGTCCTTTTTTGTTTCTTATTTATATTAATGACTTGCCTTACCTCATAAAGGATAATCATGAAATAGTGTTGTTTGCGGATGACACTTCACTTTTGTTTAAACTTAAACGTCAGGAGCTGGTTACTGACGATGTAAATAGCGCGATCTCAAAAGTAGTTCATTGGTTCAATGTTAATAATTTACTTCTTAATGAAAAAAAAACCAAATGCATTAAGTTTACGCTACCTCACGTTAGGCAGGTGAAAAATAATGTGTTGATAAAGGGCGAAGAATTGAATACTGAAGATAGCACAGTATTCTTGGGCTTAACTTTGGATGCTAAGCTTCAGTGGGGCCCACATATAGATAAATTGTCTAAGAAGCTGAGCTCCGCAGCATACGCCGTTAGAAAAATTCGTAATTTAACTGACATAGAGACAGCCCGTTTAGTGTACTTTAGTTATTTTTATAGTGTAATGTCGTACGGTATTCTGTTGTGGGGAAATGCCGCCGACATTCAGTCTATCTTTGTTTTGCAGAAAAGAGCTGTTCGATCAATTTATAAATTAAGTTCGAGACACTTTCTCAGAGAGAAATTTAAGGAAATTAATGTTGTGACTGTGCCTTCTCAGTATATTTTTGAAAATCTTTTATATGCCCATAAAAACATAAAATTGTTTAAAAAATACAGTGATATCCATAATATAAATACTAGGAACAAACACATGTATGTTGTACCTAAAACACGGCTCAAGAAAATAGGTGGTTCGTTCAGATGTCAATGTATACGCTTTTATAATAAACTTCCAAGCCACGTTCAAGATCTAAGCATTAATCAATTCAAATCATTCATTAAACTTAAGTTGTGTCAGAAAGCCTTTTATATCATTAAAGATTATATTGAGGACAAAAAGGCTTGGGATTGAGCTGCTCCAAATTTTATATATTGAAACTTTTTTTATTGTGATTGCTTTATACACATTGACATGAATATTTACTTGTGAAGTATAATGTTATTATTTTAATTATTGTGAATGTGAAGACTATGTGGGTCTTTGTTTATTTTTATTTTTTTCTTCTCAGTATATATACCTATATATATATTTTTTTCCTGATCATGGTATGGCAGTTTGAGTAATTTATGCGGCCTGCTCAAATGTTCTTTCTTTGGTATTGTTCGTCGAATCGTTGAGCTCCTTATGTTCCGAGTTGAGCTGCACGATTACTGACAAATGCGTGCACTGAATGGACAGGTCCACTCAATCTGTGTGGTTCTTTCTTCAAAAGACCATTTCAGACACCAGTCTACATGGTCTTCACATGATTTGACCAAGATTATTGTCTGGACTTTAAAAAAGACTGTGACCTCTGAGTTTGTTTCGGTCTTTCTTCTCAGAGTAGTCAGATACGAAATGCCGACCTCATCTAGTTTTAAAATATGATTGACGTGTAAAAGTGTTTGTAAGAACCTACTTAAAGAAATAAAATCATTTATCATTTAAATGTAATTAACAATACAATGGTCAATTTTAAACTGGATAAATAATTGATTGATGAAGGGAATGTGGCGGCATCTACAACGCCACATGATGCCTGCAGGAATAAGCAGCCGTATTGAATGATAGTGATGCGTGGTCGTCTCGCAGGTGAACAGCACGGCGCACATCGGCTGGGTGAGGCCGCGCGCGCTGCCGCGGGGCGGCGCCGCGGCGCTGGCGGCGCGCCTCGACGCGTGGTGCGGGGCCGTGGCCGGCGCCGCCGACCTGCTGGCCCATGCGGCCCCGGACCTGCTCACGGCTTAGTGGCACATGACGGTAACATATTCTACAACGCACGTTTAGCGGGGCCGCGGCCCTCGCGGCGCGCCTCGACGCGTGGTGCGGGGCCGTGGCCGGCGCCGCCGACCTGCTGGCCCATGCGGCCCCGGACCTGCTCACGGCTTAGTGGCACATGACGGTAACATATTCTACAACGCACGTTTAGCGGGGCCGCGGCCCTCGCGGCGCGCCTCGACGCGTGGTGCGGGGCCGTGGCCGGCGCCGCCGACCTGCTGGCCCATGCGGCCCCGGACCTGCTCACGGCTTAGTGGCACATGACGGTAACATATTCTACAACGCACGTTTAGCGGGGCCGCGGCCCTCGCGGCGCGCCTCGACGCGTGGTGCGGGGCCGTGGCCGGCGCCGCCGACCTGCTGGCCCATGCGGCCCCGGACCTGCTCACGGCTTAGTGGCACATGACGGTAACATATTCTACAACGCACGTTTAGCGGGGCCGCGGCCCTCGCGGCGCGCCTCGACGCGTGGTGCGGGGCCGTGGCCGGCGCCGCCGACCTGCTGGCCCATGCGGCCCCGGACCTGCTCACGGCTTAGTGGCACATGACGGTAACATATTCTACAACGCACGTTTAGCGGGGCCGCGGCCCTCGCGGCGCGCCTCGACGCGTGGTGCGGGGCCGTGGCCGGCGCCGCCGACCTGCTGGCCCATGCGGCCCCGGACCTGCTCACGGCTTAGTGGCACATGACGGTAACATATTCTACAACGCACGTTTAGCGGGGCCGCGGCCCTCGCGGCGCGCCTCGACGCGTGGTGCGGGGCCGTGGCCGGCGCCGCCGACCTGCTGGCCCATGCGGCCCCGGACCTGCTCACGGCTTAGTGGCACATGACGGTAACATATTCTACAACGCACGTTTAGCGGGGCCGCGGCCCTCGCGGCGCGCCTCGACGCGTGGTGCGGGGCCGTGGCCGGCGCCGCCGACCTGCTGGCCCATGCGGCCCCGGACCTGCTCACGGCTTAGTGGCACATGACGGTAACATATTCTACAACGCACGTTTAGCGGGGCCGCGGCCCTCGCGGCGCGCCTCGACGCGTGGTGCGGGGCCGTGGCCGGCGCCGCCGACCTGCTGGCCCATGCGGCCCCGGACCTGCTCACGGCTTAGTGGCACATGACGGTAACATATTCTACAACGCACGTTTAGCGGGGCCGCGGCCCTCGCGGCGCGCCTCGACGCGTGGTGCGGGGCCGTGGCCGGCGCCGCCGACCTGCTGGCCCATGCGGCCCCGGACCTGCTCACGGCTTAGTGGCACATGACGGTAACATATTCTACAACGCACGTTTAGCGGGGCCGCGGCCCTCGCGGCGCGCCTCGACGCGTGGTGCGGGGCCGTGGCCGGCGCCGCCGACCTGCTGGCCCATGCGGCCCCGGACCTGCTCACGGCTTAGTGGCACATGACGGTAACATATTCTACAACGCACGTTTAGCGGGGCCGCGGCCCTCGCGGCGCGCCTCGACGCGTGGTGCGGGGCCGTGGCCGGCGCCGCCGACCTGCTGGCCCATGCGGCCCCGGACCTGCTCACGGCTTAGTGGCACATGACGGTAACATATTCTACAACGCACGTTTAGCGGGGCCGCGGCCCTCGCGGCGCGCCTCGACGCGTGGTGCGGGGCCGTGGCCGGCGCCGCCGACCTGCTGGCCCATGCGGCCCCGGACCTGCTCACGGCTTAGTGGCACATGACGGTAACATATTCTACAACGCACGTTTAGCGGGGCCGCGGCCCTCGCGGCGCGCCTCGACGCGTGGTGCGGGGCCGTGGCCGGCGCCGCCGACCTGCTGGCCCATGCGGCCCCGGACCTGCTCACGGCTTAGTGGCACATGACGGTAACATATTCTACAACGCACGTTTAGCGGGGCCGCGGCCCTCGCGGCGCGCCTCGACGCGTGGTGCGGGGCCGTGGCCGGCGCCGCCGACCTGCTGGCCCATGCGGCCCCGGACCTGCTCACGGCTTAGTGGCACATGACGGTAACATATTCTACAACGCACGTTTAGCGGGGCCGCGGCCCTCGCGGCGCGCCTCGACGCGTGGTGCGGGGCCGTGGCCGGCGCCGCCGACCTGCTGGCCCATGCGGCCCCGGACCTGCTCACGGCTTAGTGGCACATGACGGTAACATATTCTACAACGCACGTTTAGCGGGGCCGCGGCCCTCGCGGCGCGCCTCGACGCGTGGTGCGGGGCCGTGGCCGGCGCCGCCGACCTGCTGGCCCATGCGGCCCCGGACCTGCTCACGGCTTAGTGGCACATGACGGTAACATATTCTACAACGCACGTTTAGCGGGGCCGCGGCCCTCGCGGCGCGCCTCGACGCGTGGTGCGGGGCCGTGGCCGGCGCCGCCGACCTGCTGGCCCATGCGGCCCCGGACCTGCTCACGGCTTAGTGGCACATGACGGTAACATATTCTACAACGCACGTTTAGCGGGGCCGCGGCCCTCGCGGCGCGCCTCGACGCGTGGTGCGGGGCCGTGGCCGGCGCCGCCGACCTGCTGGCCCATGCGGCCCCGGACCTGCTCACGGCTTAGTGGCACATGACGGTAACATATTCTACAACGCACGTTTAGCGGGGCCGCGGCCCTCGCGGCGCGCCTCGACGCGTGGTGCGGGGCCGTGGCCGGCGCCGCCGACCTGCTGGCCCATGCGGCCCCGGACCTGCTCACGGCTTAGTGGCACATGACGGTAACATATTCTACAACGCACGTTTGCTTAGATGGTTTAATCACGTTGAGACGTAAATGAAAGGAGACTAACAAAGGTGTCTAAAAAGCAGATGTGAGTGGCAACGCCAAGAGCGGACTCCCTAGGAGGACATTAGTGTACCATATTGGTGATGTTCTTCAGAAAGATCAGGTGCGTAGTACTCGCAACTGACTTGCGTAACCAATAAATAAACATGGTAAATATCCCGCTTATGTTAATAATAATATTAGTGACCATGACAGTTTAAAAACTTATATTGCGTAACCAATTATATGAACGTAAACGAAGCAAAAAGAGTATGTAAGGAGCATAGCAAGTAGCATTCTATAGTTTCTGCCTACCCCCATAGAAAAAAGGCGTGAGTTTATATATGTGTACTTCTCAAAAAAAAAAAAGAAAACACGTTTATATTCGGTAGACAACGCAAAGAAAGAACACAAAAACGGACGAGTTGGAGAAAAATATGAGTCACATCCACACAAAACGACCCTATACGAGACAGCCCCAATGCTGGTTTTCAGCAACATTGCATGGTTTCGGGCATGAGGTCCTGGGTTCGATTACCGGATGGAGCAAATATTCGTGGGTGTTTCCATCTGGAATTTCTCAGTAGCAACCCGATTTGTACCCGGTTGATAGCAATAGGCTCGCCCCCTATTACATGGGACTTAATACTTAAACATAACTGTCAAAATGTGGGTGTACTGTAGATACACCTCTGCCTAACCCTTTTGAGAATACAGGCGTGATGTTATGTTATTTGAATAATCCACGTTCAATAAATAACTTGTATATGTTTTTTGTTTCAGGCACCAGATTCCATAGAGAGGGCAGATAGCAGTGCAAGCAACGGAATGTATTCGTCAAATCTTCCTCCCAATACCTTTTATTTACATTAACATTAAAAACTTATTCTAATATTCTGGCTTTTATTATTATTGACGTCTTGTCCAAGGGGATGGCGAAGTAGATCGAGACGTAAGGCACCGGATCAACTCAGGATGGATGAAATGGCGACAGGTCACAGGAACAACTTGCGACCGTGTGAATTTACAAGTCCTTGATAAAGCCTGACGTACTGTATGGATCGGAATGCTGGGCCGTGAAGAAAACGGATGAAAAAAGGTTGCTTGCGGCGGAGATGAGAATGTTGAGATGGATGTGTGTAGTGACGGAAATGGATAAAATAAAAAATTTGTTAAATGAAAGTGGCGCCAGTGATAGAAAAGTTGAAAAGAAATCGTTTGGTGGTATGGGCATGTGATGAGGGGAGAGGAATTGAATTGAGGATACGTTTCTCGCATTCGACTATTTGGCGCCCCTTGCCGTCTGGCGCCTTGAGCGACCGCTCCTCGCTCTACCCCAGGGCCGGCGCTGCACTGTGCATACCACAGACCAGTGCATACTAATCCTTACCTGACATTATAAAAACGAAAGAACTCTGTCTTTCCGTTTGTCTATCTGTATATATTTATGTTTAACGACTAATCCGCTGAGCTGTTTATGATTGATGAAATTTGATATGGATAGTCTCAAGCCTGCGGAAGGACATAGGTTACTTTATATCAACTTACCACTTGAGCGAAGCCGCGGGGAAGCTAGTTTTTAAATTAGCTTTTGTTAATTAAAATTGCTGCTGGCAACATCTAGTTACAAAACTTAGCACTACATTGAGTAACGGTTAAATATATTGGTCTAATAGATGGCGCTGTTCTCAGCTAATGTATAATCAATACAGATTCACAATGAAGATAGCTTATTTAACAATGAATGAATGGCGCCTATATTATTATAGAAACCCAGTTCTCTCTTCCCGAATACATAATCACATAGATCATTATCTACTACGCAACACATATAACGTCAATAAGGCGAGACCTTGAATTTTAAAAAGCGTTCTCTTAGCAAAAACACGAGTTTACTACAGATTTCTCATACAAAAAACGTAACGCCATTAATTGGATTCATGTCGAAGTATTGTTCGAGAAGAAAAAGTTCGTCTCGTGGACAGTATGAACCAATGTTCAATTATACACATTATAGTACAGATTCAGTTGATTGAATATTTATAATTTCTATGAATACTCCGGGGTAAATAGTTTTAGTAACGGTAAATAGTTAAACTGAAACGACATTGTTTTAACGCTTAATGATGTGAAATAATCTTTTTTACTAAAAGTTGCACTTAACGATAAGAAAAATCGATATTTTCTACTGACGTACACCCCACACCGTCTCCTAGTTTGAAATTGCCGCGTGTGACGTCAGCCGGGCCCAATGACGTCACTAGGTCTCCTGCCTGACGGTGATCACTCTATCTATCTCACTCAAACGTTAGAGACATGAATCAGATAGAAAGAGACGGCACGAGTCGCGTAAAGGTTGTGAATCGAGTTCTTATTTTCATGAGCCTGTGTTGTTCAATTGAATCCCTACGTATTGATAAGAGAAACACTGATAAGAGCGTCTGTCAACACCTGTTTGACGTTCGTAGTTAGATCGTAATGATCGCGAATTAAAATCATCATGATTTCGTATTGAATTGTGGATGTAAATGTGAATTTAATATAAATTAAATAGTGTTTGTTAATGAAACATCGAGGGGTGCACATGAACATCCCGAAGCGAATGACGTGAGTGACAGTGGCGCCATTGCGGCAGTCGGCGCGAACTAGCGCCAGTAGACGAATTTCGCTCGGTGGGTAATGTGAGGCTGAGCGAATTATTTCAAGTTTCTCACGAAATGGCCAGCAATATGAAGCCAATGCAAAAAAGCAAACATTTCCCAATAGACCAGCTCGTGTGTGTCGGCAATTACGAGCTGGAGAAAACGATTGGCACGGGAAATTTCGCTGTTGTAAAACTCGCTACACACATTATAACTAAGAGTAAGGTGCGTACCCTTTCGTCGTAATGTCGCGTATCACTGTGGTTTTAGTGTTTCATTCCTGTATTACTCGTTTATAAAGTGTATTTGGAGGTGTCAGTGCGATCTCAGCAGTGTAGTGAGCGATTCTCGTGTTGTGTCAAGTGGTTTTTTTCCGTTTGTCCGAAGCCTTCCGTCGGCAGCGGTCAGGTTTGCCAAACATTACAATATAACCCGTTTTAATCTACAACTAGCTGATGTACGAGGGGCGAGAACGTGTTTGTAAAAAAAAATAACATTAAACAAACCAGTTTGATTGTACATTGTTGGCTATAAACCGGCTAACATATTCGACACTTTTCCAATCAGTCGGTTTATACTTTAGAAAATTTTGTGGAAAAAGTTCGAATGCTGATAATTTTTGTTTTTCTGCCTTTGCCTTACTTTTTATTCATCTTTCATGCACAAAACGGCGCGAATGGGTCATTTTCAACGATCTTTTTCCATTCTTTTTAGCGTCAATTATAACCAATTGATGTCTTCATTCAGTGGTCACTTTGATCAATTATGTAGTGTCTCGTTACTGCTACTATTTCGTTCAAATGCGTACTATGAGCGAGACGACAATTCTCGACTACGATTACATTGCAAAAACTTTTGTTTCGAAATCGATTTTGGAAGAACAAAGCCAACAGATAACGGATTTGTTAATTTTATCAGAAACAAAACACTAAACATTTTTGAGATAATCTAACACACTGAGAGAAATTATTTTAAGGACAAACTATTTTCTTCCTAAATTGACAGAAATCAAAATCTGTGCAGCACTTTCTGAGAATGATCTTATCAGATGAACAAATATCTACACACACCTATTTATCATGTTGTTATTACATAACAAATGGTAATTAGTCAATTAAAACTGTGTTCTTATTGGAATCTTGTCATGGTCAACATTAGGGCATCTCAAGGAAATGCTATTTTTCTGTATATTATCAAAAATCAAATGCTGTTCATTGGTAAGCCCATCATTTGAGAAAGTCACCATTTGGCTATTTTTTGCCTTAAAATGTTTGTAATAATTCAAATTAAGTTTCTATAGAAAGAAAAATTATAAAAAAAAATCGGGAAAAACAGAGTGCTTTTTTTCTGCGGGATTTTTTTGTATGATATTTTGAATTTGGACAGGACAATGTCTGTGGCGTCAGCTATTAACTCAATAAAAAAATCATCATTATACTGATTAGTGATTATTGATACATTAACACTGATTGATATACTTAAATCGATCACAATAAATGATGTTTTGTAAAAATCAATGCTGATCAGCTGATTTTGAAATATCATTCTTTCAAAAATATCTGTCTGCAAAATTTGACACCAATCAGCTAATTTTGCAACCATTGCAATTCTAACATCTTGTAATATTTTTTTTATGGTGATGGGTCCCTAGTCAACAGCTGTTTGGATTAGCAAAATCACTGCATGACTAAAAACTCAGTTTCTCCTAAAAAAACTGTTTCTAACTATTCGGAAATATCTTGAACAAAAGGTAATGTTCATTGGGTCTAGCAAAAGAAGCATAAAAGTAGAATAAATGCTGTGGAAATGCATTCCGTGCAAAGCATGTGTAGCGTGCCCATGAATGATAGGCTGAAAAATATAATGTGATGAGGCAATGGTGTGGTTTAGAAGATGTAGTGACAAAAATTTAAAAGAGTATGCTTAGATGGTGTGGTCATGTTGAGAGGATGAATGAAAGGCGACTAAGAAAAGGTATTTACAAGGCAGATGTGAGTGGAAACGCCGGGAGGGGATGCCCTAGAAGGACATATAGTTACCTTATTGGTAAAGTTCTGCAGAACAGTCAGGTGTGTAGTACTCGTAGTGCTTAAATCGATGGTCCCTACGTACATAAAGACATGTCAAAAATTTATTTTATTTAATTGCACAATTGGGTTTAGATTTTCCATATGCACATACCTGTATAGTTATATTTTTTTAATATTACGAATTTAACGTTATTTACAAATTGTACATACAATTATTTCTAGAGCAGTTTGAACATAAATAACGCTTTCCTGTAAACCTCGGTTTTTGACATGTCTTTATGTACGTAGGGACCGTCGATATGTCTTTCATTGACTTGAATGTGCCCTGGCGGCTGAGAGTATGTTCATGCTCACTTAGATGTCTCGCTGATGGTGGTGTGTGTGTTGGATCATTTAGCTCCCTTCAAAATGGTTTAGCTGAATGGTGCTAATCTATGCGTCAAATTCGTGAACGGGCGCCGTCAGTTGGGACTGGTCATCTCTTAGGTGCCACGGGTTATTTTATTTTATTTCTATTTGTTGTACCTACTCTGGACGCTTTTAACGTGTAAGTTTTTATTATTTTTATTTTTACATCTATTATGTTCAATAAGACACTAATTAGGTAATTAACTGTTTTATTTCATGGATAGCATAAGCACTAGGTAGCCTTAAACTAATGTGTTATTTTTACACATGTGGGGTACTTGCACAAATCTTATTTGTCAAGAAGATTTCCAAGTACCTACATTAAAGATACACAACATACCTTTCCCCCAAGTATGCATGAACATCTTTTAGACTTAATTAAAATATAAACAAAACATAAACAAAGCATCATAATCTTTTCAATTCAACTGATATAACAATTAAGTAATCAAGAGCAAAAACAATCTTAAACACATAACATTACACCAAATAGTTGCTGTGGCTAGGCCTGGCATATGGTGACTTTGCATAAGAAGAAACTTTGTTCTTTAGTTTGCCACCTGGATAAGTGGTCTCTGCTCCACTAGGTATCCCAAGCATCTCAGCCCATTCGTCCGAGCTAGGAATTTGGATTATATGTTCATTTTCTTGACTTGACTCTTCCACCTGCTCCTGTATACTTTTTTCCTCTTCCGGATCCTTATCCTTCTTCTCCTCCTCTCCTATAGTGGAGCTTGATGGCTTCTTTTGGATCAGTTGGTCAATATGTCTGCTTATAACATCTCCGTTGTCTGATGTCACCTGATAGCTAGAAGGGCCATCCTTACTTGTTACAGTGCCTGGTAACCAACGTGGCCCTCTTCCATAATTTCGGTACATAACGCATTGACCAATGTCCGTTTGTCTGTGTTTTCTTTGTGCGTTATTGGTAATTTGTTGCTCGACTCTCATGTGCTGTTTATTGACAGGATGAATACTGTCCAATAAAGTCCTTAACCGTCTGTTCATTAACAGTTCTGAAGGACTTTTGCCTGTTCCTGAACATGGCGTTACCCGTAGTCCCAGTAACATGTTAGGTACCTTCACGTCCCATGATACATCATCCATTTTGCGCAACTTGTCCTTAACCGTCTGCACCATTCGTTCAGCCAATCCATTTGTAGCAGGATGGTATGGTGCTGTAGTGATATGCTTAATTTTATTCGAATCCAGAAATTGTTTCATTTCAGCTGAAACAAATGCTGTTCCATTGTCTGAAACCAATGTCTCACATAATCCATGAGTAGCGAATAGCATTCTTAGATGCCGAATCACAGTTTCTGAAGTCATGTTACTAACTACAAATACTTCAGGCCATCGTGAATATGAGTCAACAATTATCAAAAAGACTTTATTTTGGTATGGACCAGCAAAATCAATATTTATGCGAGACCAAGGTCTTGTAGGTACTACCCACTCGCAATTTGTCTTGGGAGGCATGTGCCTATTTTCTAGACACTTGGTGCAATTGTTCACCAATGCCTCAATGTCGTTGTTTAATTCCGGCCACCACACATAGCTTCTGGCCAAAGCTTTTGTATGAACTATACCACTGTGTGCCTTATGTAAAGCACGTAAAATATCTTTACGTAGCGGTGGTGGTACCACCACGCGACAACCCAGCAAGATACAGCCTTCATGTAAAGAAAGTTCAGTGCGATGTAACCAATAACCGTGCAAAGCTTCCTCTGTCACTTTAGATGGCCAACCAGATAACACGTAATGCATGACTCGTGATAAAGTTTTATCCGTTTTTGTGAGCAGCTCGATCTGATGAACATCAACTGGAAAATCTTCGGGAGCCTCCGCCATCAATAAAATATCAGAAAGCTGCTGTTCAGGTTCCTCTGGCACCGGCTGTGGCCAGCGACTGAGACCATCTGCATTTCCTATTTGTTTACCAGGCTTATACGTTATATTATAACTGTGTGAAGTCAAAACAATAGCGATTCTAGTTAATCGCGGCGATATAATATTGGGTATTGGCTTCTTGGGATCAAAAATACTGACCAGCGGCTTGTGATCCGTTACTATTGTAAAAGTTCTTCCCATGATATAGTTATGAAATTTTTGAATTCCGAACATGATTGCTGTAGCTTCTTTATCAAGCTGAGAGTATTTACGCTCATGTGAATGTAACGTCCTAGAACTCATAGCAATTGGTCGTTCTTGCCCATCTTGCATCACATGAGACAATACTGCGCCTACACCATACTCAGAACTATCGCAAGTGAGTACTAAGGGCTTATTTAAATCATAGTGAACTAAAGTAATGTCTGATGATAGTAACCGTTTCGCTGCGTCGAAGCTTTCTCGTTCATGTTCTGCCCACTGCCACTTGCGAGACTTATCAAGCAACCTATGGAGCGGTTCGAGTACAGTAGCTTTGTGAGGTACGAACCTCTCATAAAAATTGTACAACCCTAAAAAGGCCTGTAGCTGCTGAACACTCTGTGGTTCTGGAGTTTTGACAATTGATTCCACTTTGCTAGGAGCTGGATGAATTCCATCGGCGTCAATAACAAAACCCAGAAATTCTACACATTCTTTAGCAACCTTACACTTACTTGCATTCAGTCGCAGGCCAGCTTTCTGTATGCGTTCTAGTACAGCATCCAGTCGTTGACTCATATCTGTCAAGGTATGCCCACTTATAATAATGTCATCAATTAGTACTGCGACGCCTGAAATACCTGCCAGTAAAGATGTCATCAACCTTTGAAAAATGCCTGGGCATGCTTTTACTCCGAACGCCAGCCTGTGAACAGTATAAAGACCTTTACATGTGTTTAATGTTAACAGTTTAGCCGTGTCTTCATCCACAACGACTTGTGTATATGCACGCTCTAAATCTAACGTAGTGAAATATCTTCCTCCAGCAATTGTAGCAAATACCTCATTAGCAGTTGGCATAGGGTAAGTATCAGACTCTGTAGCCTGATTCACTGTGCTGCGATAATCTCCACACAGGCGAATCTCACCTGTCTTCTTAACAATGGGCACCACTGGAGTTGCCCACTGTGAGTAAGAAACAGGGCGTAGTACCCCCTCGGTCATCAATCGATCTATTTCCTTTTCAACTCTGTTCTTAATTGCAAATGGAACTGGGCGAGCTTTAAGAAACCTAGGAGTAGCGTCTGGTTTTAAATGTATGGTCACCGGTTCCCCTCGGTAAGTACCAAGACCCTCTTTGAAAACATCAGAATGTTTTTGTAACATTTCATTAGTCATTGATATGCCAGTACCAGACACAAAATTAATACAAACTTTTATATTAAGAGCAGAAAACCAATCACGACCTATTAAATTGGGGCCTGAGCCTCTAGCTACAATAACCGGTAAAACACACTTAATGTCTCTAACGTTTACATGCACTACTGTCTGACCGAGCACATTAACCGGTGTCGCCGTCCAGGTACGTAGATTTTTGTGTACGGCGCGCAGTTCAGGGCGCGGCTTTGTGTCGCGCAGGGCTCTCCACGTGCGCTCGTTCACGAGTGAGAAACTAGCACCGGAGTCCACCTGCATAGTCACTGGCATCCCATTCAGATGAACCTTAACATCATAAGCTGGCACCCGCAGTTGAGTACTACCGAAGTTGTATATACCATTCAATTGAACATGTGATTCATCCTCTTCTGTGAAATTTACTTTAATGTTCGAGGCTTTCTTCTTAGCAATGCAAACCTTTTCAATATGTCCTACTTTCTTGCAGTACCGACAAGTAACTTTGGCAAAACGACATTCCCCAGCATGGCGATCACCACAACGGTAGCAAAGTTTCATGTTTGTTTGCACTGCATTGATGTCCATGGGCTCAGGAGCTGCTGGCATGGTCGTCGATGTACTCGCCGTCGAATCGAATCCGCTTGCAACGTTGCTGGTGCTCCCATTTACATTTTGTATCATGCGAACATCTCTTACCGCACTCTCGGAAGACAACATAGCCTCAACAACATTGTCATAACTAAGTTTATCTCTTTTCAATAAATCATATTGCAGACTGTGATCTTTCATGCCACACACGAGTCTGTCACGTAACATACGTTCTAAATCCGAAAAATTACAATCAGAACTGATCTTCCTCAGCTGAGCAATATATTCAGCTGCCGATTCGCTTTGTTGTTGGTCACGTTTATAGAACTTGTATGACACTGATATTTCGTTAGGTTTAGGGCTATAATGTTTAGTTAAAACGTTCACGATTTCCTTGAATGAGACATCACTAGCTTTTTTAGGTGTAATTAACGCAAGAAGCGTATCAAACACTTTCGATCCACACACTGTGTAAAAGTTTGCTCTTTTACTTATGTCCAACACAATGCCATTTGCTTCAAAGCAAAATGTTAGCCTGTCTATGTAATTGTTCCAATTGTCTGTTTGAGCATTAAATTCAGTAAACTTCACTGCCCTACACTCCATTATTTAAAGTTTATTCCTCGTCGCCACTATTATGTTCAATAAGACACTAATTAGGTAATTAACTGTTTTATTTCATGGATAGCATAAGCACTAGGTAGCCTTAAACTAATGTGTTATTTTTACACATGTGGGGTACTTGCACAAATCTTATTTGTCAAGAAGATTTCCAAGTACCTACATTAAAGATACACAACAACATCGTTCTCACATATAGTTATAAATTCAACATTATAGATGTAACAAATACTTTTGTGACAATTTAATTTAAAAGAGTGTCCATGGAGTTTCTTGCCCGTTCTTCTTCTTCTCCATATGTACCTACGCTTTGGAATGGGAATGTAGCTTCATTTTTCTTACTGACCGACTCCTTGACAGTTCAAAAGTGCCTGTAAATGGTTTAATTGAAATAAATGATTTGAGTTTAGTTTGAGTTTGCATATGTGATCAGATGTATGAGCATAAACAAAGCAAAAGAAGTATGTAAAGGTTGTAGCAGGTTGCATTCTGTAGTTTCTACCTACCCCCGATGGCAAGAAAGCGTGAGTTTATGTATGTATCGTGTATGATGTACAATAACATGTAGTATCATACAATGTATCAGCTTTATCAAAATCAAGAAAGTGATTGATTAATAGTAGAGGTGTTATTGCAGCTGTTGTAGAGGTGTATTTTCTTTCTCAAATGTCCTTTCTTTGTTTGATTTATAAAATGTGAAAACAAACAATATTTGCTTATGGCATGCATCATACAAGAGACCTGTGATTTTAGAAAAATAGAATTTATAAGAAATTGTAAGAAAGAAAGGGGCTTGTGGCTGAGTATTAACAATTGCAGAGCGGTCTTCAAGGTTAACGCTTGCCGAGGTCGATCCGTACTCTGGTGACCATCTATTAGGTACCTACTGAGACCCCTCCATGCTTCTGAAAGATTGTGAAGCCATTGATCGCTGTCATTCGTAGATTTTTGACAGATGTCGTTGAGTGTCAGATGTCGTCGTTGAGCTAGTCCATACTATGGACTAGCTCTAAAATGTCTAAATCTGTGAAAATTTGACAAGGGGTGACACAATGGGCGGTCTTATCTCTATAAGCGATCTTTTAAAGACAACCTTTGGATAGATTAAGGGGGAAGGAGAAACATTACGTCAGGGGCCTAAGTCTACTAATTTACAAATGTTGCAATGGTCTCGCCATTGTCAGTATTTGACAGTGTTTGTATGGCAAATCTGTCAAAAACTCAAAATGAAGAGACCATTGCAACGTTTGTACATTAGTAGACTTGGCCCCCTGGTAGTTTGTGGTGTACCTACCATTTTCTTACTTATACACAATAAATAAATAAATACATACATGCATTAAAATTTTTATACTTATCTATATAAATATATACAATAATAATCATAAAGCAAGTGCAAATAACAACAAAAAAGAAATATGGTTAGGGAGAGAGATAGTATTTTCTATCATCTATCTATCAAACGCCACCCTTCCACTTCAATCCCTTTAAAAGTAATTCAGCTCAAGCCGCCATCTCTTTCTGGGCCTGCCGTGTTTTCTTTCTGGCTTGACCATTAATAGTCTAATATATATTACTTAAACCACAAAGCAAGTCATCATCTCTTTTTCCCAATGTAGGGTCAGCTTCCAGTCTAACCGGACGACATGCTGAATACTAGTATTTTACATGGAGCGACTGCCTTTCTGACCTCCACAGCCCAGTTACTGGAGAACACGATATACCTTAGTTAGACTGGTGGTCAGACTTTCGGCTTCAGGCTACCCGATACACCTGTCACAGATCTACGAACGACAGCCAACTCAGGCAACACGGCTCAACGTGCTTTCCGAGGTGTCAAAACAAGTAATACAGCAATCAATATTTTAAACCTCACAAATTAACATACCCTTGTGAATTGACCTTAATGAGGAAATGCCGTAAAAAATACAGAATCTGTTGATCTAATATCTGCTCTCTACAACCCAGTTACTGGGTAACACGTACATTACGTGTCATAGGAGTCACAGACAGTCCGCTGTGCAGTAGCTCTACCATGAGTTTACACTTTTAAGTTTTCGATAACAAATCATGGTAGGGGTAGTCGAATTAGTGACTCATGGTGACGTTTTGTATGGTGACAGCTGATAAACGTTAGTGATTATCGAATAGATTACGTTAGGTTTCTTACCTATCGAAATCTATAGTGCTCATGTTACGAATTTTAATTCTTGCTGTGACCGCGAGGGGCGCTGTACAATATTTCATACATAAAATTTACGGAGACGCTAGCGAGTTTTGGCTGTGTAAACTCATGGTAGAGGCTACAGGGCCTGCAACGACGAGACCACAACTCATGTGCTACCTAACTGCCCGGTGGTCGCCACATACAAGGGACAGTACTTCGGTAACCCAGGTACCCTACGTGAGATTGTCAGTAACATCTTCCTTGAGGAGCTGGGGTGGATCGAATAATCAATTTTCCCATCCGTAAGCAAAATACATGCATTGACGTGGAGTTGCGGACACCAGCCCGTATTACCTATAAATAAACACGTAGGTACATTAAAATGTTATTACTAGAAAAAACAAGTACCTAATGCACAAAAAACACCAAAACAAGATTGAGAATAGAAAACAAAATTAAAATAAACTATAAACAAAGTAAACTCTACTTCGGTTTAACAGACTATATTATGAGCTGAAAGCCTAAGTTAAATATCCGCATTAAGTTTAGTAATGGTATTACTTACTATTTCTCGCCAAAAATGTACCTTTTTTTTTTTTTTTCAAACACCTATATACATATAAGGACACTTGGGTTTTTAAGACAAATATATAATGATACCTGAACTGTCGAAATCCATCCAGCCGTTTGGAAGATACGAGGTAATAAAGAAATGAACAAACAAATATACATACATACAAGATACGCGCGAAATACATAACCCTTTGGCAGTCGGGTAAAAAAAAGCGGAAAGATTCGGAATATTCAAAAAACTATAAGTACATAAAAATATGTATGAGAACTAAAACAATTGAATTATTCAATTAAATTAATGTAACAATCAATTACAATAGTTAGGTATATATAAAGTTCCGTAACATGTAGCTTAGATTATGTGAAGGGGAATTTGTTTGATATGTTGCGAATTTTATCTGAATAATGTTGTAAGTACCTACACCAAGTACTATACTTAAATAGCCCAAGCTACTGCTGAGCATGATTGAGATCCTGGGTGGCCCGGGCTGGGCAGTGTTGGTTTTTTTTTTTTTTTTTTTTTTAACTGGAATTTCTCAATAGCAGCCGGGAGTCTGGATTTTTGCCCGGTTGATGGCAATAGGCTCTCCCCCTGTTCTTCGTAGCTCAAAGCACGGCAGTTAGAGCGATCATGGTCTTCATGTAGTTCCTCGTCCAGGGGCTGATATGACGCCTCAAGATTTCTCGCCATTTCCTCAGATTTTCATGTTTTTAGTGTTACATGGGACTTAAACATGGCGAAATGTGGGTATACTATAGGTACAACTCTGCCTGACCCTACGGGAACTACAGGCGTGATGTTACGTTATGCTTATGGACATCCGAGTTTGATTGGTATTGTTGCGAATTTTATCCAAAAAAATTATAAGTACCTGCACTTAGTAAGTACTTAAATAGCCTCCATGAGTGCTAAGTGCATTTGATCCGATCCAGCCTGACCCTTGCTGCACTCCTCCAGCGACGCCCTATGCCCTAAGCCGAGGTCCGTACCCCACAGGGGGCGCCCTTAGCTTGTAGTCGCTTAGTTTATAGATGTTATGCTCTTGCTGGATGCCTTAACTTATTGAGGCCAGTATAGCCCAGTAACAACAACAACCTCCTCCATTCACAAAAAAGTAAAAAAAAGTTAGGCAAGTGTATAAAGGCCCATCGACCCCGACTTACGAGTTTTGGGTCGAAATGTCGAACGCAAGCAAGCATGCACTTTACCAGGGGCCTTAGTCTACTAATTTACAAACGTTGCAATGGTCTTGCCATTGGGAGTATTTGACAGTGTTTGTATGGCAAATCTGTCAAAAACTCACAATGAAGAGATCATTGCAACGTTTGTACATAAGTAGACTTGGCCCCCTGGTGGCACTTCATCACCACTGCAGCCACTGCTCTCAAAATGGTGAAGGAAAATATCGTGAGGAAACGGCATGTTCAAAAACTGAAGACATGTGACATCCACAAACACGCACTGTAGCCGAGGGGTGGATTCAGGCCACAGGACTCATGGACACAGGCCTCTCTGTGAGGGGGAGTGGGCCGCTCGCCGCTCCCTTTTACAGAGGAGGCCTGTGTCCCAGCAGTGGGAACGTGGGCTGATTATGTGCTTGGTGAAACTTAAATGAAATTCAGGCACATTCTCGGCAGTCAGCTCCTCTACCTCCTTGAGAATTTCGTGTCGATACGAGTGAAAAAACAGTCAAAGCGGGTCGTCAGAAGCCCGAAAGTCTGACAACCAGTCTTACGAAGAGATATCGTACTGTTAGAACTGCGTTATGACGGCCAGATAGGCAGTCGCTCCATGTAAAATACTGGTATTCAGCTGGATAGAGTAGACTGGAAGCCCAACATATTTGGGAAAAGGCAGGCAGATACTGGAAAAGCCTGGTTGCTAAATTATCCTTTATACAAAAATAATCGTTTACATACACGTGCACACAGATAGGTATAAATAATGATAGTGCGTTTATAATTCAGTTCAGTCTGGATTTATCCAGGAAAGTCAACAGGAAATCCTAGGTGTTTAACTGTTTATCTAGCCTGATGACATAAGCGGTTCTAGTAAAGGCTTGAGTGCATACCTATATTGCTGATCGGATATTTTTTTATATGGATGACAGTATGTAAAGCGGCAGATCAAAGAGATTAGTTAGTTATACGGCAGTCGCTCCATGTAAAATATTCAAAACAAGATCACTTTTAAGCAGTGGGATGCAGTTGGTGGCAGGGGTTTTAGTTAAATCTCAGATTGATGCCCAGGTTTTTTTTTTCTACCTTTTGAAACCCTGTATTTGCTGCCGCGCTTCTTCATCTTCGTTTAACTCTAGCGATCTTGGTCACGATGAATTGTGTCCAATCGCAATCGTAGCTCGCCTCACGATCTCTCTCCATCTGGTTCTATTAGATGTCTGTCTGGCGTAATATAAATTATTTTGCATACTACTGTATAGATTCAAGTTTTTCTAACTGAACGGACTGCTGTGTTGCGCCACTTCTTCTTCCCAGCCCTAGAAAGCAATAGAAAGTGGTTAAGAGTGGTTTTGGGGGACGGTCTCATCTAATTTTGATGTTCGAAAAAAGCTGATTCTCAGCCTAGTTTGATTAAATGACTTTATTTTGATTTCACGCGGATTTGATCGGTCCACCTCATTGCTGACCTCTCGCCGCGCAATGCGCAATCGGGTAAAAATATCATCTTCAAAACTATCCCAAAAAAGTTATTTTGACGGCATTCGCAAGCGTTTCCTTCGAAATTCTTTAAGACAACATTAATAAATTTATTGGTGACGAAAATATTTTCCGTTGGCCTCCTATTAAAATCAATACGAAAATATTGATTTTTCAAATGATTAGGAAGAAATATTTTGATTGGCATTACTTCTGTGGACGGTGTATATTTTGATTATAGGTGACAGGTTCGGATGCTCGTGCGAAGTAAAGAGTCTTTGAGTAATTATTTTGCCACGAATATTATCTGAAACTATTCCATATATTCCAAAAATACAATCTGGGTGTCCTACACCTCTGCCTTATCTTTTTGGGTAATACTGGTTTGATGTTATGCAGGATGTAAAAAGAATCACGCAAAATCTATAAAGCGTATTTTTCTGAAACCTTCACCTTTTTAAAGATAATTTAATTATTGATCTTTTAGTATTATGTTTTATTAAAATACCTTTTGTTTTAAGCATAATAAATTAATAATGCGTCTTATTTGGGACAGTGCTCCTGGATGGGCGAGTCCTATTACTGTGATCGTGAGCTCAGTACAGAACACGCAAGCTAACCACTCAAGGTCACTGGCATATATCTGTGTCTTAAGTTGGTCAAACGGGCTGTTGATGTTTCTAACATTCTACCTATATATATGTAAGAAAATTGACATTCATTCAAATATTACTATGAGACAGAGACAGTTATGACGATCTATGCTCGAACGAGACGAAGAAAGTTCACATTTTATACTGACTTGCCCATTTTTTTGGGTTCAGTAGTAAATAAGGAACTCATAGTTTCGTCATATCCGTCTGTCTGTCTGCCTATCCGCGGTTCAGCTCAGAGACTAGTGCTAGAAAGCTGTAATTTGGTATGAGTATACATATTAATCACGCCGACAAAGTAGTAACAAAACCTCGAACAAAACCTTGCAAGTGACAACAAATAAACAATTAAAACAAAAACAAGATGCCCATTGCAGGGTTACCTAATTTTGTAACCAATGATATTATACAGGACTAGATCAGCAGTGTACGGCGCCGACGCGTTCCTACGTCGTATATGTCCGCAGGCATATCCGACTTCAGTTGTCAACTTGACGTCAAGTGAGCGAATGCTTAACGATAAAAAATATCAAAATGGTGAAATGTATAGTTAAAGTTTGTATGTCACGGTCTGTAAAGATTAATAAAGCAAGTGGTGTTACATTTCAGAAGTTTGCTAAATTTTCTTCAGATTATTCAAAAAAACATTACGAGACGGATTAGATTGTCAAACATTGTTTTTGCCATCAGTGTACCAGTAAAACCGATTTTGATTTTGCCAGACTGTGGGGAGTTTAGTGAATGACGAATGCATGTTCCTGTAAATCTAAATTATTATTATAGTCTGTTTGGTAAACATTGAAATAATATCATTCCATTATAAACAATAGTTATTTGACAAAATCTTTATTAGTTTTGAAATATAATATTTACGTTTACGTACATTTTTTTCTTCCTATATGTACGAAATCTTTCAATTTCTTTAAATCTATTCTAATCTATTGAAAGTTCCATAATACAATCTTTCATAGTAGGTAATTGATTAGTAGGTACGTGCTTGGGGGAGGCCTATGTCCAGCAGTGAACGTCTTTCGGCTGAAATGATGAAATGATGATGATGAGATAATTGATTCAATAAATACCTTCATTCATTCTGGGGTAATATTTAGATTGCGATTGATAGTGTGTTACGTTATTAGGGTACGGCTGATGCTCAGCAAAATGCTGTGACTTCAGTGCTGATTTTAAGAGTTTTGGAGGGTATGGGTGCCATTGTATATTGCAAGCACATGAAATTACAGCTTTTGCACTGAGATGGCAATTCAAGTATGATGCCAGGTGGGCCTGCTTGCCAAACAATAACACAGTATTTGTGACCAAAGGAAGCCATTACTTTCCATAATACTTGTAACAAAGCGACTTCACAAAAGTTCGCCTTACATCACAGTTACACTGTTACATAATCATGGAATTTTACTTAACAAATCGTTAAACAATTATATCTATGTGAACTAGAGATGGGCCGACTATGACTTTGGCCGACTAGCCGATTCGCCGAATAGTTACTTACAAAAAGACTGACTAATCGGCCAAACTGATCATTCAGTCGCCGTCGGTGGGTGGGGCTTGACTTCGGTTCAAAATCGAAACTTTGTTTAAAAAAAAATCTGTACAAATAAATAAAATTGAAGCGTTTGTTTATAATGTCAAAATAATAACGTTTTACTTAATGCATACGAAAGTTTTTATTAGTACTTATAACAAACAAAAAAAATTGTCTGTCTGATTGTTTGTTCCGGTTAATCTCCGAAACGGCTGGACCGATTTTGACGGGATTTTCATTGGCAGATAGCTGATATTATAAGGAGTAAAACTCAAGAACGGTTGGACCGATTTTTATGATCTTGGATTTGTTGGATTTGTCTCCGCCTCGAATACCAGAATAACTATTAAATCATGCGAAAATTCACGAAAAATGTTTTTATAGAAAATTCACTTTCTCACACATTTTGTACAGAACGGCTTTTTTGATGATATCTCGAGAACGGATTGGGGAATGGGGGAAAAAGATTTCACGCGGACAAAGTCGCGGGCGGAAGCTAGTTATTCATAATTGTAAAGATTGTGCCATTCCTGATTATTTATGGCTTAAGATTTTAAGTAACAACTTAGGCTCTAATTTCGTGGCTCTTGGAGGAAGAATAATATTTGTCTGCTTAATGCTTGCCAATTTTAGGAACATCATTTCATGTTTTAAAATGTAATAAAATAAACATGAAGGAATGAGTTCTATAAGTACTGACAGGACCTTACTCAACAGTGGCGCCAACTGGTGAGCATAAAACCGATATAATTAGTCGGCGAATAGTCGGTACATCTCTAGTGAATGGTCTATACGAGGCAGTTAGTCTTATAAAAACTGCGACCTCAGAGGCTTTTTGTTCCCCCAAGGTTGAACGCAAGGAGAGTCGTTGACTTTTTAATTTCTTGCTGCGGGAATTTCCATCATTCAGCCCTCGTACGTACCCACTAGACTTGTTCTTGCTCGGTCATAGAACGGAGCGCTCCGATCTAGTACAATCTGTGAAATGTACTAGTTCGGTCTTCTAGTACTATTAGTACAATACTATATGGTCTGTGATTAGTACACTGACTGAGTGAAGAGTTAAAAGAAGTTTACAACAAGTGCTTTGATGGTATCACAGGCACAGATAATTATGTTAATAATATTTATGCTAGTTTTCTTATTGATTTACAACTTCCACGAAGTTGCTGGCAAAAGCTAATGTAAATAATAACATTTTAATATTATAGTAAGCGAATGGCATTTATAACTATTTTGATTTTCCTTCATACTTTGCAGGGTTAGGACTGCCATTAATTTCCCGCTAGATCCAAGGATCGAGAGTATGCGTGACCGACATCTTATTGTATTTAGTCTGTGGATCCAAGTGCGAGCGAATGGTCGGACGGAACGTGATCGAACCCAAGTACTAAATGACCGAAGTACTATAAGCTTACGGAATAGTTCGTTCTAGTACAGTGTCCTGAATGAATTCTTAATAGTACATAGTACATGTACTACACAAGCCTAGTACCCACAGGCAAACTTTTGTCCCACACTACAATTTCAACGCTCTGCTAGCGCCGAGAGTTTAAAATCCAACAGTGTATTTTTTTTGTCACGCTGGGATGCGCTCTGATGAGTTCTCAATGCTCGGCTCATCACATAGAGTTGACAATCCATTGCACGACAAAAAATCGTTGCGTGAAAAAATCGCCCGTGGGTCCTAGGGTTAGTGTAAAGGGTTTATCTGTAGAAGTAGGTACCTGGCTGTTGATAAGGCACACGGAGTAATTTTTTTTTTTTTTTTTAACGTGAATCATCTATTGGCGCGCTTTGGCAGTAAAACCGACTCGTCGTATGCTGTGGCGGCAAACGGCATGACGCTGTCATACCGTGATGCCCGCTCTACGCCACCGCTCTCGACTTCCTTATTGTTACACTTTGTTGCTTCTCTGTGTGAGCGGCGTAATGTTTTTCTTTATTATACCATTATACTTACTTACTCTATAAAGGCTCCTACAAACAGGCGCGACACTCGACGCGACTCAAAGGAATCGCGCGAGGAGCGGTACCTTTGTGTCGCGTCGCGTGTCGCGCCTGTTTGTAGGATAATTCCTTATAGGTGCGTGGCTTTTTCTATTAGTACAAATAAATCAAATTGAAGTGTCTGTTTGTAATATATATTTTTTTAAACCCTCGCGAGCGAACCTGAGGACAGCAGCTTGTCGAAATAAAAATAGCCTAGTTACTCCTTATTAAATTAGCTATCTATCTGCCTGCCAGTGAAAGTCCCCTCATAATCAGCCCAGCCATTTCGGACATTAATCGGAACAAACAGACAGACAGAGAGACAAAAATTATTCAAAAAAATGTTTTATTTTCTTAAGTACCGTATTATACAGGGCGTCCCACGACTTTGCCACATGGAGGTAAAGTACCTTAAATCTGTAGATAGAATATTTTACTGAATGAAGACTTCAATTTTATTTTAAAAACAATACGAACTGTATTCAAAGAATTTTAAATATGCGCCTGTCTGAATCGGGATCGAATCCGCTAAATGTGAAGAAAAAAAAACTTGTAATTTAATACCGATCGAAAGGCTCAATCATATACATTTATTTCTTATAAAGTCAAAGTCAAATCATTTATTTCAAATAGGCACGTAAAAGGCACATTTAAACGTCTAAATAATATTATTGCATCTAAAATAAAAGGAAGACCATGAATTTAACATTTGATTTAAAATAAGTGTTAAACATGGTCTTCCTTTTATTTTCGACAATTTCACAAAATGTTTACAAACAACAATTGACAGGGGCTGTCATGTCAATCAGGCGCAGATTATTGTAGCACTCTATGTACAACCGGGGACAATAGCGGTTGACCACTTTTCGCCCTTAGCATACTAACCCTATAATGTTCCAACTTGTGGGATACAGGCCTCCTCTATTCGAGAGGGCCGTAATCCACCACGCGGGCTCATTGCGGGTTGGTAGATGTTACATGTCTTCGATATTCTGGTTCTAGGACATGCCGTTTCCTCACGATGTTTTCCTTCACCGTTTTTTAAGCAAGTTATAATTATAGGTACAATACCTACATGAATCCGAAAAGTCGGAGAAAAGTCGAGACCTATGACTTGGCTGTCCGACGGTCACACCACTAGGCTATCGCTGCTATTAAACTAGTTTTTAGTATAAGATTGAAAAGCAGATTCTCTTTTATCTTTACTTTCCAAAAACAGTCTGTGAAAGAAGCCATGCCATACCGACCTTCTTCCTCCAGTCCTTGTCATTCTATATCTTTATAAACGACACCGGAAGCCGTACCTACCAGACCCTGGGCTATGCCTCCGTACAAGGTTCAAAGCAAAATCCTTGAGCTTTAAGGTCTCAGTACCAACCGTGCGAAGGTTACAGCCAACCATATACACGCGATTTTTAAAAGATATCGTATTTCTGATTGTTCTTGTAAAGTAGAATCAGAATGAATCTTAGATACTAATATTATTAAGTTTGTATGTAGGGGGTAATCTCAAAAACGACTGAACGGATTCTGAAAACTCCTTTTGTATTTGATAGCTCAATTCCTGGAGAAGGTACTAGGCTATTTAACATCACGCTGCGACCCTAAGGAGCCGGGCAAAAAGAAAAAAGTCAGAAATAATAGCGCGGGTGGGCAACGGGATGTGACTCGGAGGGTCGGGGGGCGAAATTTCACTCGGACGAAGTCGCGGGACAGAAGCTAGTCCATACTTCCATACTAATATTATAAATGTGAAAGTAACTCTGTCTGTCTGTCTGTCTGTCTGTCAGTCTGTCTGTCTGTCTGTCTGTCTGTCTGTCTGTATGTTACCTTTTCACGCCTAAACCGCTGAAAAGCGGACAAAAGTTAGTAATAATTAAATCCAAAGAATCAGCATTGCCATAAGACGTGGCAATGCTGCCAGCCTTTGGAGCACTTTTCCTGTTGACAGCAATGCGGACGAATATTTTGATGACCTTTGATTATTTCTCTTCCGTTTTTTTATACTTGTACATATTATTGTTATTATTTTAAGAGGTTTAGCTTTTTAAATTAGGTAAATAAATAACTTAAAGAAAAAACTGAAATCTTGTAAAGTTGGCTTTTAAGTTTATTTTTATAACCCCACCTGATGGACGACCCGTATTACTTAGCCACGAGCTCCTATGATACTTACTTATATAATACTAATATATTAAAGAAAAACACAAAAAATAAATAAATAATAACTAATGACGTGCCGCGGGTTTAATTACAGGTAGGTACCAAGTAGGTATATCTTGTTCCCCAATGAACATTAAATTAACGAAATTTCCTGTTTTCCGTGGTCCAAAGACGCCCTGAATTTACGTAAAATACAGATCCAAAGACACCGACTTCCGAAATTAAAGTTATTTTTCACTTTATAGTGTTTTTTTTTTTTTTTTTAAGTTGGTTTACTTTTTTTTGTGAAAAAGTTTTTATTTTTCACTTTTTTGTTATTGTACCTACCCCACACCAATTCATCTTCCACTAATTGCTATGTAAACAACAGTGACAGGAAGTATTTTATAAAATCATCAAGATAGACAAAGTGGAATAAATACGTAAATATTATCGAAGTTAACTTAAAAACTGCCTACTCAAAGTTTATAAAATTTATATCGGACCAACGCGCAAGCTTCTTCTATCAAAGGAAAGAAGAATTTTCAAAATAGGTACACAATTGACGGAGAAATTTGTGAAATTACTATAAAAATTGAAGATTTCCCTCGATTTCTATGGGATCCTTGTCAGATTCTGACTTGCTGATGATGGGACCACCTCGAAAGCAAACAAACGAAAAAAGAATGTTCAAATCTGTCCATAATTGACGGAGAAATCGGTGAAATTAAATACGTTAAAAAAATACAGTCGAACATAGAACCTCCTCCTTTTTTGAAGTCGGTTAAAAAAGAACATTAGCGACCTATGCGAAGCCAAAAAGGCTCCTACCTCAGCAAGATGCTGCGATATTTGAAAAACTGAAACAAATACCATTATGTCCACCCTTTTCGAAGTTATAGCCTACTGGGCTCAAACATAATAAAAAAAGTCAAAAGAAGTACAGTCGACACGAAAAGAAGAACGATCTGAAGAAGAGGCTAGTTTCGAAGAAATCAAGACAAAGACTCGTGGCTAAAGAATTTGTTGCACTGTTTTCCCCTAAGAAAGTAGGTTAACAAGTTGGTGTTTTTGGGGTCCCGACATCTTTTGTATGCGATAACTTTGAAAAGTTAAACTTTTAACACAAAAAGAAATCCTAAAAGATCCAACATTCATCCACGTTCATTTAATTTTTCCTTATTTTTCAAAGTTAAGGGGGAAGCGCTAAGGTAGCAAAATTAAAATATTCTTATGTTTTTTTGCAATGTGCAGGTCAGTGACAGATTTTATGTTGATAAAAATATGATTTGTGACCATAACAAGTATGTTGTTACAGAATTATAATCATTTTCAATCACAATTGGGTTGTGAAGGTCGGATAAGCAGTCGCTTCATGTAAAAAAAACCGGACAAGAGTGAGTCGGACTCTGTACCATCTAAAATAAATAAATAAGTTCCACTATCGATCAAGAGATGGCGCTGACCTAAAACTGCAATATTAGAAAAAGTGTGCTATTTAGAGACATCGTTTTATTTTTCTTGTAATTTTTACATAAACTTCTATCACATAGAATAATTTCAGATCTGTCTATGCAAACTTCGATGATAAAGGAACGGTATTTTTTTTACATTTTTCGTCAAAAGCCAAAGTCGAATAAAAAGGCAAATATATTGTTTGAGAATGTGCCAATAGCGCTCTTTCATAATTATGACACCCCAGATAGCTCGGCCCTAGTAACCTCAAGTTTTTAAGACCCCGTTCAGTCACAGTAACAAAAAAAAAAAATAACAAAAAAAACTATCTTATTTGCAAAATAGTTGGGCAAACATCATCTAAAACCAAATTTCAAGCTAGCGATAGCATTAGTAGTTCTTGAGATATCCAGCTGAGACACGGACAGACAGACTGAGTCGCACCATAAAGGTCTCTGCACAAAGCGGGCGCGGCGCGGCGGGACGGGACGCCGACGCGACGCTGAGCACTTGTAATGTACTAGATATTACGGACGACGCCACACAGAGCGTCGCGTCACGTCGCGTCGAGCCGGACGCTCTTGTGTGGCGTCATCCGTAATATCTAGTGCATTACAACTGCTCAGCGTCGCGTCGGCGTCCCGTCCCGCCGCGCCGCGCCCGCTGTGTGCAGAGACCTTAAGGGTTCCTTTTTACCATTTTGGTACAGAACCCTAAATTTGGTATTCAGCTGCATCCGGTTAGACTAGAAGCCGACCCCAACATAGTTGAGAAGAAGCTAGACAGATGATAATTATTGGCGAAAGGTGGATGTTCTACACCTCTGCTTACCCCTGCGTGGAATACAGACGTACTATCCATTCATCATTTCAGCCGAAAGACGTCCACTGCTGGACATAAGCCTTCCCCAAGCACCGCCACTTCGACCGGTTCTTTGCATCCCGCATCCAGCGGATTCCAGCGGCCTTCACAAGGTCATCGGTCCACCTTGTGAAAGGTCTTCCAACGCTACGTATCCATTTCGTTATTATTTTCAAAATAAAAAAAGGAAAAAGTTTTTATTTTGGAACAACAAATTGCCATCATTACAATAGAAACGGTGATAGCTACAAAAGTTAAAAACTGTGTCGCAGCTATCAACGCCAGTCTAAACATAAGAAACACATTGTTCCAGACTTAACTGTGACATGGGTACAGTTTAGCTAGCTTTGGAATAAGGTAAAAATCAAAATTACATCGATATTAGATCCAACAGTTGCTGAACTACGCTACCTAATAAGCTAACAATCTTCTTTAATCCTTATCTCCTCATCGCTCGACACGTGTGTCGATAATATTATTTTAATATTATGTAAACAAGTCGCGACCTCCAAGGTCAAGGCTGTGTTTAGTATTGAAAATATTTAGTATGCAATATACTTAGCAACGTATACACCATGTCCTGGAATTAACGCACTATATTATATTATAATCATAATAGATACACAGAATTTTTATTATTATGTACAAAAGATTGTTTATTGTTTATTTATTAAATTAGTTATACTAATTGTGGGAGAAAATTGGAACGTGGAAGTGTAACTGTAATTTACGTACTTTTAATTATTGTTGCGATAAAAAATTACCTATATTAAAAATGAAAGAAATCGATTCAGTAAATGATTCTGAACATACTACTCAAAATCAAAATATTTTATTTCACATAAACGTACATGGGCACTTATGAAACGTCAGAAGCTAGGTGCACGGTTCGAGTTAGTCGTTTCCTATGGAGAAGAGCCGGCAAGAAACTCCACGGTTACACTTTTAAAAATAATTGGCTTTACAATATTATTAAATAACAGTGATCATAGGTATGGGAGGACAGTGTAGGCCTTTCAACAATTACCAGGTACTTAACAAAATAGAAAACCGCCAACAAATCTACACTCTACTAGGCCTACAACGTTCTCACATTCACAAAATATAAAATAATCTAAGTATATAAAATATTAATGACATGATTGCAATTACAACTACAGTAACATATCTGAATAAATATCATGTCCACAAAAGCCACTAATAAATAATTAGTAATGTACACTAATTAATAAAAATGTGATGTCCGAAAAATGGGCTTCATAAAACACTGTACATTGTAGGTATGGTTGATTTTGGATATGTAAAAAAATCACGGCAGTATTATTGTATTATGCGAGGTTTTTCGAGCGTGCATTTTTGTTCTTGAGGTGGCAGCTGGGCGCGAGTAAATTGTGCCGTGAATTTCGTTAATTTTGGGTTGAAAATTATATATTTTACGATATTAACAATGTTAAATCCGACAGACATTACATCATCATAGACGTTTATTTTGATATGATTTTCAATACATAATGTGGTATAATATTGAAATAAAATGATTTTAATCTACAAAATAAGGGTATGCTTGGATTTATTTTCTATCGAGCGAACTTTATCCAATTATGTAACGAGTACCTGACGAACCTACAGAAAGGTCTCAAAAGCAACATATAATTTTTTCACGTGTTTAATAATAACCGTTCCTAAATAAAATGACATTAAAATTACATTTCCTAGAGGTTGAACTTGAAGAACCTCGCCTTAACGAAGTTAAAAGGAAAACCAAGGAAAACTATTACCGATTGACTTTACAAGATAACGAGTAATAGGCAACCAACTTGCATTTGCAGTTGGAATGTGTGGGTGAACATGTATTTCAACTACAATGTTTAAATTTGTTCTTGGGATAAATTTGTCCCAACTACGGGACCCATCATTGTGCGGGGTGAAAATATGATTGACGTGTAATAGTGTGTGTACAAATAATAAAATCATTTATCATTTATGACATGTTGCGCCGACGATGATGATGATTTAATTTGACCCCTAAGTCTTGTGACAGTCTCGTGAAAAAACTTGTCTGTCACCATGTTTTATTACAATTGTCATGTTCTACGTTATAGAATTGTTATCTTGAAGATTAGTTTGTATCCGATGTTATCAGTGACTCGCTATCACAAATAAAGGCGTAGAGAGATCGCTAGTTTATTGTTTTTGTTCTACTGTAGAGCAAAGGCGTCTTCTCTCATTCTGCCTTTTAATATTGAAGATAACATCACGCCTGTTCTCCTCGGTTGGGCAGACGTGTTTAGTATCTACATCCACATTTCGCCAGTTATGTTTGATTCCCATGTAATAGGGGGCGAGCATTTGCCATCGACCGGGCACAAATCCAGACTCCGAGCTACTACTGAGAAATTCTCAATTGAGAAACCCAATAAGATTTTGCCCGACTTGAGAATTCAACTCAGGATCTCATGCTCAGCATTCGCCTCCTCTCTGTGAGAGGGAGTGGCCTGTTATCCACCGTGCGGGTTGGCGGATGTCGCGTGTCTTCAATTTTTTTAAATCTCGGACATGCCGGTTTCTTTACGATGTTTTCCTTCGCCGATTTGAGAGCAGTGGTGATTGAAACATAATAATTTACACAAAGATAGGCAGTCGTTCCATATAACATGCTAGTATTCAGCTGCATCTAGAGGAGCTCGTGGCTAAGTAATAACAACCGCACGGGTCGATCCGTCAGGTTAAGCTACGCTTGCCGGGGTTGGTCCGTGTATGGGTGACCATCTTTACATACCGAGACTCCTCCGTGCCTCGGAAAGCACGTTAAGCCGTTGGTCCCGGCTGTCATTCGTGGATCTTTGACAGTCGTTACGGGTCGTCAGAAGCCCAAAAAGTCTGACAGCCAGTCTTACCAAGGGGTATCGTGTTACCCAGTTACTGGGTTGTGGAGGTGAGATAGGCAGTCACTCCATGTAATATTCAGCTGCATCCGGTTAGACTGGAAGCCGACCCCAACATAGTTGGGAAAAGGCTAGGCAGATTGATATTATTCAGCTGCATCTAGTTATACTAGACACGAAGCAACAAAATTCGATATAAACTATATTGTAAAAAAAAAACTTCATAAAAAAAAAAACTTGTTTTTGTTTTTTTTTTTTTTTTTTGTATAAAGTTTAATTTGTTTTCACTTTTTATTACCTACCCCACACCAATTCGTATACCACTACTTGCTATGTAAATATGTAAACAACATCACGTATCAAAAATATGCTTTATTAATTATTATTTTTAATATTATCTATCAGCAAGGTAACATAACATTCTTTTTTCTCTGTAACTTATTTTAGATATAATATTTTTACTTTGACTTTCAATCTTTTAATTTTTATAAATAATAATAAATAAAAAATATTGTTTGTTGCATAAACAAACAATATTTTTTATTTATTATTATTTTCAAGTCTAGCTATTGAAACATTTATAATTAAATTTGCAGTTACACTTAACAATTAATTGACGAAATTTAAACCGAACATTCGGCAAGATCCACATTCGGTGCAACACTAATATTAATCACAAAAGCACAATATTTTGTCAAATAAAACCCACAATTTCTTGTCTAATCAATACGTTTTAAAACTAAACCACTGACTGAGATCGCACCATCAATTTTGGTTGTAATGTCGTCATGTAACTCGTGTGCTATGTCGTCGTCGTCTCCTCGTGTGTCGTTGTGTACGTCGTTTTTGTATACTAAATTCAAAAGGATTTATGACATCGACAAAACAACTTGATTCACCCTTTTTTGTGGGTGGGAAATTATCTAATAACGTCTCCCGCTCTGGGCGGAGGGCGTGTCAGACTTTTACTGAATAAAACCCACCCGTGTTCCTTCAGTTGCCTTTGTGCCAGGGCCTTGTATCCCTTTCGGACAAACCCGCAACCCTGGCAGGAACTCGATTCACCAGGTAAAATTCAAACTCCTTTACAACGGAATCATCCAATCACAGCGCTTGCTTTTGCACCAAGTGACCTTACGATTAGTATGGCGACTTGTGTAATTGTGTTTTAAAAATCATCAATAACTCGATTGCCAGAAAAATCGTTTTAGCTAGATTTGAAATTATTCCCCTCATATAACATAGTTCCTACTGCTGGGACACAGGCCTCCTCTGTGAGATGTACCACCACGCTGGGACAGTGCAGATGTTGAGGTATGGTTACTATTAGTATTTCTACCAAAACTTATGATTTAAAAAGTATTTTTCTATATTTTCAGGTAGCAATAAAAATTATAGACAAATCAAGATTAGATGAAGATAATTTAAAGAAAACGTTCAGAGAAATAGCCATCATGAAGAAATTAAGACACCCACATATAGTACGATTATATCAGGTAAGAATTAATCCTTTTATTTGTATCAAATAATAATAATACCAGCGTGTTACTGTCCAACTACAGGGCAAAGGCCTCGTCTCAAACGGAGAAGTCAATAATCACCACGCTATGCTCAAGACGGGTTAGCGATTTCAAACTTATATTAATTACTATAGCTGCTGCCCTCGGCTTTATGCCAAAATACTTCTTATAACATCAGTTATCTGCCAGTGAAAGTCCCGTCGAAATCAGTCCAAACGTTTCAGAGATAAGCCGGAACAAATGGACAGACAAAAAAAAAAGTTTTATTTTTATAAATACCGTATTTACTTTCATATGTATTTAGTAAAAAAAAAAAACTGTTATTTTGGCATTACAAACAGACTATAGTTTTGCAAACTATCGTGTTAAAAAGGGCTTTCACTGTAAGCCCTTTTATTCTCTCAAATATCTTTTTTTATTAATTTTTAAATAAATGACATTTTTTTTTTGTGCTAAAGTATTAAATAAATAAATAAACCTAAAGTTATTTAAGAAAATAAATGAAAATTTACCATTAATTTCACCCGTATCTCCGAAACTACAGAGCCAAAAATTTTGAAAAAAAAAAAAAAACTTAAGCTAGTTCTATACTTAAAGATAGTTAGAAGAGTATAATAGTCTTAAAATGGTAAACCAGTCAATATTGTGAGATAACATATTTCAACTACAATGTTAAGTAATTAAGTTTGTTCTTGGGATAAATTGGTCCAATTACGGAACAGCGTTCATTGTGCGTGGTTCGACACGCACTTGGCCGATCAATCCAGTACATTTCACAAAACAATTTTACAAAGGCTTACAAACAACGCACCCCAAAAGATCCTTGTAGCACTTCAGTCAGAAGCCCAAAAGTCTGACAACCAGTCTTACCAAGCGGTATCGTGTTACCCAGTAACTGTGTTATGGCGGTCAGATAGGCAGTATTCAGCTGCATCCGGTTAGACTGGAAGCTGACCCCAACATACATCGTTGGGAAAGGGTAGGCGAATGATGACTTATATACAGGGTGGATTTTTGAGACCCGGTAGTAAGGGTAGGTACCTTATCCGTTGTAGTTACAGGAAAACGGTTTCAGGAGACTATCCTTATTTTTTTGAGAAATTTTGATCTCCAATCAAAGATTTTGAAAAAAAAAAAAGTAGATACATTCAGCAAGAAAATGAGCCTTTTTCACTAAAACTTTTTTCTCTCTCTGATATAATACTTCAAATCTCACAGGGTAAAACTAAGAACCAATCAGAATAAGATTTAGTCAGTAAGCAAAAATCTAGCGCGATATCGCGGGTGCGACAGGCAGTGCGACCCTTATCGCGCCCGCGATATCGCGCTAGTGTGTGAGAGTCATTAAGGATATTCAATGTTACTAGAGCGACTCTTCAATCAACTCAGTCTATCTCAGTCCACTGCTGAACATAGGCCTCTCCCATGCTGCGCCACAACGCCCTGTCCTCCGCCTTCCGCATCCAGTCTATCCCAGCCACCTTTTTGAGGTCGTCGGTCCATCTAGCTGGGGGGCGTCCCACGCTCGCTTGCCGATGCTACTACTAGAGCGACTCTTGTTTTTGCAAAAACCCTATGTTTTTCTAGTAAGATAGAGAAATGTTTTCACCACTGTCTAATTATTCGTGTTTTCTTAATATCCCTAGGGCTTTCGCGAAAATTCGAATTATCAAATCATCCTACGATAACATAACTTTCTTTACGATATGTCCTCCTGAATGTGGGGTCATATTAAATTAATATTTTTTTCATAATCTTGCAGGTTATGGAAAGCAGCCACACAATATATTTAGTAACTGAATATGCCCCGAATGGAGAAATTTTCGGTAAGTCATTATTTACTTGCGAAGCAAGGTCCCTAATAGAACACATTATCAGTCAAAATCTGAATGATTTGAAGGATATTGCTAATCCATTGCTTCATAAGTTCGAAAAATTTATCTGCTTAACAACGAAAATAACGCAATGAAAGTTGTTGAACTGTCAAAACGAAACCCATTCTTACTGTGTGTTACGCGATTCAAACGCAGGTCTTTTTAGGTGCAACTTAATTGCGATCGATCGGCGTTGATAGTCGATATTGATCGCCTCAAACATAATCGATGGTCGAACGATGCATGTACGTAATCCGGCTGTCATGCACCACACTGCATCGATCTTAATAGTCAAAGTTATAGATTGACCTCCATCTAGCTGCACATTGCTTTAGTCTACCAAAAGTTTTATAAATCACCGAAATTAGTCTTATTCGGTTAACATCACCTACAATTTTATTCATCACCAAGTAGGAATAGCCTAGTGTCTCGAGTTCGAACCCAAGGCACGCACCTCTGACTTTTCGGATTCATGTGCGTATTGTATAATTATCACTAGCTTAAAAAAACGGTGAAGGAAAACACCGTGAGTCAACCGGCATGCCTGAGAGGTATTTCTCGACGGCATGTGCCAAGTCAGAAGCCCATGGACAGCATAAAAACTGACACCAGGATAGTTACTAACCACACGAAAAGAAGATCACCAAACCAATGAGGGCTACCGTTTTTGTGCTCACCAGTTAGCGCTACTGTCGAGTAAGGTCCTGAAGTGTAGCTGCTAAAGTTTGTTGCGACGGGCGTGAAAACAAAGTTTACATTTAAATCATATTTAATACCTTAAAACCGTACCGTAAACATATCGAGCATGCCGCAGTGTTGCGCAGTCCCGTTTTGTTCGGAAAAAAAGAGAGAATTAATAATATATTTGCCTTTTCCGATTCTACAATTACGCTTTCATGGATTCATTCCTCACCGCACAAATGGAACATTTTTGTTAGTAACCATGTCGCTAAATGTCAAGAAAATCTTGATCCTAAGCATTTTTATCATATTAACGGAAAGGAAAATCCTAGTGAATGTCTGCCTCGAGGTCTTCTACCTGAACAGTTACTAAACCACGATTTATGTTGGCATGGCCCGGAGTGGCTTCTGCGCCCATCTGCTGAGTGGCCTATCACTCCTTCTTAAGGATAAAACTATCTCACTGACATTAATTGACTCGTAACTCATATTTGCCATAGTTAATCTCAGGTATTGCAAAATATTCACAATATTAATCTTATTTGAAATAAACCCGCATAGTCCACCCACAAATAGTGACATTTGACAATTCAAAAACCTCATACTACACTAGCGCCTCTAGTGGCGAATTCATATGCGATATAAAGTAAATACCTATAACATGTAGGTACAATGAAAAAAAAAAAATACGTGTGTTTATTGGTCCATTTCTTACCACAATCGGAAGTAGTTGAGGGCGGGCGTTATGGGTGACTGGACTGTCTTATGCAACTTCTGACGCTGAGAAAGTGCTGATGCTCAGCCTGATATGGATAAACGATATTTTTTCGTCATCATCTACAGTATTTTTTACACATCCAAGTTAACATGCGTAGTACGACTGAATCCTGTCGTCGCATCATCTCGTGCCAAAACGGAATACGTTTACGCATAGTCAGTTCTCGCTTCGTCACGAGATGATGCGACGACAAAACCTTGTCACGCGTGCTTATAAGCCTGGCTAGTTTTTTTTCCATCATGTTAATTAATAATTTCTCAATCCACAGACCACCTAGTATCCCGAGGTCGCATGACAGAGCCCGAAGCGGCGCGCGCCTTCGCACAAATGGTGGCCGCAGTGGGCTACTGCCACGCGAACGGGGTCGTGCACAGGGACCTTAAGGCAGAGAACTTGCTGCTGGATAAGAATATGAACATAAAGGTTAGTGTTATTAAAAAACAACATGTGGTGGCATCTACAACGCGACATGCGAACTACACATCACACAGTACACGAACGTCACATAAAATCCTGCATCGCGCAAGCAAAGTTATCCGCCCGACTAGCATACGTACAACACCCCGACATCAAGCGTCGGGCCCACCAGACACAACATCCGTCTGGTCGGAGGATCCTCCCTTTCCTATGGAGGATGAGGCACTTTACACCCTGTTCCTCATACCTACATACACATAACATAGCGCACAAATGGTGGCCGCGCTAGGCTTCTGCCACGCAAATGGGGTCGTGCACAGATTAAGTGGAGCTGTCCAGTCAGTGCACGCATTTGTCAGTAAATGTGCAGCTCAACTCAGAACTTAAGGAGCTCAACGATTCGGCGAACAATACCAAAGAAAGGACATTTGGGTTATAAGCTGCATAAATTACTCGAACTGCCAGACCACGATAAAAACTAACTGAGACAAAACACAAAACAAAAGAAATTAACTATGACCCACATAGTCTTCACATACACAATAATTAAAATAATATAATACTTTACAAAGTGAATGTTCATTTCATTGTATAAGAATTATAATCATTAGAAACAGCAATACAACTCCTTAAGTTAGAATTGTCCTCAAATATCATGATTTCATGAAATAGTTATTCAATAGGGTAACTTGGTCTTAGAGAGTTGTATTGATGATTTTTATGATTATAATTCTATCAATAAATATTTTTTTCTCAAACATGCATGGAAATATTGTCATTATTTTCGAAAAAAGAACACGCGAATTAGGTATCGAATTTACGGACAAAGAAAATCAAATCCATTGCAGGAGCGTTTTTGGAATTTGGAACATTACAACGCTCCAGCAATGTTTTATTTCCCTGCATTCTTTTGAGAAAAGCACTATATATGCCTCGGTGGAAATGGCAATTGTCTGTCTCGCATTAGTCTGCCTCGCCTACGGCTCGGCCTTCAAACTCATACTCGACCTGCAATTGCCTATTTCCCGGCCTTTGCAATAATGCACTATTACGGTCGCGAATCATATTTAGAATTAGATCAAAGTACAACCGGATACTGAACAACAAATTGCAAAAAAAATAATTTCCCGGGCTACCCTTAAGTTTTCGCCTTAGGCTTAAAGATATTAAAATGCAAAGAATATAACGATATGGGTATCAATTACTATTTTTCAATGTTGCCACCTAAAAGTATTATTTTTCATGCCATATAGATTCTGTATGAATCTCATAAAAATATAAATTGTTTTTTAATAGCTATCTCTCACTTGAACATTCCTTAACGCTTCAGCTATGAAAGAAATCTCTGAAATATAGTCTAGCTATATGAAACATTGTTTTTACATGAAGAATGTCTTAGATCTTGCATAGTAATTAATAATCTTATATAATAAAGAAAGAAAAAGTATTTATTGGGACTTGAACAGGAAGATCACAAACTAAACTAAACACACAAAGATAAAAGTATTAAAAAAATATACATATAAAGAAAAAATAAACAAGGTCCTGTACGAGGCTAAAGGCTCCATCTCAGCACGATGCTGCGACATAAGTGTCGCAGCGCTATAATAGTATTTATGGGCTATTTTTTATTGGTAGGGTGACCATTTTAACATACCAAGACCCCTCGGAAAGCAAGTTATGCCGTTGATCTTGGTCTCGGCTGTCATTCGTGGATCTTTGTTATGGGTCATCAGAACCTCGAAAGTGACATCCAGTCTTACCAAGGGGTATCGTATTAAACAGTTACTGGGTTGTGGAGGTCAGATAGGCAGTCGCTCCATTTAAAATACTGGTATTAAGCTGCATCCAGTCAGAATGGAATCCGACCATTGTTGACCGAATCATTGTTGGGAAAATGCTAGGCAGATAGACAATGTTGAATGTATGTATAGGCTTTCTCGGTGGTCTAGTAGTTGCAAGCGCTACTGCTGAGCGGTTCCTGGGTTCGATCCCTAGGCCGAGGAAAGTGTTATTAAGTTTTTCTTTAGGAAATGTCGCAGTAGTAATAGCAGCCTGGGAGATTTCGTGTCTAGTACTAGACTCGCCCACGACTTACTTAAACAATTGTACAAATGTGATTGTATTGTATTACGACTCTGCTTAACCCTCCAAGCATTTTGCCAAAAACAGGTCACAAATCATGGCTGCTACTGTGAAACTTCTTATATAAAAAAAGGTTTTTTTTTTTTATTGTTGCCCCACACTATGAATTTCTCCTGTATTGTCATACAAATATTTGTTCCGTGCGGGAATCGAACCCGCGACACGCAACGCAGCAGTCAATGTGATTTACATTACCCGACCCTCTTGGGGTATCGAATCCAGGATCCCACACTCAAAAGTTTGCGTATACAACCAATAGACAAACTTGCCAATTTTTAAAAAGTCATCACCGCCTAAATGTACCCAATGTTACAAACCCTGACCTACCTCATTGTAATTTTTCTTTGTGTGTTCCCGTTCGTTTCACTGCCGTCGTCCCACATCGGGGTTTTAATTAATAATATAATAAAATGTGTTAAGTAAGTGTTTCTTACCATTGTATAGTCAGACTCAGATTATATACTGGGACCAAATAGCACATAAAAATAAAATTACTAAATTATTCTCGTTGGTCCCACTAACAAAGTCAGTGGGACGAACGGGTATAAATTTTGAGTTGGAATACACGGTTTTCTTTGCCCCCTTTTATTTCCCCAGCTGGCAGATTTTGGCTTCAGTAACGAGTACACAGCAGGATCGCCCCTCGCCACGTGGTGTGGCAGCCCCCCTTATGCGGCCCCCGAGCTGTTCGAGGGCAGACAGTACGACGGACCTAAGGCCGATATTTGGGTAAGCACAGCCGTCTTATCAATGAGCCTTATGCTACCGACTTCCTAGATTAAAATTGTTTTTTAGGGTTCCATGCCACAAAAGGAAAAAACGAAACCCTTATAGGATTACTTGTGTCTCTGCCTGTCTATCCATCGGACTTTACGGACCAAGAAAATCAAATCCAATGCAGGAGCGTATTTTGAATTTGGAACATTACAACGCTCCAGCAATGTTGTATGAAACGGCGTGCTGGGGTTATTAAATACTCATTGATTGGACCTCTTTTATCATTCTTGGCATACCAAAGTACGTCTCTTTGCTTAGGACAAATTGCGTTCACGTGGCTGTATAGCCATATAGCCTTTCGGTACAGATTAAAAAAAAAAAAAAAAAAAAAAGAAAATTCGTCTTGATTTGTTATTTACATTACATTAATTAATAAATATAATTTTAATAATTAAAATGAGTTCCAATGGTTCAGAGAGTGAAATGGAGATTGATTTTACTCCACCAGATTAAAATCAGAAGCAAAATTGGCAATGGAAAACCTGGTTCCAGCGAAGTCAAAAGAAAAATACATGAAAGTAGGTATATGCAAATTTTATGATTTGGAAAAACGAGAAAAAAGTGAACATTTTTAGATTGCTAAAACTAAAAAGGCTTAAGGGCAATTTATTCCATGCTGAAATGTAAATAATAATGTTCATGTTAAAAACGGCATTAACTTGAAAAATTATGGAAAAACTGCTGGTCCTGCTCCATAGGACAATTTAGAGTCTAGACAAAATCAAACTGGTTGCTAATTTAACTGTATAATTTATAATTTTTATGATATTAATTTTATTTTCTGTGATTAATATTTTAACTCACACACTGACTTATTATATGTTGTTTTTATTTTTTATTTTTTTGGGAAATCATATACAATGTTTGTAAATATGTGAGCACTATGTACCCATCGCATTTATAAATTTTCTGTTATTACTTTACTTTTCATTCTTTTTACCAATTGTGGTAAGTAATTTTGATGAATTTTTTTATATTTTTTATTTTTTTTATTCTAGGTACATAGTCTTCACCTATAAATATTAATTAATGTATACAAACTATTGTTAACATTTTAAAAGAGTAAGTATGGAGTTTCTTGCCCATTCTTCTCCATACATAACTACATTTTCGAAGGCGCAACTAGAATCAATTAACTATTCATGTAATTTTTGACGTTCAGAAGTGCATCTTCGTGCCTATTTGAAATAAATTATTTGACTTTGGCTTTGCTTTTCTTAAACGACAATCGACTGGATTCAATAGCTTAAAATCGAAAATTTTTACCGACGAAAACATAAAGCAATTTCCAATTAAAGCCCCAGATGATATAGGTATATTTAGCGACAAATTAAAAGTATAATATGTTTTATTTCCCTGCATTCTTTTGAGAAAAGCACTATATATGCCTCGGCAGAAATGGCAATTGCCTGTCTCGTATTAGTGAAACTCATACTCGACCTGCAATTGCCAATTTCACGGCCTTTGCAATAATGTACTATCTCGTTTGAATTTATATAGTCGAATGTTTTTCCTTTGTCCTCTAGGAACTCAACCACAACAGTGGCCAGCACATCAAACTATACAAAACTGTGAAACTCCAAACGATTTTAAACTTTAAAATGTTGATAATTAAGTTCAAAATCGAACGAGAAAATTTGACAGTTTGTGGTAATTTGATGTGCTGGCCACCGTACTATAAACAATGTTCCACTTTTTGAGTATTTTTTGGTCTACCCACCAAATAAAATTGAAGTGTCTGTTTATAATGTCAAAATACGGTAATTAAAAAATAATAATTGTAACGGCGGTTTTTGTAGTTCCACTGACGAGTGGTTGGCTGTACCAAAAGTGTAGCAGCTTCTTTTCTTCTGTCCTTTTTGACCGACTTCTAAAAAGGAAGAGGTAATGTTTTAGATTTCTAATTTCAAATGTTTTCTCTTCCTTTTTCAGTCACTCGGCGTAGTCCTATACGTGCTAGTGTGTGGAGCACTACCGTTCGACGGCAGCACGCTACATGAGCTAAGAAGCGTTGTGCTGAGCGGAAAGTTTAGGATACCCTACTTTATGTCGCAAGGTGAGTTGTAATGTAGTTGTAGTGTAGTGTAGTGTAGTTTTAATGTAGTGTAGTTTTAATGTTGTTGTAGTCCTATGAGAACAATGCTAAAAATATAATCATAAACCAAAAGAAACAACAAAATAAAGTGATTCAAACAATTTAAAAAAAAAATCCCTCATGGAAAACAGGCATAATATTTAAAAAAAATCTTTATTCTCATTGTTATAAGGTTGCTGTCAGACATAAAATAACTGTCAAAGGCTTGTAGTATTTTTCCTAGACTGCCATATTGTTCATTTTCTCACCTCTCTTTCTTCCCAACAGACTGCGAACACCTAATCCGTCACATGCTGGTAGTAGAGCCAGAGAAGAGGCTCTCCCTCCGCAGTGTGGTGAGACATAGATGGCTCGCGGCGCACCAGCCAGGCCCGGGGCCAGGCCATTATGGTGAGTTATACATTATAGTATAGTTACTTAGCCACGACCCCTCTGAAGATACTTAGACACGAGGTCTTCAGAAGATACTTAGCCACGAGTCCCTCAGAAGATACTTAGCCACTTTCAGAAGATACTTAGCCACAAGCCCTTCAGAAGATACTTAACCACAAGCCCATCAGAAGATACTTCGCAACAATCCCTCTGAAGATGCTTAGCCACGAGCCCTTTAACGTTAGTCACGTGCTCCTCAGAAGATACTAAGCCACGAGCCCCTTTGAAACTAGCAGCGATACAATGACTAGATAGGATCATATGGACATCCGTTCAGCGCCAAATCCGTCACATGCCAGTAGAAGAGGTTCTCTCTCCGCAGTATAGCGAGATATAGATGGCTCGCCGCGTACCAGCCAGCCCGTCGGGGCCCGGCCATTATGGTAAGGAGAAAAACATATTTAATTGCTCCTCTTAAAACGAATTGACCTTATTTTGTTCGGTTTTTTAAATTTAATGAAGCCATAAAAATAAATAGAAAAAATTTTTAGTGTTTGTTTTGTTAAGAGAGTACCGAGCGCGCTAAGTTTTATTGTAATCCTTAAAATGGAAAATAGTGGCCACTAAGCTCCGTTTTAAGGTTAATAAATATTAATAATGTAAAATGACTTGGTAACGTATAGTCTTGTGGAGCACAATGTAACATGCTTATTTTCTGCATTTTTACTCTAAAATAAAAGTAATCACCAAACAAACGATGAGGGCGCCACTGCGCGCTTGGTACCCTCTTAATAAATAAGGCTCTTTTTGACTTTCTGGCTTTCTATTTTAGTTGGTCGCAGTAACTAAGCTAAGGTACCTCGACCAAATGGGTTAGGTTAGAACTGTGACCAACTGCTACATTCAAGTTAGTCGCAGTTACTTGGCTATTTAGTATTTTAGGCCAACGCAATGGGTGGATCAATAAATTACAACTCCTACATATTACGGTTATTTAATCACGAGCACCTCTGAAATTAGTATACCACAAGCCCCTTAAAGTTACTTAGCCACGAATCCCCTAACTTAACTTAGCCACGAGTCACCTATATTTGCTTAGCCACGAGCTACCTACATTTGCTTAGCCACGAGCCCCTAAAGTTACTTAGCCACGAGCCCCTAAAGTTACTTAGCCACGAGCCCTAAAGTTACTTAGCCACGAGCCCCTAAAGTTTCTTAGCCACGAGCCCCCTAAAGTTACTTAGCCTCGAGTCCCTCTGAAAGCTGTAGGCAACAATACGATGCATACCTACTGTCGCACAGACGCGTGGGGCGGCGCGTGTTCGTGCCACGTGAACGGCGCGCAGCGCACGGACGCGGCGCAGCGCGACACCGTGGTGGCGCACATGCTGACGCTGCCGGGCCTCACGCCGAGGCATATAGAGCAGGTGAGATAATAGTACCAGGCAACAATAGCATGAACTGTCGCACGGACGCGGCGCAGCGCGACACCGTGGTGGCGCACATGCTGACGCTGCCGGGCCTCACGCCGAGGCATATAGAGCAGGTGAGATAATAGTACCAGGCAACAATAGCATGAACTGTCGCACGGACGCGGCGCAGCGCGACACCGTGGTGGCGCACATGCTGACGCTGCCGGGCCTCACGCCGAGGCATATAGAGCAGGTGAGATAATAGTACCAGGCAACAATAGCATGAACTGTCGCACGGACGCGGCGCAGCGCGACACCGTGGTGGCGCACATGCTGACGCTGCCGGGCCTCACGCCGAGGCATATAGAGCAGGTGAGATAATAGTACCAGGCAACAATAGCATGAACTGTCGCACGGACGCGGCGCAGCGCGACACCGTGGTGGCGCACATGCTGACGCTGCCGGGCCTCACGCCGAGGCATATAGAGCAGGTGAGATAATAGTACCAGGCAACAATAGCATGAACTGTCGCACGGACGCGGCGCAGCGCGACACCGTGGTGGCGCACATGCTGACGCTGCCGGGCCTCACGCCGAGGCATATAGAGCAGATGAGGGAGGGACCCACTGCTGGCCAGAAGGGGCTAACATGTGTGAAATCGACCAGGCTGATCTAACAAAATACTATTCCCCCCCGCATAGAGAAAAATCTGAAATTATTCTATGTGATAGAAGTTCATGCAAACATTACAGGAAAAATAAAACGATGTCTCTAAATAGCACACTTTCAGAAATCATCAACAAAAATTACATTAGTTCCTCTACCGGTCAAGAGATAGCGCTGACCTAAAACTGCAATATTCTACACCGCAGTGTTAAAATTCTCTGACGACTATGGGCCTCACCGATGAAAATTTTAAAACATTTCACGGTTCACGACCAAAATCTCCACCTTCCTACCTACGCGCAGGTTGCTTTGGGTGAAGCACAGTGTTTTTTCTGGGCACTGAACTATTTAGGTACCTATACGAATGAAGCTATATATGATGGTACGGAACCCACGGTGCGCGAGTCCGACTCGCTCTTGACCGGGTTTTTTTTTTAAATAATTGGCGACACTTCTGAGGCGTTTCTGTATTCGGTATCTAGTAGTAAAACAAAAAGAAACTAATTTCTAAAAACAGCAGTGGTCCAGTGGTCACTGACTTACGAGACGCTTTACTTTGTGCAAATATTTTCATCACCACTGTTCCCAAAACGGTGAAGGAAAACATCGTGAGGAAACCGGCATGTCCTAGAACGAAAAATTCGAAGACATGTGACATCTACCAACCCGCTCTGGGCCCGCGTGGTGGATTATGGCCCACTTCCTCTCACTGAGAGGAGGCCGCAGTCCCAGCAGTGGGAACATTATGGGCTAATTATGCTTCTAAAACAGTGTTTTTCAACCTTTTTCATGACACGGCCCCTTTAGTATGAAGAAATATTTCGCGACCCCCATTGCCTTTTTTTCGTGTATTTTATTTTGTGACAAATATTCAATCCAGCCATTGATATATTAGAAGGAGGAAGATATGTTACGCGCTAACATCGCAATCAGTAAACCTGGGCTCGGCGCACGACTAAGATTATGAATGACCATTGCATGACGTGGTAGCACAAACATGGCGAAGCAAACATTAAATATTATTATAACTTTCAACAAATTAGCATTTTTGGCTGTATTTACGAGTGGTAAGTAATCCCGTGTCTTATTTTTCTTCCTTGTATTATTAAAACACTGTAAACTTTATTGTTTTTTTTTACTGCAGTAGCTTTCTCAACCTTTTGCAACTCCGCTATAGAAGCTTCGCGACCCACACGTTGAAAAACACTGTTCTAAAATAATAATTACAAATAAACAACACGGGGTCAACGCCCACTGAAGTTTCACCAAGTAATTTCAAACGACCCTGGATACAAATGACTAACTACAACTTTAGGCAGTAATCCAACAGACACAAGAAACAGACCAATACATCCTCCCTTTTCGTTAGAAGAGCTTCACTACTTGTTCCCCCACTTCCAAAATCTTAATTATGTAATCTCTAAAACTAATATTTTTGTACAGGCAATCCAAGAAGATCGTTTCGACCACATATCAGCCATCTACCACTTATTAATGGACAAGATACATCAACGGACGAGTGCGAGAAATAGCCTGCAGCATAGAGGTACTTAATTATTATTATTACATAATTATTCCAAGAGTTTTTCAATCAAAATGTTAATCTGATGCGCACCACAAAGACATTTTCATTGAATGCTCACTTGAAATGTCTCGCTGGTGGCGGCGTGTGTTGGATCATTAAATTACCTCCAAAATGGTTGAGCTGAATGGTCCATGCGTCATGTTCGTGAACTTGAACTTGTCATGTCTTACCTGCTACGGCTTAATTTATTTTTGAATTGTTTTTAGGGTTTCCTACCTCAAAAGGAAAAAACTGAACCCTTATAGGATCACTCGTGTGACAGTCTGTCTGCTTGCCCGTCTGACACAGCCAATTTGCTCCGGATCCACTGGGCCAATTAAGTTGTTTAAAAAAGATAAATATAAAATATTATTATTAAAGAATATAAAATTGCTCCGAATCTACTAGGCCGGTTAAGTTGAAATTAGGTAAACATATGAACTTCTGTAATCTAAACACGGACGTGTAACCAAAATAAATACATTTTGAATATGAGGATCACTTTTGGGAATAAATATATAAATTTAAAAAAAAGTTTTGCAAACTGTACCGTGTGACTTATCAAATTAAAGAGCTTATTGTATGGATTTCAGATATATATTTTTTAATCATTTTAAAATATATACTTTTAAAGTTATTTAAGAAAATAGATAAAAAATTACCATTCAACCCCATATCTCCGAAACTACTGAGACTGTAACTTTGAAAAAAAAAAAATACAGAAAATTGTACTTTACAGATTACAGAAAAACTTAAAAAAAAAAACCGTTACCATTAGAGAATACCACTATTGAACCAAAGTCATGTGCTTTATATTATTGTTACAGATTCATTAGACTCAACGACTGGCCAACCTCTGGATCTCACTAGCTGTAAGGTAAGTTTAACTTCAAAAATTGTTTGAATATTTTATGAAAATAACTACAGATTTACTCTTCTTTTTTTTGGGTCTTAACTAATTCTGTCAATTTTAATATAAGTCATCACAAGCTTTTTTTTTTAGTCCAACCTAATTCTGTCAATTGATATATATATAAGTATTCACAAGCTCTTTTTTGAGCCCAACCTAATTCTGTCAATTTTAGTATAAGTCATCACAAGCTCTTATTTTAGGTCCAACCTAATTCTGTAAATTTTAGTATAAGTCATCACAAGCTCTTATTTTAGGTCCAACCTAGTTCTGTCAATTTTAGTATAAGTCATCACAAGCTCTTTTTTTTTGGGGCTAACCTAGTTCTGTCCATTTTAGTATAAGTTATCACAAGCTCTTTTTGGGTCCAACCGAATTCTGTCAATTTTAGTATAAAGTCATTACAAACTCTTTTTTTGGGCCCAACCTAATTCATAACATGAAATTATGACATTTGAGGCGAATTCTAACTTAGGAGTTGTATTGCTGATTCTTATGATTATAATTCTTTGTTACGGCTTTGTTTTAATCAACATACAACCTGACACTTGACTGAAAATTTGACTACCTTAGCGCATCCCCATTAAGGCAAAAAATACTCCATAATGTCTTTAATCTATATTTATTTCTACGCATAACATCTTCTATCTCCTTCTAGAACGTAGAAGAAGAACAAATGGATGCAGAAGAGTCCACAGCACAAGACTGCCTCGTCACAGTACCGTGTGAACCAGTAGACTATCTGACTGACGAGCCTGAAAACTTGGAAAAGGTATAATCACTATTTTAAGTTATGTTAAGGTTGATTTTTGAATAGTCAATTAATTTTTGATGTACACACATACATAAAATCACGCCTTATTCCCATGGGGGTAGGTAGAAACTATGCCACCTGCTACGCTCCTTACATTTTTGCTTCGTTTACGTTCATACATCTGGTCATACACGCACGCCGGTTGCGAGTACTATGCACCTGACCTTCCTGAAGAGCATCACCAATTAGGTCACTTATGTGTCCTCCTAGGGATTTAATTATGTTCTGTATAAAAGCTGTCGAACAGTTTTGCCAAAAATTAGAATAACTACTTAAGCTTTTTACTCTAGTTGTCATTGTTATTATTGTTGTTGCTAGTCGTGTTGTGCGATTACGCTTTGGGTGATAATCAGATCGATACTACTATTTAATGTAATCCTACTGATATACTGTGATTGTAACCTGTTGTAGTTGCCTTGTGAATAAATAAATAAATAGTTTGGGGACCACCGTCCAAACAAACTAACTGTCAATGTAGTTACAGATACAATAATTATGTAATAGTTGTAAGTTCATCTTTGTTAGAATGAACAAAATGTTCTTTTCAGGGTACTGTACCCGAAGGGTGCCAAACCGAACCCTATTACTAAGCCTCGGCTGTCCATCCGTCTGTCTGTCAGCGGTCTGTTGTATCTCATGAAGCGTAATAGTTAGACAGTTGAAATTTTCACAAATTGTCCATTTCTATTACCCCTACAAGTAATAAAAATTTAACAAAGTTAGGACACCATAAAAACATGTTTTTTTTTTCGGCGTTTTTTGCTCGATCATTCGGTACTTCGAGTGCGACTCGCACTTGGCCGGTATTTTATTCTTCCAGTACAAATATCAAACTTTACGCTATCAACATCTAAATTTAATTTCTCCCTTCCAGTTCGGCTCCACAGTAAGCCCAGTAATCGAGGAGCCACCTTCTCAGCCAGTGCTGACCAGCCCCACGGAGACACACGCCACCAGGAGACACACGGTCGGGCCTGGAGACTGTAGACATACGCAGGTAATGATGGAGAGGGCACATGACGGGTATCGATATCGTATGAAAAAAATAACTAGAACAGTTTTTTGTTTTTGAACTGTACTTTCTCAACTATGTTGGGGTCAGCTTTCAGTCTAACCGGACGCAGCTGAATACCAGTATTTTAGATGGAGCGACTGCCTATCGGAACTGCACAACCCAGTTACTGGGTAACACGATACCCCTTGGTAAGACTGGTTGTCAGACTTTTGGGCTTCTGACTACCCGTAACGACTGTCAAAGATCTGCAAATGACAACCGGGACCAACAGCTTAACGTACTTTCCGAGGCACGGAGGAGTCTCGATATGGATGGTCACCCATACATAAACCGACCGCGGCAAGCGTAGCTTAACCTCCGTGCGACTGTTATTATTTAGCCGCGAACCTCTACATCATTTATTTCTACATACAAAAATGTAAGATGAAAATGTACGCAACAGTGTCGTGTAAGCGAATGTGAGCACGCTTCAAGCGAATGTGAACCTTAGTTGAATACGTATAAAGTTCGTATTCGTATGAAGTTAACAGCTGCTTAGAGTTCTTTAGAGCCAGTAAATGTACGATATAATTGATTACAGGGCGGTGAGCTGGGAGTGTGTGGGGCCGCGTCAGCAGATCTACGGCCGTCACCGCTGTATGTGTCCGCGCACTTTAACGTAAGTAGAGTATTTATTAGGAATCTAGGTACGTGGAGTAATTTCCAGGATGTTTTTAAATGCATAATTTTCCATATTTCAAGATTATAGAGTATAAAAAAATCACAGAATTACCCATTTGCGGAAGGTTTTGTGACGGTATCTACATCGCCACTGACGTCACACAAAATCCTGCATCGCGCAAGCAGAGTTTACCGCGCGACTAGCGTATACACCGTGACATTTTAGTTGTTTTATAGGTGGTTCACCAGTGGGGTGCACAGAGATTTCAGACAGGGTATGCATAGCTAAAATAAAAAACATTACCCTCCTTCTGGGGCAGTCGGGTAAAATAAAAACTTACCTTAAATAAAAAATGGCCTTTGTTAAGCGACGAGCTGGATTCGTCATGACCACGGAATGTTAATTCTTGTTTACCCAGAAAACAAACTACATCAATAAACCGTTTGAAAATGTTTCTATTTCTTTCAACTTTCGCGTTGTGCCGTTCAATATCTAACTTAAACTGGCTATTCAAACTAGTCTCTATTCTACCTTTACCAAATGTTTGGAACTTCCAGCAGGATTCCAGGTGTTTTTCTGAAGAATCGTGCTTAGCAGCCGCTTTGTGAAAATTATTTAAATTGGAGTATCCGTTATAGGTCCAAACATTCTTTTTATCTTGTTTTATAAACAAAATACAAGGGAAACAATACAATGTGTTTGTGTGTACACAACCAGCTAGCAGCCAGTTAGCCAGTTATAATTATCATAAAACTATTTGTGAAAATAACGAGTAGCATTACCTTTTTTTTGAGTAAAATTCAACCCTAGTACACACCTTCCCTTTGCGATCAATTTAAATTTTTCCTCATTAGATAACGTCGAAAACGCGGCAGATTTTAATTTGCCATTTTTTACAATAAAGTTTATTGTGGATACTTATGAGTGGACCAGGTCCACTCATAAGTATTCGACATAAAGTATGGTGGCCACCACATCAAGTTACCACAAACTGTCTTTCCCGTTCGATTTTGAACTTAATCGTCTACATTTTAAAGTTAAAAATCGTTTGGAGTAATTTGGCAGTTTCGTGTAGCTTGATGTGCTGGCCAATGTACCTCTAGCCGCGGTAAAAAAAAGAAAGATTGCGATAGTAGTAAGAAACACATTTTTGCTCTAGGGTGAATGAACTCTGATAAAGATGTCGCTGCTCCATTCCGCGCCGCCCTTGGAACGCAAGGCTCGGACTGCGCTCGTCACAAGGTGTTTCAAACTACGTCATGCGTCATAATGAATAATATTTGCATATTTTAAATAATTCAAATCTCAAATCAATCACATTATTTAAAAAAAAAAGATTAGTAGTCATTGGATACATGAAGAGGGTTTCTGTTGTAAGCCGATTAAAATGCCATGGTGTATACAACGAGCCGACATCAACCGTCGGGCTGTAGCCCACCAGACACAACACCCGTCTGGTCGGAGGATCCTCCTTTTTCTATAGCGAATGAGTGAACGTTACTCCCTGTTCCTCATACCTCAGTCTAAATCGCAAAATGTCAACTTCATATTTTTGTATTTTTATTACTCAGGGGCTCCGGCCACAGATTTTTTGATCGCCAGATAACTTTCATCTGAAGAATAAATAAGGTAGTTACACATATATATATATATAATACACAGCAAAATAAATGTCAATTATTTTTCATACATCCCCCCTCTCCTTTATTTTAGCCTTCGCACATTTTCACATAATACTTCAGATTCAAGTTAAATACTGGTGTTCAGTTTCATCCGGTTAGACTGGAAGCCAACCCCAACTTAGTTGGGAAAAGGCAGATTGATTGACTTACACTTAATAATATTAGTATTTTGCCCTCCACAGCAACAAGCCTCCCCCAACGTCTCCATGCTCCCGAACACGAACTTGGCAGCCAAGTTACCGGCGGTACAACACCAGCCCCCGCGGTACTTCAGCGTTAAGGACCAGCACCTACTGAAGCCGCCGCACGCTATGCAGACACAAGGTAATATATTAAAAAAGATTTATAAAACCTTTAATTTTTTATTATTTTTTTATTTGTCACCCATCCATGGACTGACTTCGGCAACTGCAGCTTAACTTGCGTCTTCATTTTCACGAGCTCATTAACGTATTACGAATTAAATAAAAAATTGTCACCCATCCTATGACTGACCGTGACGAGCGCAACTTAACCTCGCAGGACGATTTTAATTATGCTTCGAGCCACTTATCTGGGTTGCTTTCTAGCCAGTGACATCAGATATCAGTCTTCTGACCCATCCAAATACTGCGGAGTAAATACTTTTGTAACAAACAACAAGAACAATAATTAAGCCATGCGTCGCATTTGTGCGAGAACAGCGGGGTAATGGGGCCTGTCGTATTTGTACTCACCAGTTAGCGCCACTGTTAAGGTCCTGTCAGTACTTGTATTTTATATGTTTTGGATATGTTTAAATACTCATTAGTTCATAAAATGTTTATTTTATTCATTTTAAAATATCAAATGAATATTTACATTATAATGTTCCTAAAATTGGCAAGCATTAAGCAGACAAATTTTATTCTTCCTCCAAGAGCTATGAAATCCTGAGTTGTTTACTTAAAATCTTAAGCCATAATTTATCAAGAATGGCACAATCTTTACATTACACGACGATATCTTTACACGACGTAGCGAGTTCAAATCTGGCTGGAAGATGCCTTGATAGAGTAGGTACAAGATCATGATCCTATTTACCTGCAGTGTGGCTCTGCCACGCTTTAGATTTTATTTTTACTTGTATTTTCAATTTTTTATTAAACTTTAGCGAAACCGTCTAAGCCCAGCGAAATTTTCTGAACTGTTGAGAATATCTCAACTTTTACATTTTTAAATGATAGGTGGCCACCTCCGCTTTAGCTCATTTGCCTTCGAACCACTACGTTTGAGACACCCTGTATATAAAGACGGCAGGCGGTAGGTACCTATCAGCTGTGCGCCCGGCCAATCCGCCGACGAAGGTATTTAAGCGGGTTATTAATTGCTAATTTGATCAGATTCGAACTAGTTTTGACGTGATAACGTCTAATACTCGTAAATCGATGAACGCCGGCTGCATGCAAGAAAAAGGATGACTCATTGTCCCGTTACGCTCATTGTACGCTTGCGCCGTATCAATGTTTTGTTATGACGTTGTCACGTTTAACTTTCTTCCGTAAACCAACTTTACAGACAACCAATATTTTTTTTAAGTTTAGGCCGTGACTTGGAAGTTATTTGAAGAGTAATTCAAATTTTTACATCATACTTTCATGGGTTTAGAACCATCAAAATGCAGAAAATGAAGCATTGTGATTAATGAAATTAAGGCATTTATAACAGTTATAACACTTACACTTATTCGGGGTCCTGAACTGGCTGTGATCAATTGATCAAGCAGCCTTTGAGTAGCTGCAAAAATGGTCCTTACCATATGGCCCGCAGGGTTGGCTCGCATACCACGTATGCTCATCCTTGCATACATTATTCGAGCTGCTCGTAAGTTTTAACCACTTACTAAATACACTCGCACCATCTCGTAAAATTCGCGATTAGTTAGTAAAGTCTGACATCGTTGTAGGTAAGTACAAAGATGTGCATTGCGGTGCATGCGCAGGAAATCGTCGCGGCGTGACTTCATTCGCGTGCGTAACGGGACTGTCGGCAAAGGGGCGCGGCGCCGTCGGGCAGCCGGCTGCACCCCGCATTGATTTTTTTACTATGGATAGACTGCCTACCCTTCCTGCCCCGTCTCCAAAACCCTCCGGTATAAATAGACAAATATGAATGTGCAGCGTCCACGTTCGGGCGCCGCGCGTCGGACGGCGGCGCGCACGTGCCGCGCGGCCGCGAGCGCGCCTGCTGCCACTCTGCGCCCACGCACCATGTGAGTGTTTTTGCTTTAGCTGGGATTTCTTTTAAACATATTTTTTCATTTACGTACAAAAATATCTTCAGTTATTTAACATAGTTAAATGACAAACACAGCGAATAGCGCTAAATAATCTTAGGTACTTCCTTTTAATGCATATAAAAAATAAGAAAAACGTCGATTGTGCTAAACAATCTTATCTTTTCATTTATATAAAAAATAAGAAAATACCTCTGTTATGTACATAGCTATGAGATTGATTAAACATTACAAGAAGGAGTAACTTTAGGGTTTTTTCTATACAGCAAAGTTAATCTAATCGTGTTATTCAAAGCGATTGCATGTCCACCAAATCCTTAAATAAGTTATGGTTTCTAAAAACTAGTAAGCGCGGTCTCTGTCGAATCATACCGCCTTAATAAATACTTTTACAAAAAATTACCCTTCTGTATTGTTTTGTATAATCGATAATATTGCTAATAAAAAGAAAATCCTATAGTAAAATGTTGTGTGGCATTATCAAATCCACAAAAAATACGCATTTTTGGTTTTACAATCCCAAAACAGTTCTGATAACCATTCCAGAAACCCTTAAGGACCTACATTTTTTAAACTTCGAACTTTATTGCCATAACATTAACGTTAATTTTCAATTACAGTTAAATTAATACACTCAATCTATGTCCCACAGGTATCGGACAGCGGCACTCCCGCCCGCGCAGAGGACGCGGAGCAATCTGAAGAACAGAACACAGACTCTGCTTACAACACTAATTTATGCAGGTGAGATGCTTAATTTATGCATAAAATAATTAATAAAATACTCATAACACGTGTCCTGTAGAAGACGGACACATAATTTTTTTTTTTGTACATTGGCTATATTAGCTAATACTTTGCAGTATCCTAACTAATATTATAAATGCGAAAGTAAGTTTGTCAGTTTGTTTGTTATCTTTTCACGCCTAGACCACTGAACCGATCATCCTGAAATTGTTTCATATACTTGGTCAGGTGTATAGAAACGGACATAGGGTAACTTTCATCCCGAAAAAAAATTCTGTTCCCGAGTTAAACAACAATAACTTTTTTATGATAATAGATGGCGCCACGTGTCATATTTTTCATATGTTTTAATTATATTATTATAGAAACATTGGTAGTGTGTTAAGAGTTTTTTTTTTCTTAAATCGAAATTAACGCGAGCGAAGCCGAGGGCAAAAGCTAGTAATCTATAAACGGCAAAATTACCAAAATTTGGCAATAGCATCAAAGTTGATATTAATTTCTGTAGGTAAATTGGTTCAAAAAACACTTGGTCAATAATTAATTATGTTTTAAAACTAGATGAGTTCGGGGTTTCCTATATATGAATATTCTGAGAAGAAAGATCGAAATAAACTCAGTATCAAAAAAATAAAATACTAGCAAATCATTAAAACAATAGCTGAACCAATCTTCTTTGATGCCAAAACGCTTGTGGTAGTCACGGTCATACAACGTGTGAGTAAGACGGCGAATATTTAGTTAAAGCTACGGTTTGCAAGAGCAGTAGCCGTCATATAAAAAAATCTAGCATCCAGCGGATTCCTCAAAAGGTCATCGGTCCACCTTGTGAGAGGCCTTCCCACGCTACGTCTTCCGGTACGCGGTCGCCACTCCAGCACCTTTCGGCCCCAACGGCCATCTGTTCTGCGCGCAATGTGCCCTGCCCATTGCCACTTACGTTTGGCAATTCTTCGAGCTATGTCAGTTACCTTGGTTCTCCTGCGGATCTCTTCATTTCTGATTCGATCACGTAGGGAAACTCCAAGCATAGCCCTCTCCATTGCCCTTTGGGTGACTTTTAGCCTTCCTATTAAGGCCCATTGTGAGCAACCACGTTTCGGTGCCATAGGTCATCATTGGCATCTGTGGCATGTGCTATGATATTTTTACCCGACTACAAAGAAGGGTTATGTTTTGTTATTCTGTTCAACTTTTTAGTTTTTAACATAATTTAGAGTAATATGATTTTATTTTTCGTCAGGTACATGATGAACCGAGGCAGCAGTAAACGACATACAATGGCGACACCGGAAGATGCAGCCAATGTTGTCACATCAAGTACTGGCTCTATGGTATGTTCTATTAATTTTTTTACTTTTCCGTCATTTCAAATGAATACAGAACCGCATAGTACTGGGACACAGGCGTCCTCCGGATTGGGCCGTAATGGACCCAGTGCGGGTTGGTAGATGTCACATGCCTTCGAATTTTAGTTTCGAAGACATGCCGATTTATTATATTTATTATTTATTTTTATATTTATTTATATTTTATTAGATTTTGTTGAAAATGTGTACTAACTCATACGATATTTCGTGACCCAAACACAACGTGTATCGAAAATAAATGAATTTTGAATATGGGGTTCACTTTTGGGGGATTAAATTTAAAAAAAAAGTAAGTTTTGTAAACTGTACCTACCGTGTGACATATCAAATCAAAGGGCTTATTGTAAGGTTTTTTTTTTAAATAATTATTAAATAAATATTTTAAATTTATTTAAGGAAAAAGATGAAAATTTACCATCCCTAGACCCTTATCTCCGAAACTACTGATCCTAAAGTTTGAAGAAAAAATTTTACAGAAAATAGGTCTATACTTATTGATTACAGGGAAATATGAATCCCTAAATATTGTGCTTAGGCACAAACTTTCATTTTCAGTTGGAATGTATGGAGAAAATGTATTTCAACTACAATGTTAAGTTTGTTCTTGGGATAAATTCCTCCCAACAACGGAACCCTTCATTGTGCGGGGTACGACACGCACTTGGGAAGTTTTTTTTTAAATCTTTGTATTACATAGATGGAAACTTTTTACAAAAGTCCTCTATGGGTTGACATAACTAAAAAGGATAAAATGTTTAAAAATAACAATGTTGCAACCCACAAATAATATTATTTACATATTCGATTATTCTGTATGCTAACACTACAGAATAAAATCTTTTATGTTTGATGAAAATCTGTTCGGAAAATAGTTCTTTTAAATTCCGCTATATTCACCATCAAATCTTTGTTCATATAGCAAAGCGCCTCCCCCTCGTCGACCACCAGCATACGTGTCAGAAGAACAGGTTTATTGACCGTCACAGAGCGACCTCCCGGTAAGTGATATCACATACACTATGCTTTGTAATGACATACAGTACGCTCGCGTTAATATGACACTTCGAGCTTTAGGAAAATGATGTCACATTCTGCATAGTTTATTTATTTATATGGTACACCAACAGCAGTACATACAAAATATTCAAACAGAACGATAACATAATTAAATTACTAGTATGTATGCCTAGTAGTGTACACAGCGTTCACCTCAAAACAACATCTTAAATAACAAAAAAAAAATGCAATGAGAAAACATCATTATTATTAAAAATTCTTATTATTATTTCCTTTATTCCAATAAATACATATAAATTATATTTTTAAATATTAGAATATAAAAACATTTAAAAATACAAAAAATAGTAGCCCATCGGTATCGGGAACAGGGTCCAAGCTACCGGCGGTCAGGGCTCCAGAGAGAGGGACCTCCTAACAATGCGAGCCGTGTCCAGAAGAACCGCTTTCTGAATCAAGCCCTTGATCCAGCTGCCCAACGAGAGCCTCCTTAGGTGTTGGTCGGGGCTCTTGGCAATTAAGCCATTGGATGAAATAAAAAATAATTAGTTAAAAACTTTTCTCTTTGTCACAAATATTAAGGCGGTATGATTCGACGGAGACCGCGCGTAATAGTTTTCTTAATTCAATAGGAAGCATAAAAAACAGTTTTATAAAATTCTGAAAAAAGATATATCTTATTTAAGGATCTGGCGAACATGCAATCGTTGTTAATAACATGATTAGATTCATTTTGATATATTGAATCCTAAAATTACCCTTTTTCTTCATGTTTAATCATTCTCATAGCTACAAAACAGAGGTATTTTCTTATTTTTTATATAAATGAAAAAGTAAGATTGTTTAGCACAATTCGCTGAGTTTGTCTTGATAAAATTATTAAAGTAATTAGAGTAATTACTATATTTAAATACGCGAGGCTTCAGTCGGCTCGAACGATCATAGCGCCTTATGGGTCGGTAGGTAATATTGCTAACTGTTGATAATATTTCTAATTATAGGTTAGTGTAGATTATGTCTGGACTTCAAAATAGACTGAGTTTGTTTCGATCTTTCTTCTCAGTGTAGTCAGAAGGGAAACACCGAACTTCTCTAGTTTAAAAACATAATTTATTATTAACATGTGAAAGTGTTTTTTGAACCAATTTACAGAAATAAATAATTATCAACTTTGATGATATTGCCAACTTTTGGTAACTAATATTGCCGTTTGTAGATAATATAACCAAAAAAAAAACATTTATTCAAATTAGGCTAAATCAGCACTTTTTGGACGACGAAATGACTTGCGCCAGTCCCCCGGCACGCGCGCCAGCACTTGCTGCGCCTGCGTCGCCAACGTCAGCTAGCACACGCCATTATACCAACTAATCACGGCACGGTGGGCGCAGTGGTTAAGCGATTGACTGCTGCGCTGCGTGTCGCGGGTTCGATTCCCGCACGGAACAAATATTTGTATGATCTACAAGTAGTTGTTCCGGGTCTGGCTGTTTGTGTATGTGAGTTTAAATGTTTGTAAACGCACCAACGATACAGGAGAAATCCTAGTGTGGGGCAAAGTTTAAAAAAAAAAAAAAAATACAATGAAAACTATACTCAAGCAAAAAACTAAAAATATAAACAAAACTTAATACCTAAATAAAATCCCCAGGCATAAAGGCGTGCCCGCTTACATTTTCAATGCTGGATTATGTTCATATACATAGCTGTAACACAAATGATAAACTAGGACCATCGAAGTAAAATAAATAAATTAGTACCACGTATGGCTAATATAACCAAGTGTATGTACTGTTGCAAATGTAGACAACATTTAATTGCCAACTTTGGTGTATATTGCCATCTTGTAATACTGTCAACTTTAGTACAAAACTTTTCTAAAACTCTCGATGTGCCATATTTTTAGCGGCGTACTGTACTTGCAATGTTAGTGTTTTAATGTTGTTACTTGATTGCTTTGTGGAATGTTGAAATTTTTTAATAAGCCATTTTTATGCTTTTTTGTTATATAGGACATCATTAAGGGAAACTCCGTGCCTCGGTAAGCACGTTAAACCGTTGGTCCCGGCTGTCATTCGTGGACATTTGACAGTCGTTACGGGTCGTCAGAAGCTCGAAAGTCTGACAACCAGTCTTACCAAGGGGTATCGTATTACCCTATAACTGGGTTGTGGAGGACAAAATAATGATTGTGAAATATTGTTATGTTTCAGAAATGTGTTCAAATTGATCATGCATTAAGATCCAGGTTTTTCGGTTAAAAACTAAAATCGCGACAATCTAAGAATTCGGATCTGACAGCTATAAAAATACTTTGTGTTGTGATGGGAAAAAAAATCGGTTGCTTTAAATACCGATTCTCGAGCCATAACGATTTTATTTTTCGAAGCATATCATTTTATTACTCGTACAAGTTTGTAATATTTTACAGTTATTAGGTACAGAAATTCCAACTAAGTTTATATTTGGACGAGTTTCAAAGCCAAACCAAGACATAAACTAATACCCGACATTATGATTTCTTCCGGAAGGGTTATGTATACATACATTGTATATTATGCACCAGTGGCGTACCTAGAGGCAAGCCCTAGGCACGCCACTGATATGCGCCCGTGCAAAGACGGGGCGGGTTGCTAGTCAAGTATAAAATTAACAATAAATAAATTTTATTGGGTCTAGTAAATAAATTCACTAAATTTGTAATGTTTGTAAAATACTCGATTTTTCAGAGCATCGATTTTATTCGGTCAACGAACCCAAAAACATGACATTGTAATTACGTCATGTCAGAATTAAAATCAACGATTAATTCTGTTATTGAGTACATTTTTCCAATATAAAGTGAAACTTGGTGCTTACGAATGATACTCATTGTTATATTGTATGGATAACAGTAATTAATTAGGATAATGAATTAGATTTTTCGATTTCTTACGTAGACGTTTATACAAAGTTATCGCCGCATGTAGAATGAGAAACGTCAAATCAGACTTCTTAGATTGTCGCGATTATAGTTATAATTCCAAAAAAATACGCGTGAGTGAAAATGGATAGTTATAATCTATTTATTTTCTATTTTTTTAAGTACCTGGTACTTGTTGAAAGGCCTACATTGTCCTCCCATACCTATTTTTTTTTTTTTTTTTTAAAACGTTGCCCCACACTAGGATTTCTCCTGTATCGTGGGTGCGTTTACAAACATTTAAACTCACATACACAAACAGCCAGACCCGGAACAACTACTTGTAGATCATACAAATATTTGTTCCGTGCGGGAATCGAACCCGTGACACGCAGCGCAGCAGCCAATCGCTTAACCACTGCGCCAACCGTGCCGCAACCTATTAACACTGTTATTTCAAAATATTGTAAAAGCCAATAATATTTAAAAGAATAACCGTGGAGTTTCTTGCCGGCTCTTCTCCATAAGAAATGACCAATTGGAACCGTGCACCTAGCTTCTGAAGTTTCATAAGTGCCCATGTAGGTTTATGTGAAATAAAATATTTTGATTTTGAGTAGGAATAAAATCTTTGCCTAACATTTTCGAAGATAAATATTTTAAAGTCTTTTGAAAAATCTCAACATTCCTATTTTTATTAAAATTAAAAGTTTGAAGAAAGTAGTTAATAAGCATGCCGCTAGTAAATTGCATCTATTTTTCGCTACAATTTTTATTTTTCATATTTTTTGCTATTATTTTTTTTACTTTATTTTTGTTTTTATTATTATTTTTTAGTAATTAGCCCAGAATTAGTAATGGAGGTCGAAGCAAGAATGAAGAGAAATTATTTACCGCCCTCAATGCAGTACCAAAGTGGATATCAAAGTCCCCCAACCCCCACTGGTCCCCCAAATCCTGTCCCCCAGTCCCCAACTCAAGGGTCATTTACTGTAGGCACCCCTAATTACTCCCAAAATACTGGCAACCAGAAATCTATGAAACCATCACTTCAAACAATACCACAAGGCAGTATTATGGGGACCAAAGGCTCCATAATGTCTGGAACACCTATCAGTCAAGCTGTTTCCCCATTTACCCCAACTATGGGACAATTTTCCCCAAGCCATGGTAGTGTGTTACAAAATGTGGGGTCCATAGCTAGTGGTACACCTCTAAATCAAGGTTCGATCATGTCTGGTACACCAAGTTATGAAACAACGAAGACTTTTACTTTCGGTACCAATAATACCTTTGGGAGCATCTCTAGTGGTTCCTATAATTCTCAGAATGTAAATACTTTTGGGTCTATTACAAGTGGTACGCCTATGAATCAAGGGGGTTATCAAAACACCCCTATGTCCCAAGGCTCATTATCTGGTGGTACACCTATGAATCAGGGATCTTTTCAGACTACCCCTTTGAATCAGGGGTCATATCAAACCATGGATCAGTATGACTCCTCGTTTTCAAGCACCCCTATTAAAAAAGGTTCTATTACTGACGGTACACCTAATAATCCGAATCCGTTCCAAACTACACAAATAAATCAGGGTTCATATCAAACTATGGATCAATATGAGTCCTCATTTTCAAGTAACCCCATCAACAAAAAGGGATCTATTACTGATGGTACACCCATTAATCAGAATCCGTTCCAAACTACCCAAATGAATCAGGGTTCATACCAAAACGCCCCTATGAATCAAACTCCATTTTCAAGTACCCCTGTTAAAAAGGGATCTATTACTGATGGTACCCCTATTACAACCCCATTTCAAAATCCTCCGATAAATCAGGGATCATTCCAAAATCCACCAAATCAAGGTCCTATGACCGGATCTTTCTCAAATCCTGCAATAAATCAGACCTTTGAGAGCACGCCAATATACCAAAGCAATTTCACTTCAGATTCCATTATTTCACCCCCTGTAAAGAAGGGGTCAATTACTGAAGGTACCCCTATGCAGGGCCAAGGCTTTTTCACTAACCAAGACTCTTTGAATTCATACCAAAACACACCGATGGGTACTACCCCATTAAATCAGCCCCCTATTAGTATCACCCCCCTGAACCAAGCATACCAAACACCCCCACCGAACCAAGGGTCCTTAATGAATCAATCTTCATTCCCGAACCCAACTGTAAGTCCAATTACTGCAAACGCCCCTTTTTCACAATCAAATCAGGGATCAATTTCAACTGGTACACCTATGAACCAGGGCCCACCAATGAACCAATACCAAAATACCCAGGGAGGTATAACCGGTGTCTCGATGCAAACCGGCTCGATAACAGCGGGAACACCGTTACCGGTTCCTACCGGTAATTACAACCCTAATCAGTATAATACGAAGCAGAGAAAGTACTCCGGGCCACAACGGGTTAAGTTACAAATGTTAGCTACTGTGCAGGAAATGGGTAATTAATTTTTACTTTTTTGTACTTTATTTACAGGTGACGGGTAGTTATTAAAACTGGATTAGGGTATTTGCGTGAAAAAATTATCTTTTTTTAAAATTATATTGGAGCTACAATAGTTTTTAGAACACATAACATTCTTTTTCGTTTTCAAATAGTGTCGTATTTTCACAATTAATAGTTATTTACTAAAAGTGTCGTAGTAATGACAAACACTCGCGTGCCAATAAACTGTATATATACCTACACAGTTTGTACGCGATTTTCTTATTTCTAAGTAGAGATGATATCGAGACCCCTCCGTGCCTCGGAAAGCACGTTAAGCCGTTGGTCCTGGCTGTCATTCGTAGATCTTTGACAGTCGTTATGGGTAGCCAGAAGCCCGAAAGTCTGACAACCCGTCTTACCAAGGGGTATCGTGTTACCTAGTAACTTGGTCGTGGAGGTCAGTTAGGCTGTCGCTCCAATACTGCTATTCAGCTGCATCCGGTGAGACTTGAAGCTGACCTCAACATAGTTGGGAAAAGGTAGGCAGATTGATATTTAGTAAAGATGATTTTCCAATCAAGCAATAATATTTACAATTTACTTAGTATAATTCTCGGTTTTACTCACGTGTTCTAAACGTGAATCCTGCAGTAGCGCTATTCTTTAGAAATCTCACCGTGAAAACTCAGGTGAAGTGAGTTCAAAGTGAGCTGTCAATCTCTAGACTCCCTAGCGTCGGCAGTGCTATTTTATTAAAATCTAACCGTGAAAACACAGGTGAAGTGAGCTGTCATTCCCTTGATGCTAGGGATTGACACTGTGTATTGATGCTCACTCCACCTGAGTTTTCACGGTGCGATTTTTACAGAATGGATTGGCAGGTAGGATGACAGTTCACTTCACGCTCACTTCACCTATATTTTTACGGTGAGAATCGACCGGCTGTTTCGAGTTTTAACGGAGTTTTTATTCATGAATTCACCACGCGGCGAGGCAAGTTACAAAAATGCGAGTGAAACTGGAAAAACTAACAATTCATCTGTCACTTCACATGTCAATTTTATTGAAAAAAAAAAAAAAGAATAGGTACAAAACTGCCTCATTGATCTAGTGGTCGCAAGCGGTTCTGGGTTCGATTCCCAGGTCAAGCAAAGTGTTATTGGGCTTTTCTAACTGGAATTTCTCAGTAGCAGCCCGGAGTCTGGATTTGAGTTTCCCTTCGGGGAATACACATTAAACAAAATTAATTATTTTCAGTACATTATCGACGAAGGTAATTTTTTAAATTTTTTGTTGTAGTGTGTGTGCAGTTTTTTTGCATGCGAGTGTAATTTGTGTGTATTTTGTTGTATGTGTGTGCGTTTTGTGTAGTTGTGTGTTTGTAGTTGTTATTTTTACACTAACTTAAGTTTTTTTTATGATATTTGAAAATTTAATTATTGTCTGTTTTACACAGTTCACAAAATTAAATGTTTAGGTAAACATGTAGGTTTTATGAAAAAATTAATAACTACATAATGTGGACTTTATACTATCGTCATATAATTTAAAGCCGAAATTAATTCAATTGACAACAAAGAAAACTACAGTCAAGAAAAATAATCTTTATAAAATTAGTTACATTCAAATTATTATTTTTTTCCAAAAACGTTGATTGTTATTTTGAAAACATCACATACATTTGTGTTGACAGTTATAATGCTATTTCAATTTAAAGGTCAAAAGAAAATGTTTTTGAAATTCGTTAAATATATTCCTATTATTGACCTTGACTTTACTAAGGCAACAATAAAATAAAAACATTTCACTTCACTACAAATTTCGTGTCATCACTACAGCTAATAGTTCACTTTCAGCGCGCGAACACGCCGAGCGCTACTCGCCCGTGCGCCGCGCCGAATGTTCGCCTCCTAGAGTCGCGCACGACATTGCGTCCGCCAGGCTGGAATATCAGCAGTTACAGGTTAGTTATTAACATATCTTTGACCTAACTTACCCAAATTTCCTTACTTTGGGATTGTTTATACAGGAAAAGTTTTTAACTAGTGCGCAGATAAATTAAACTTAAACAAGTTTTATTAACCATCTATTCTGAACTGTCTGTGATCATTTAATCAAGCAGCCTTTGAGTGGCTGATAAAATGGTCATTTCCACTTTTTTTTTACCGCTTTCTCAATACACTCGCACCATCTTGTAAAACTCGCGATTAGTAAAGTCTGAAATTGTTGTAGTTAAGTACAAAACGTCCATTGCAGTGCATGCGCAGGGAAAGTGAAGCGACGCGACGTCACTCAAACGCCTGCGTAACGGGACTGTCGCCAACAGGCGCGGTGCCGCCCGGCAGGGGGTTGCACTCCGCCGACATGCGCGATGCTGCGTTCGCACGCGCTTATTGATATTATTACGAATAGATTGTGCCCATATTTTGCTGATTTCAAGTCGGACATAAATAATGGAAAGGAGATTGTTCTGCATCCATACATCGTTCGCCCCAGAACCAACAGCAAAGGAAAATTACTTTGCGTGTTCTAAATTATAAATATATGCCCATGAAGACAAAGTTTAATGACGGACAACTTGCAGAAAGGATTTATTTTAAAAGAAAATAAAGATTTTGAGGTTATATTTAGTAAGAAACAATCCTTTCAATACTTCGAAATACAGTCATGCTAATAAATGCATCTCACTGTTATTTCTATTGCCTGTATGTGGTTAGTTAAGCTAAGAGAATCAGAAAAACATTTAAGTACTTACCTAAGTACTTATTTATTTAACTTCAATGCAAACGACTTTATCCTAATGTTTTTTGATTTTATTTATTTACTAGCTTCTGCCCGCGACTTCGTCCGCGTAAAATTTCGGCCCACAATAGCTTTTTTCCGATTTTTTGTCGTTTTGTTCGGCTCCTTAGGGGCGTAACGTGATGTTAAATAGCCTATACACGTTTTTGTTGCGAAGTTTTTTTTAAATTATGATATCTCCTAAGATGTTGATTGAAATCAAGTGATGTCAAGGACAATTTTGTTTAAATTTAAATATTATACTTGTGATTAATATTTATTTGGATGAGGATTAATATAATGTTGACAAAACTCCTTCGCAAATAATGGATTATTTATGTAGGTCCTGTTTGTTGGTCCTGGGGCTATTTCCGACGATGTCCTTAGTTCTATTACTGATACTGAACCACCAATAGTAGATTGTACATTAAGTGCATAAAACACACCATTTTACGCGAGACGTTTATCGTTTATATAAAGCAGAGTGTAAAATGGGTTTTATGGACGAGTTGTACACTCTACTTTTCACTTCGATTGCGAGGAAATGAAACAGCAACATGTAAATATTGTAAATTTAATTAAAATGGAAAAATAATTATGGTTCCCGCCAATTAACTTTTTTTTTTTTTTTTTCATTAGGAACGTGACATAACACCTGACTTAGGTCGTTACATACTGCTCAGTTATAAAAACATTTTGTTTTTATATCTATGATAACTTAGTTATAGTTTAAATATATTGATTAACTAATATAAAAAACTGATTTAAAAAAAAGTACGAAATAAAAAATATAAGTTTATTTCATGAAGTTTTATTGTGTACTTTGGCTGTTGGTATCCTTGCTTTGTTCTTAGAATACTAATGAAACGAATTAAAATGAGGAGGTTATTCTATGAAGTTGAAGTTGTTCGTGTGGCTGTTGCACCGATTGCCTTGGTCTTCGACGATGATTTTACTTTATGCTCTAGATCATAAAAAGCGATTTTATGTCGCCTACGCACGAGATAAAGACGAACTTTTAGAGCATGAGAAGTGAAAAAATAATTTGCGCACTGGTTATTTTATTTTATTTTATGTACAATGTTTAACTGAATTAATGCACATAATGAAAGTAGTTTGTTTGGAATCGTTTACTGAATCAATTTCTGTCATTTTTAATATAGGTAATTTTTTATCCCAAAAATAATTAAATCTACCTACGTAAAATACAGTCACAATTCCGCTGCATACTAAACACACCAAAATCTTACTACGCTAGACCCATACGTGTGCGACTGTGTGAGTGCATAGATTTATAATGTGACCACAATTTTCTCCCGTAATTTTCTACAGTATTTCTTAGGGTTCCGTACCCAAAGGGTAACACGGGACCCTATTACTAATACTCCGCTGTCCGTCTGTCTGTCTGTCCGTCTGTCACCAGGCTATATCTCATGAATCGTGATAGTTAGACAGTTGAAATTTTCAGAGATGATGTTTTTCTGTTGCCGCTATAACAACAAATACTAAAAAACAGAATAAAATAAATATTTAAGGGGCTCCCATACAACAAACGTGATTTCTTGCTCGTTTTTGCTCGATATTGATAACGGCACCAGGTAGACGCTTGAAATATTCACAGAATACTGAGTTATATTATTCACTTTAAAAATACATAATTAAATTAAAATAAAATTAATATTTAAATGAGGCTCTCATACAACAAATGATTTTTTGCCATTTTTATAGATTTTTTGGAACTCTTCGTGCGCAAGCCCGACTCGCACTTGGCTGGTTTTTTTTAAAATAAATTAACAATGTATTAGGATTATAACATAATAATCCAATCGGGGTGTTTGGTGGTGCGCGTTAATTTCGGGACATGTTATATACTTTATTGTACAACAGAAAATACGTAACAAAAAAAAACATTGTTCGTCGGATCGATGAGCTCCTTAAGTTCTGAGTTGAGCTACGCGATGACTGACATATGCGTGCACTGACTATTTTTCCAAATCACTAACACTACTCGTTTAGACGTGATCTTCAGTATAAAATCATTGAAGTCGGGTATCGTCGGCTTAACCTACATAATTATTATGGTCTTCAAATAATCTGACCATTACCTTAGAGTAATTAGACTACCATTACAATGTAATCCTATGGACTTTAAATGAGAGTTTGTTTCGGTATTCCTTCCCGGAGTAGTCGGCAAGGAAACACCAACTTCATATAATTTCAATTAAAAGTATTATTTTTAACCAATTTACAAAATAAATGTTATCTATGATGACCGCCATTTGATCGGATATCACTATTTTATTCAATTATTTCACCTACATTTTGCGTGAATATTTGACTGATGGGCTGGCTGGGCCACTAAAATGGTGCTTTCAATCACAAGATATTGATTTACATCTTATTTTGAGCTATAAGAAAAACAATGAATTATAAATAAGTGACGAATCTTGTGTACTTTTGTAAGAAGTTGGACTATTTTCTTATGCCACCAATTGGCATAGGTACCTATCATACCTAATTTATGTTTTTATCTCTCACAGCGCGGCCTGGAGCGTCGTAGCGGAGGCCCGGGAGCTTCGCCCCCGCACGCTGACGTCAGGTTGCACACGCCGGGGACTTCCATGCCTGGTAAGCATCTGCAATTCATATGTTTTTATCATATAAGACAAACCATTAAAAAAAAACTATGTTCCTTAATAAACAATATGGCTATCGTTAATTAACAAAAAAATATTTACCTAGATTGAATAATTAAATAATTAATTAATAATTTATTTATTTATTTAAATGACATGGGAGACTTACAGCTAAACCAAACAGATCAAGGACAGTACAATATTCTGAAAGTCAATTACAGGTCTCCACTTATAAAATACAGAGATTAAAAAAAGTTAATTCTAAGGACATTCACACCAAGTTACTATATATTACAGCATAATTACTGTGTTGTTCGCACTGCATAACAACCATCATAACAATTTATTATTATATTTGTTAAATTATTATCTTGCTTAGTTTGCAATTTATTCGATATGCTAATCGATGGAAATATTAACCTATTCTAACTTATCTGCGTTCGCAGTTTAATTTTGAAAAATGTAAACAAACATGCGTTTTTAGAAAATTTACTTTAAAACCTACTCATAAAGTTCAGTTCAAAATCAATATGTTTTTACTTTTTAATATTTCGTATAACAGTCATTCTGAATCAATTTAATTTACACTAGGATTGATATTTGTTTTTGTGAAAAAAGCATCAAATTAGTCCATGAAAACGCCGATAAACGGAAACCTCCCTCTGTCATTGAAGCCAAAAATTATGGGCATGTGCATTCTTCCCATTTTGACATATGGATGATCCCAGACTTGGTCTTTGACTAACATTCTAAAGTCGAAACCCAAGTTTTGCTAGGTGCGGTGGAGCGCAGTATTCTAAGCGTCAAATTAACAGACTCCTCGAGCTGCGAAATACTGATAGCTGCCGTTGCTTAAAAAGCCGCAAAGTTGAAGATGAGTGGGCCGGCCCCGTCTGCCGCATGCCCAATGAGCTGTGGGCCAAAAGAGTCACTTTGTGGAACCTTGAGACATCTAGAAGGCGTCGCGGCAGATCCCGTAGAAGATGGCAGGACGAGCTGGACAAAACAAACGACCAGCAACTCTGGGTCGCAAACACTGGAATTCATAGGGAGAGGCCTTTGCCCACCAGTGGGATGATACAGGCTAACAGTAACAGCATGTATTGTTAAAAAAAAAATTGAACAGATGTTAGACAAGAATGTAGTCTCTCTGTAGTTATTCTTTGAACATTACTTCTTTATTTGAATGGTGTTGAATACACGATGTTTTTTTTATAATTAAACGAGATCGTGTTGAACTTGATTCAAATTTTTACGCAAATAATCGTTTCAAAACGGCTAGTTATTGAATACCGTCCCCTCGCCAGGCTCGCCCATCCACCAGGCCGGCGCGTCCCCGCTGGACCTGAACACGGTCACCCCGGAGGCGGCGCGCGCGGTGCTTCTGGCCGTCAGGAACATCATCACAGACCCCGCCGCTCTGGAACTGCACACCACACTAGTACTCACTCAGGTATGTCACCTGCTTTTAGATTACAATTATGATCTTAAGCAATGCTTTTAGTTTTGTGTAACCGGTATTAGATACCGATACGCATCAAGTCTGCGCATTTTCTTAAGTACTATAGAAAAAAAAACAGTTCTTGCGCCATTTTCAGAGGTATTAAGACTTCATATTTGTAACCAGCTAAGATTATTTTATCCCAAGGTTATTTTTTACTGGCAATGAAAACGAAACCTTAGACATAAACCTCCAAATCCCGATACAACTAACTCGACATGTCTCTCTTCCACAGGACATAGCGCTCAAAATCGGAATCAACCTCCACACCTTATACTCTCCACACGTCAACATATCCCAAGAAATTATCAAATCAATCCATTCTTACAACAACTTCGCTCTTCTATCCGGACATACGTCACCAGCGAGCCCAGGGTCACCTCTACACCAAATTACTGAAGGTTTAAGTTACCTACATACTGGTTCTATAACTAGAGGCACCCCCCAAGCGTCTGCCACACCTTTAGACCTCAGAAGTAATGTCGATATGGACACAGGACAGTACGCCCAGTTACATCCCCTAGTCCATACGCAGATACACATGGTCACACATAGGTCCCTAAATAACTCCCCAATTTCAAATCCTGGATCCCCTTTAGATATGATTCAGGAGGAAATTGGGAACGGGACACATTTGGATAAGATTTTTCAAGAAAACATGAGGTTTATTCCTTCATTTGCGCCAACACATCCTCAGATTAGCTTAACAGATTGTTTAGGCTCAGAAATTACTCTCGTAGCGTCGTCATCGGAGGACAGTATGGATAGTTTAGAGAACACGAAATATTCTTTACCTCAATTCGTGATTTCCGAACCGTCAGATTTGGATGACAGGCCTTCAATTACCAAAGGTATTGGACGAAAAGTTAGTCAAGAAACGGAGGCACCACCAGAGCCGAAAGAAGAAATAATTTCGGATAAGGACGCCGAAATGCAGTCGCCGAAAGAGAGTGTTGATGAAACCGCGAAATTTCTGACTGAGGAGATTAAGTACCCGAGACGAGGGAGCGATAAGTCGCTCGGTTTTAGCGACGATTCTTTAAGTAATGATTCGGCTAATGTCTCCCCTAATTGTGAGCAAAACGTACAATCTATATACTCTAACATAGTCTCTATAAGTTCGGGATTTAGCGAGAATCGTGGAAGTTTTTCTGAGCACAGAGAATCATTCTCTTTTTCTGATAGAGGAAGTTTCTCTGAAAGGGGAGACTTCGGACGGTCATCATTCTCTGAAAAAAGCGACTTCGGTAGAGGCAGCTTTTCAGAAAAAGGAGAAACCCCAAGATCTTCTTTCTCCGCACAAGGGACTCTTGGAGAAGTAAAAGAATATTACGAAGATGTTTACATGTCCAGAGACAATAGTAGACTATGCCTAGAGAAATGTGACGAGGAAGGGACGCCACCTAGTGAGGAAATAGAGAAACTACAAAGATCCACAATGGATTTAAGATTAACAGAAATCTGTAGGCCAGAGGAGAGTCAAAAAATTCCTATACTTTTAAGCCCCCAAAAAGTTTCGTGCGTTCAAGAATACTACGAAGTGACATTATCTACAGTGTGTTCGAAACTAGATTCGCAAAGAATTGTTGAGTTATTAAAAGAGGTGATTAATACTAGGGTTCCACCACAGAGTATATTTGTTGAAACTGACCAAAAAGATGGCGATGGGACTTTGACAGGTTATTTGAATTTAGAATATTCGGGAGGGATTCAAATTGAGTTGGTGTTGTGTGAAAATAAAGCAATGGAGAAAAAAGGTTTGAAAATGCGAAGAATATCTGGCGACCAAAGGGAGTATGGGAAGCTGTGCGAGCAACTGATTACCAGTCTGACTGTCTAACTGTTTCATTACCTTCCGGTATAACAACTCAAAAAAAAAATACAAATCTCTACTGTCAAAAGTGACATTATGACTTTTCTAATCTAAAGTGTCACCTATCAAAGTGACGTTTTCAAAGTACAATTTTGACGGCTTCTGTCAAATTAATAGTTTTTTTTTTTTTTTTTGTAACGGTTTTTACCGTTGTAATGCATTTAATAATTGTCTTTCCATTCCTGCAGTGTAAATTTCTGGTCTAAAAGCATATCGGTATGTCGAAAATTTTGTGAACAAATGTGGAAAATATATGCTTCGCTCGCCCAAGACTTGCATCAAATTATTAAATTCCTTAAAAAATGTTTAAAAAAACTAAACTACTTTAATTAACAATATTGTTAAAATAATCAACGCCTCTTTTATTTAACCGAATTCAATAAAGACATTCGCATTCGCATTTGCATTTGCATTCGATGAGTTTTATTTTAATATTTTTTCTGGTCCTGGATACGAGCGAAGCAAAGAGATAAAATAAGTGATACTTGTGCAATATTAGTTATGAAACATTTTGAGTACAGTTAGCGAGGAACAGCGTGTTTTAATCTACATAAAAGTATTATAGGATAGGCAAAATCCATAAAGTAACAAAAATAGTCATAAAGTACGTATTTCTACATTCGATCTTAAGGAAATTCAATAAAAAAATATCGTATAAATTGCCTTTAATAACTATAGGGATGATGACATTTATTTTTATTTGAACCTTTAAAAAAAATATTGATTGCAAATAGTTCAAACAATAGTATAAAAAGTGTAAAAGCTTAAAAAATTGCCAAGTTTAAACGTTTTAATAACTGCTAGACCGAGATGGCACTATCGCAGAAGTGATGTAACGACTATGTAACTTCATACTAGCGACATACATTGTCCGTACCTCGCGACAAGGACGGGAATAATCCCTTCTAAAAACTTATAAGCGTATGCTTTCCATTGATTATTACAGATTTTTCTTTGAAATTACATTGGTTGTTCGAACATTTCTAATATTAGTCATCAACTTATCATCTTTATTATCTTACGATAAGTGACATGTTACAATAGTTACGACTCAATTTTAAAATTCCTATCGTACGTAATAAAAAAATACACTTCCCAAATCAATTCGCTGACTGTACCAAAAAACTATTGGATATATAAAGTAATAATAATTCTTCCTATTTCGTGGGATATTACATTCCGTCTAATCTTTTTTTAAATTTTAGGGCTCATTCATTCAATATACTGTCATGGCGATCGTTCTAATGTCAAAAATTGGCGCCAGTTTGAGTGTGACCGAAATGTCATTCTTATGTCAAATTTGACAGTTCCCTTAAAAGAATCTACAATTTTATTTAATGCTTCTTTCATTGGTGAAATTTAACAATATTTGTCTATTCCCAGGTTTTTAAAATCCTGATATCGAGTTACTGATCGTGATCAGTATTTTTTGACAGAAATTAACAATAACGTAATATACAATGTGAAGACGACAATACGATAATAAATGAAAACACTGGCAATAATATGCTTAAGAGTATTTTTGAACTGCCAAATAAATCGTAACATCGAAACTAAAATATTTTTTCATACAAACTAAATAGTAGTGATGGCCGACTATGGGTTTTGCCAATCTGACTAGCTTAGTGGCTAAACTATTGGATATATTTGACTGAATTCTTGTATCTAGAATTCCAGACTGGGAACATCATTAGATATACGAAGTTTCATTAATTGTCGTATTGTCGTCTCCTTGTACAAGTGTACATGAGAATTGGCAACAGATTTAATTGGTTTTAAAAATAGAGTTTTTTCAGTTGTATACATTACCTAAGATACAAAATTTGTGCATTTACTAAAAATGACGATTTAATTATTTTTTAAATGAACACCGGAATTACGCATAATAAATAATGTAAATACTAGAATAGGTTACGGTTTATTTAAAATTAGTTACGGTTTTTCGAAAGTTACGGTTTTTTAAAACTACTGTCAAATAAAATCGCTATACTCGATAAATCGATAAATAATTTTAAATTAGCTCGTATTATATCCAAAAATGAGAAATTTTGCACATATTTGTATATTACGTAAATTTTATTTATTATTCCATATAATTAATTATATAATTATAAAAAAATCCTTTTTCTCCTAGAATTAAAAATTCCATTTTGAGAAAATACTATAATTGCTGCATTGGATTGAACAAAAAAAAAAAAGTTACAACAGAACTGTTTTAAAAGTCTGATCAGTAGGTACAATACGGCCGATGAATTATGTCCGGTCCGAACTTCGCGCAGAAGGCTACGCAATAACATATTTTAGGAACCAAATTGTCACCATTTGGTTGAGCCGAGTGTGAATGAGAGATCATGCGTGAAATTTCCTGTGTTCAGACCGGCCATGACTCGTCGGCCAACATTCGTATTCTTATCTCAGTCGCAATCTCAACAAAAAAACCTAATTTTTTTGACAAGTTTTTGACATTGACTCTCGCTGAGATGAGGTTGCGACTGGAGTTTAAACGTTCTTTAAATACAAGAGTTGGCCTTCTGTTGTCAAATCGTATTATTAGCTGTAACCTGCGGTTGGCCACAATAAAAACAAACAATCATATAATTTGATAACAGATTAGATAGTTATTTCAAAAATACTGCACAATTACTATGCCTTAAGAAACAGCTTATTTTTGCCTTAAAAATCATACTATTCTTCGCATCCGGTTAGACTGGAAGCCAACCACAACATAGTTGGGATAAGGCTTAGAAGATTTTACCCTACTTTTGTATGTATAGAAAACACGACGAAAGTCTGTAAACATTTTCAATCCAACGCATCAATTTCTCCTATACATAATTCTGTATATAGTACATAGTTCTAAGATTATATATAATTGAAAATGTATTTAATTTTGTTATATGAAAAATTTTACCCAATGACGCAGTGGTTAAGAGATTGGCTGTTTGTATGGCCTACAGATATTTTTGTTCCAAAATTGTTCCGAAAAATGTTTTCATATTACAAATGTCAGATAATATTTTCAAAAAACAATGAATTTTCTATCCAATCGAATGAGAGATGTATTTTATAACAGAAGGCACTTTTACGAAATCAATAGGTTTTTTTATGTCAGAGTTATCTTGATAGGCCAATATGACCGATTTTATGACCAATGGCAATGGACCTTACTGGCCCAGTATGTAATTCCCCATCTTCTAAAATCATCTACCATACGATAATAGACCTAATATTTATTAGTTTAAGTGTCATATTGCCATAAGTAATAAAAACTAGACATGTAAGTTAAAATCAAACTGTAAATATTATTTTAATAAATTCCGATTCCATAATGTTTTTGACATGGTTTTATTTCTACGTAACATCACGCCTGTGTTCCTCGAAAGTGTAGACAGAAGTGTCAAAATCAATCTTTTCCAACTATGTCGGGGTCAGCTGCCAATCTAACCGGACGCAGCTGAATACCAGAATGTTACATGGAGCGATCGTCTATCTGACCTCCACAACCCAAGTACTGGGTACCACGATACGCCTTTGTAAGATTGGTTGTCAGATTTGGGTTTCTGACTAAACATACATTTGGCTAATGTAATAGGGGGCGAGTCTATTGCCGATAACTGTGCACACATGACATATCCAGACTGCTTGAGAGAAATTTCTGATGGGAAACCCAATAACATTGCCCGATCCGGAAATCAAATCGCGGATCCCACGCTCAGGTCGCGCTTGCGACACTGAGCGTGGACTGGACCAAGAGGCAGTCAATAAACAATTAATTACCAGCTAATAATGCAGAACTAAGGCCTGTACATATACAGAAAAAGGCACGAGCATTGATCACCACGTTTGCTCAAATCAAATGAAAATATTTCACATAAACCTTATGGAACGTCAGAAGCTAGTAGGTGCACAGTTCCAATTAGTCGTTTCCTACTGAGAAGAGCAGGCAAGAAACTCCACGGTTACTCTTTTAAAAATAATTGGCTTTAACCATATTTTCAAATAACAGTGTTAGGTATGGGAGGACAGTAAAATAGAAAAGTGCCAACAAATCTCTACACTCTATTAGGCCTACAACGTTCTGACATTTACGAAATAGAGACGAATCTATAAAAAAGATTAAAAAAAACTACACTACGCGTTCACACATTACCCAATTTATTTATTTTTACTGTTTGTAAACGAATTCAAATTTATTTAATTAATTACGTTTACCGAATGTATATTTATATTGTGTCAGTGTAGCATACCACTGGCGGACTAAGGAGGGGATAGTATTTACGTTCACTGGGACAGGGGCGTTGCGGGTTGGTAGATGTCACATGTCTTCGAATTTTAGGTTCTAGGACATGCCGGTTTCCTCAAGATATTTTCCTTCACCATTTTGAGAGCAGTGGTGATGAAATAAATTACATTAGTTAGGTAAGTGCAAGCCTGGGTTCGAACACACGACGTACAAGTTTAGTACGCTGCCATGTATGCCACATCTAGTAAGACATTCACTTTTACTTTAGATCCGTGTTTGATCGGTTGATGTTTACTTTTTTTTATCACTACCTTCCTATTTATTATTATAAATTTACTTTTAACGTTGTTTTTGTACGCTCATAAACATGTTATGTAAATCTAGTTTCTCAGTAAGTGAATTATTGTTAATTCTTAATGAGAAATAATAAAGTTTTAAACCATACAACCCGTAATTCGTGGCTGGTTACCACTGTACTATCTAAATGGATATAAGTAAGGAGCAAAACCAATCAAACATTTAAAATTCCCTTCTCGTCTCAAGATCATAATAACAAAATAATTAACTGAACAATTAAACAAAGTAAATTAACAGTCGCTCAATTGACGGGAAGTGTATGCAAAACATGGTATAATATCCTCCGTCGGTTGCCGCCGTGCACTTCCGGTTCCTCTGAACAATAAAAAGGATATCCCATTATACGTGTTTGCCCCATTTCCGTATGTGGGATGAAGAAAGTGGTGCTGTGTCGTCATTTCCTGTGTTGAGTTGCCGAAAAAAGTTTTGACATTGGTACTGAATGTAGGTACATAGGATATACTTTTTTGGCACTGATTTTTAAACAGGTGCGTCATTAGCCGTTGTTTTCGCTTAACTGACACCCGGTTTCTGGAACGAAAAACGACATGCACATCATCATTTCAGCCGAAAGACGTCCAAAGCTGGATATAGTCCTCCCCCAAGCACCGCTTCGACCGGTTCTAACACCCAGCGAGCGGATTCCTGCGGCCTTCATCAGTAACCTTTTAGGAGAACCAAGGTAACTGACATAGCTCGAAGAATTGCCAAACTTAAGAGCGCTGTCTCGGGTCCACTAGTGCCACTCCTATAAAAAAATATTATCTCGTGACTGAGAAGGAATTATGAAAAACGGCTCAATCAGCTGCCTCGGTAAGTGTGTCTAGAATTTTCTAATACCTTTTATAAAGTTTCATATTGAGACACGAAGCAACAAAATACGATCTAGAGGAATGTGGCCGTTTTCTTTAGATCGTTTTTTTTTTAGAACATTACGCATGGATCAGCACAACCAATTCTGCTTAACTATTTTGAAGGGAGCTAAATGATCCAACACACGCGCCACCATCAGTGAGACATCTGAGTGAACATGACATATTCTCAGCTGCCTGGGCACATAAGTCAATTTAATGAAACACGCACCCAGTAAATGGTAGCTTTGTAGGTATATAGTACCCACACATGTGCTATGATTATGATGTGTGCATTAGATTTATATTTGGCCTGCGCAAATATGATCACATTTCTGAGTTTCGTACAAAGCTCAAGTGGCTTCCCATACGTCTTCGCCGGAATTCTCATATCTTATTTCAGCTCTACAGTATTCTATTCAATCCTAAAACCCCCTCTTATCTTAAAGAACGTTTCAAGTTCCTTCATGACACACATAATAGATATCTGAGGTCATCGGAAAGCTTGAGACTAGAGATGCCAATGCATTCCACTAGTTTTTATGACAAGTCTTTTACAGTTCAAGCAGTACGGTTATGGAATAATGCCTTGCCCGTCTCGATAAGGCGTGCTCAATCTTTGTCCACTTTTAAAATTTTGGTTAAAAATCACTTCCTCTCTCCTTAAACATCATCATTACTTAAAGTTCCTTGCTCTTGTATCATGTTTATTATTGTGTGTATATATATATATATATATATTTATATGGATAAGTATCTATATGCTTTGTGTATATGTATTTATTGTATATATGTAAGTGGTACACCACTAAATACCTGCAGTAATGGTGCCGATTCCCTTGTTCACAAACTAAACTATATTTAAGTTCAGTGCATCTTTTTCTTTCAATTTCATTAAGAAAAGGACAGAAGATAAATTTTAGTTTAGTCCTGTCAAATTATTCAACGCTTGACGTAAATTGACGTAATTTTAGTCGGCAAGTTTTTAATCACGTCTAAACTTGTATGGAGTAGTGACAGGCGCTGATTAATTTGACAGGACTAAACTAAAATTTATCTTCTGTCCTTTTTTTAATGAAATAGAAAGAAAAAGATGCACTGAACTTAAATTTAGTTTAGTTTGTGAACAAGGGAATCGGCACCATTGTCTCTCCTTCTACTTTTTGATCCATCCAAAGGTTGTCTGTAAAAGATCGCTTTTAGCGATAAGACCGCCCATTGTGACACCCTATGTAACAGTTCTACATTTATATCTGTAATTTTTATGGTGTACATAATAAAGAGTATTCTATTCTATTCTATTCTATTCTATGCAATTATATAATATAAGTAATACAAAGGAATTATATGTTTATACAATGCAAAGATAGTCTTACAACCTTCAGCGTGCACATGACAAGTCAAAATTAAATGCATAGTTTTCTGATGGGCTTGTAGTACCTACTTAGGTATTGGCTGTTGATTATCAAGTCAACGAATCACAGCAGTTGACACGCGCTTCACAATTTGTTTGTTAGCTAATTTTAGTGTCGATTTTCTTTCCAAAAACCGTAAGTCGTCTGAATCAGGTATCAAACTAATAGCATTATCGAAAGGAGGTTTGGATGGAAAACCAAAACAATCACTCGCAATTATCAATTTTTACTTGATTGATGCGCAAATTGGTCGTCTACCAAATGCAATATAATTGCAATTGATCATTTAGGGGACCCTTCAAAAACTGGGCATAGCGTTTTTATAGAAATAAAAATCAATCTGCCTAGCCTTTTCCCAACTATGTTGGGGTCGGCTTCCAGTCTAACCGGATGCAGCTGAATACCAGTATTTTACATGAAGCGACTGCCTATCTGACCTCCACAACCCAGTAACTGGGTAACACGATAGCCCTTGGTAAGACTGGCTGTCAGACTTTTGGGCTTCTGACGACCCGTAACGACTGTCAAAGATCAAGCGTTTTTATAGCAATAAGGCTCAATTTATTTATATTGCCGCGGAACGAAATGAAAGCGAATCTAAAACATCTGAATCGAAACCGGGCCCATATTTTAAAAGACTTTTAAAAGAACAGACAGTGGACAGAAAGCTATAAAGTAGAAGAGGTGAAATATGGCGCTTTCTATTACAATGAGAGTTGAACGTAACTGGCGAAATGTTTATCATACACCTCTGCCTATCTGTTGTACAGATATGTAGGCGTTATGTTATGTAATGTATCTAAGCCACTTAACGTATCTAATCTGTAGAAAGGTTCGTAAAACGATTACTATCAGAACAATAGGAAACACAATAATCCAAACATCAATAAAGTTGATGATATAATGTAACTTTACGCTTGTAATCCTCGAAGGGTTTATTTATTTATTTGGTTTTTTGTATGTACTCCTGTTGGCAGTACCTAATACATATCTACAAAAGATAAAAACAGAACAATAATATAATAAAAGTACTAATGTATGCCTATTATATGTGTATAATAATATGTAGGTACCTAACACATGGCAGCGTTCACCACAAAACAACATCTTAATTAACTAAAAATAATAATAATGAAGATATAAAATACAATTAGAAAACAAAATTTAAATAAGTGGATATATATATTACACTAATTGTAAATATAATTATTTATATGATATCACGAAAGGTAGAAGGAGAACAAGGGTGTGTGTAATGATATATCTAAGATTTAATATGAACATGGATTACATCAGAGACAGATCTTCTAAACTTGGTGTAAGTCGGTTTCTGACGATATACAAAAACTGTTGCAATTCTGCAAATTCGGAGCAAGGGAGCGTTGAGACCAAAATTGGATTTGCAGAAAGGAATATGAAACAACGTGGTGATGGGATGTCTGGGAAATTTTGAAGGGACTGAATATTGGATACGCTCAACAAGATCGCTACATTTTACATATTATATCCGTTTGCAACTTTTTAGAGGAAAATTAAATCACGCAAACGGCTACGGTCTCGTAGTTTTTATATTGAAAAAGTGTAAGCGATACTGATACGGACAGCGATGGCAAATTTTCCTGGATATAAAGGCCAAATGTTTAGTAAATGCTCTTCGCTGACCGACCCAGACGATCCCATCACTCTCCTCCAGGAGAGTCATAGGTCTACCAGTACAGTTAGAAAAAGAGTAGGTACACACTACACGATCGTCATTCCGACCTCGCCGCCGAGGCCCAGCGCGAAATCCCCGACTAATCAGTCCTCCCCGACCCTTGCTTTCAAACGAAGCGCCAGCACGCGCTTTAGCTGAGCAGCATTTAGTCCAAACTCCCCCTGATAATAATCAAAACACTGATTTTATCCAGCCACCGACGGTCCCTTGCCACCCTCCCCCCTCCGACTCTGCCCTAAGCCGAGGTTCGTACCCCACAGGGGGTGCCCTTAGCGTGCAGACGGAAAATAGCTTATAAGTATGCCCTGGCTGGAGGCCTTAAAATCCGTTAGGAGCTTAAGGCACCACAGGATAGCCCGGTTAAAGAGTCCGAACCCCTCGTGGTTACACTCTGAGATGCCACCTTCAAAAAAAAAAAAATGCTCTGTGTATTCTCTCAACTCTGCGAATGAACTGCATATAACGGATTCCAGGCAACATTGGCGTATTCCAACCGACTTCGCACTAGGGTGTTGAACAAGACTATCATCTATGGTCTTTGTTAGATGGAAGCCCCGAGTGTATAGTACGACCACATTGCACCGATTATGTTTTAAGTCCCATATAATAGTAGGTGAGCCTATTACCATCAACCGGGCACATATCCAGGCTCCGGACTGCTACTGAGAAATTCCTGATAGAAAAACCTAATACCACTTTACCCAACCTGGGAATCGAACCCAGGACTTCATGCTCAGCAGTAGCTCTTGCGCTAGAACAACGAGGCAGACATATGCAGATTTAATGATGTGATAACAAAACACATATAACCTTATCACTTCCTTAATACTTAGATTCCGTAACACAACGACAGGAAAACACTTTCCGTCTTAAAGATTTCAATCAAATAAAAAAGCGGAAATAACACATTATTTTGACAATACGAAAAGCAGGAAGTAACAAATAAAATGATATAGTATCACGCTTGTATACCCCGAAGGGGTTAAGCAGACGGCTAGGCGAAGGTTTCAAAGTCAAAGCATTTATTTCAAACAGCGTATCGGAAGACTTCGCGTTGGGAGGTCTCCTACAAGGAGGACCGATGACCTTGTGAAGGCCACGGGAATCCGCTGGATTTGGGAAGCACAGAATCGGTATATTTGCCATCAACCGGTGTAACGTTAAGGTTCGCGCAGACTGGCGCGATATCGCGGGCGCAACAGGACAGTGCGACAATCATCGCGCCCGCGATATCGCGCCAGTGTGTGGGAGCCTTTACAAATAACCCAACAGGGGATATTTATAAGTTGGCAATAATATATATAAAATAAAGTAAATTTAAAAATAAAGAAATAATCTAAGTTGAGAAAGTAGTCATCAAAAATATTATATCGATGCATCAAGAATTTCCGTCAAGAGCCCGTGGAATAAGTATATCTTATATTCTCTACTCAAGATGGACCTGATGGGCCTGTAAATACACAACTCTAAGTCCATTCTGTCAGCCTTCCGGAGGAGATACCTAGGTACCTTTTGATATAACTTTGGATATATTTTACTACAAATTTCAGAATTTGGCCTACAAAATTATCTGCTTACCTACTAAATAAAGGGGTGAGTTTCCTTTTAAAATCGTGAAGTGGCTCCTCAATCCAAACGGACATCTTTTTTCACGTATTGCTCCATGAACACTTATGAAACGTCAGAAGCTAGGTGCACGGTTCCAATTGGTCGTTTCCTATAGAGAAGAGCCGGCAAGTAACTCCACGGTTACTCTTTTAAAAATAATGGCTTTTACAACATTTTCAAATAACAGAGTTAATAGGTAGTTGGTATGGGAGTATGGGGAGGACACATTTCAAAAATGCATGCTATTGTGACATTGCCACTTTGAGCGAGCCGGGGATCCAACCCGATCTATTGCTTAGCTGTCGTGCTTGCTACCACGAGACCAATGATGCAAGAACAGCAATTTTATTTTGTATTATTATTTAATCATAAAAAGAGGTAAAATTTGTGAGTTTTTATGTAGGGGGTAATCTTCAGAACTACTGATTCGATTTCGAAAATTCTTTCACTAATGTGAAGCTACAGTATTGCCAAGTGTCATAGGATATGTTTTATGGTAAAACGAGAAATTTCAAGCGGACAACAGGTAGGTAACATGCTGCAAGGATCCAGACTGCGGTCTCATCATCATCTGCCTTTGCAAAACTAGGTTGGGGTCAGCTTGCAGTCTAGCCGGATGTAGCTGAATGTCAGTATTATACACGAAGAGACTTCCTATCTGACCTCCACAAAACAATTGCTTGGTAACACGATACCCATTGGTAAGTCATGTTTACTAGAATAACTACTTCATTTATTAGACAAAACTAAAGGCAGGAAATAACATATCGATGGTCATACGTTGACAACTCGTAACCCTCATTTTTTCGCAAAATGAGATAAGTACATAATTATTTTTTTTTTATTAAGCGCCAAATCTTCCCATTGATAACTCGTAATGCACAAAAAATGTGGGTTACAAGTTGTCAACGTATGACCATCGATATCATATTGAACGCCATAAATCTTTAAGTTAATCTGGCATCGTTACGAAACTTATCATTAGTTTAAAACCAAAGATTGAATCGAAAAGACTTTATTTTGAAAGCGTTAAGACGTAAAATGCATGGAGGCGGAAGATTTAAAATGCAGATAAAAAAAGGTTGTTTTATAAATGGCCGCCACGTGTAGGCTGCACGACACACGCCTGTGCCTCCTACGTCGAAAAAAAGAGGATGTTCAGGGGTGTACGACCTTTTGTTGATTTCGATTATTTTTATGATGTATAGATGTATTTATTAATTATGCATGTGGTTTGGAATAGGGGACTACATCTAATGGCTTTTATCAAATTATTAACATTATGCTTTGAACATCCTTTGATGCACTGTAGGTATCTTTGATAGACGTTATTGCTGGAAGACGCAATATTGTTTATAAAAAGGACCAGGGACCTATTCCGCCCATCTGAGAGTGTAAAAAATACAACAAAAATGTGCAGTAGTACTCCTTTAAATTGTCTACTACCAAAACACTCCCGATTGGACAATTTTAGTGAATGAAAATTCAGAGACCCTAGTCCGAGAAATCGACATTTACAGGAAATTATATGATGGTGAGTAGTATGGCATACTTATTGAATCCATTCTAAAATTTTATATGCTACCCTTTTTTTAAACGTACTAAACTATTAATAATGCACTGACTGACATAAAAACGTTGACGACACCCACATTTTTTGCACGGCCGACAACCTGTCAAAGTTTGACGGCTAACCTCAAACGGATGCGTGCAATTTCTCATTTGTAACTCCGAAAATAAGCTGTTGTCCCTAAATCCGGCTTTACGCAAGATTTGTGACGAAAATAAGATCCTATTTAGGGCTTATTATTGTTGCTACAATAAACTTTTTTTTTCATCTGTCATTCTATACTTCCCGCCGCCGTTTCCGTTATGACATTCTTCTTTTTTTTTATTGAACGTGTGTCGGCAATGATCATGGTAATTATGCATTTTTTTTTAAACCGGTAATCATTTTACGGTCATCTGGTGTATGTTTACGCTATTTACAATCAGAGTAGGTAGTTGCAATGTAGGTACAGTAGCAATTTTCTACTTATATATATTTTTTTGAGTTAGGTAACTAACTACCCTAGCACTAAATCATAGATATAAGAAATAATTTTAGGGTTCCGTACCAAAATGGTAAAAAGGAACCAATGGTGCGATTCAGTCTGTCTGTCCGTCTGTCACAGCTGGATATCTCAAGAACTACTAATGCTATCAACATGTGGAATAGTTTTAGATGACGTTTGCCCAACAATTTTGCAAATAAAAAAGAAATCAAAATAATAATAATATCTTTTTTGCAACAGGGACTTAACAGGGGCTTAAAAATTCGAAGTGGGGCTACTAGGAAATGTGGGGTATCATTATCATTTAGGCCACGTAGTTTTTGACTTTAGATGAAAACACAACAATCTGAAATTATTTTATAATGTGATAGAAGTTTATGTAAAGGTTACAGGAAAAATAAAACGATGTCTCTAAATAGCACACTTATTCTAATATTATAGTTTTAAGCCAGCTCCATCTCTTGACAGATAGTGGAACTAATGAAAATTTTTATTTTTATTTTTGATGGTACGGAACTCTCGGTGCGCGAGTCCGACTCGCTCTTGATTTTTTTCAAGATTAATTTCTGTAGGCAGGTTAATTTAGAGCTGAAATCAAGAAAGAAATAAATAAAAAACGTTTATTTGCGGTAAACAACAATATCAACCTACTGAGAGCAGTGGTGGCCCAGTAGTGACGGCTGCGACGTACGAATTGTAGTAGATCGTAGGTTCGAACCCTGACGGGTAACTTATTTCATCACCGCTGTTCTCAAAACGGTGAAGGAAAACATCGTGAGGAAACCGGCATGTCCTAGAACGAAAAATTCGAAGACATGTGACATCTACCAACCCGCTCTGGGCCCGCGTGGTGGATTATGGCCCACTCCCTCTCACTGAGAGGAGGCCGCAGTCCCAGCACACAGTGTTCCGTTTGATCAAAAAAAAAAATATAGCCCTCTGCTGTTTATGGTATTTATCGATCAAGGGATGAATTTTATAATGCACGAGTAAAACACCCACGTGTCCATTTCAAATACTTTTTTTCTTTTAATCTCGAAGTTTAGGTGATCTTTTTCATTTAAAAAGTTAAAATAATTTCAGTGCGACGTATAGGCTTTGTTACAAGCAATATTTCTGTGCTAGTGTCAAGTCGCACTTTTGAGTGTTTAGGGTGAAAAAAATAAATAAAAACGATAATCTGAATAAAAAAAATATTACTAAAAATATTACTCGGTATCCGGAGGTGATTTTCTAAAAATAAAAACTGTAAAATATGCTCCCAAAGATGCTCTATCAAAATATATTTATATAAAATAAATATCTTGTACAGTTACGTTATCAGAATTAATTTAATTTTTTTATGAAAAGGTCACCCAAACTTAATCATTAACCTCTCGTATGTCGTAATTAGAGACACAATTAAAAACCCATTGTGTCTCGCGTAGATCTACGTTCCGACATATGAAGGGTTAAAAAAAAAAGTATTTGAAATGGACACGTGGGTGTTTTACTCATACATTATAAATGCATCCCTTGATCGATTAATACCATAAACAGCAGAGGGTTTTTTTTTTTTGATAATTTGGAACACTGTGCAGCAGTGGGAATATTATAGGCTGATTATGCTATCAACCTACTTATTCATGTTTTAGGACTTCATAAACGTAGTGTAGCGGTATCAACAAACGCCACATGCGAACTACGCATCAAAGACCTGACGTCACAAATCCTGCATCGCGCTATCAGAGTTTACCGCGCGACTAGCATAGATACAACATCCCGACATCAACCGTCGGGCAGTTGCCCACCAGACACTATACCCGTCTGGCTGGGAGGATCCTCCCTTTACTATAGAGTATGAGTGAACTTTACACCCTGTTCCTCATACCTCTAAATTGGTGACCCCGAACATGGATATTAGCGCAGCCTTCGTGCAACTACTTCAGCGTGACGTCATCCATCACTTCCTCAAGCTTTCGAGCGGCGAGTCACACAGCCAGCCAGCACCCACGGCTTCAACGGGTATCCTGACCACCAGCATGCAGCGAACGCGCATACCTGGTCATCACCCTCAGCCTCATCAGCAACCTTGGCACAGCACACTGCACTTTCGGCCGGTCCACAAGCAGAGCCCTTCAACGCTCTCCTGGTCAAGGCCAGCAGTCAGCCTCAACCCGGCGCTGTACGACGTCCGACTCACTGGATCAAAAACGCAGCGCCACCCCAACTCACTGGGGAATCACCGCAGACAGATACATTTGACGCATTTTTTTACCGATTTATTTATACACTAGCTTTTGCCCGCGGCTCCGCCCGCTTGGATGTCGGTTATCGCGTAAAAAAGTAGCCTATGTCCTTCTCCATATCTCTGCCAAATTTCATGACGATCGGTTCAGCGGCTTAGGCGTGAAAACGTATAACATACAGACAGACAGACAGACAGATAGACAGACAGACAGACAGAGTTAGTTTCACATTTATAATATTAGTATGGATACGTCATACGTACCTACTCTCCGAGTCGCTACTCGTAAAGGTCATAAGTGTTTCAAAATCGGGGTGTAGGTAACATTTTCAGTTCTAACAAAATGAACATACCTACCTTGGAATTTGGTTAGGTACATACGTCCTTACTAATATTATAAATGTGAAAGTAACTCTGTCTGTCTGTCTATCTGTCTGTCTGTCTGTATGTTACGTTTTCACGCCTAAACCGCTGAACCGATCATCATGACAGAGATATGCAGTAAGTAGTAGTAAGTAAGATTTTATTTATTAGTAAGATAAGGTAAGTTTGCACCCCATTGCTTTAAACAATTATTAGGTACATGCGTGTATGATGCATTATAATTATTCCGAGATTTTAGAAGAAGTATTATCCACTCGATGTAACTTCCATTCTCGAAGTTAAGATAAATAAATTCTACCTATTCCGATCTCTGATGATTTAGTAGGCACCTAAGTTACACTACCCCATGTGACATTATAATGATCCTCTCAGAATACTACAGCTGGTCAACGGTAGCCAAAACTGACTACACTAGCGTGCCTACAGAACGGTCTAGCAAATTTCTTAGACCTCTACCTACCCCAAACCATCACAAAATAAAAATTACCTCACCTTTTCAATCTTCATCGTTATAGTCAAAAGTCTCCGAGTGAAATATAAATGGCTGTGGCATCGGGACAGATGCATAGACATACAGACGGACATGACGAAATTATAAGGGTTCCGTTTTTTCATTTCACCCTAAACAGCCCGACTAACAAAATGACTTCGTTACGTGACCAAACAAACACACTCCTTAGAGCCCGTTCACACCTACCACAAACACACCATATCGCAGCGACAAAATGTGGGCAAGAAGTGGTTACGCGTGTAGAGTGTCGCTGCAGCTTCTTGCAGTTGCGTTGTGGTTGCGTTGTCACTAGTCAACGACCATATAGCCCATAGACGCCTAATGCTTGATCTAACGCATCAAAACAATTCTGTCAACTAGCTGAGGTATGAGGAAGCGGGGTACTGCGCTCTGATTGGCCCTACCAAGGTCATTACGTATTACTAGGGATGGGGCAAGTTTAAATAAAACACGAAGACATTGATTTTTTTTAAATAAGTGGCTGTTTTGCCTTCCTATTTCTTAATAGTATTTTAACAAGTGTTTTTTGGTTAATTATATTGTACCTAATAGTAAAAAAAGACTAAATTCTTAGTCAAATAATTATTTATAGAATACAATAATTGCCTATAATATTCCCACTGCTGGGACAGACGCCTCCTCTCCGTGAGAGGGAAATTTTCTGTGTGGAAAAAAAATTACCTAATTTTTGGACAATCAAAAACACTGATACGTTAATCATTTTTGAAATGTATTAACTTTGTCTATCTAAATCTTCCGAACAGTGTTTGTGTTGAGCAGACTTTGTAAGAAAAGCTAGCCTTGTGGAAATGTAATTTGTGCATAACACTTATTGACAAATCCACTACATGATTGGTTACTTCGGAGTGGAATTGATGGTTACTTATATTAGGAAATAGTTCCTCGCCAGGACGTTGGTTTTGCGTTTTTGGTTTTATGAAATTTTTTCAAGGTATGGTTTTATGGTTATTTCAGAACGACGACAAATTTTGATCACAGTTGGTGAAGGGTATATCAAGCCACCTTTGTCTCTATAAGCTATTAGACTAACAAACTATTAACTTTGGATTTTATTTTAATCCTATTATAAAACACTAAAGTGGCAATAATAATAATTCGCCTTTGCATTGGGTAGCTTTTCTCTATTGTAATTTGTGTTTTTTGTTTTTTTTTTAATCAAAATTTCTTATTTATACCATATCTATAGTATATGTTTTTGCTTTATCGATAACAGATTTGGTCAATTTGGATTGGCTGCATCATTATTTATGTTTACCTAATAATAGAGGAAAAGAGATAGCGAAAAAAATACTTTCAAAAGTAAGGGACGCAAACTGGAAAAACATCAACGAGAGTCCTTGCACCTCTGGTTCACCTACAAGTTGACCAGTATAAAATGAACTCCGATAAATAAAATCAGAAAATATGATTATATAACTATTAACTTACCGATGAATTTGTTATGCCATCTTTAAGGAAACTTGAAGTCTGGCTGTTTTTACCACACCAACGTATTGTGCAAGGGACTATTATAATATTTATTTACACCAATTTTTACTGACTAACGCGGAAGTGTTTACGGCTCACAGAAATGGTCGAAACTGAATCGAAATTATTAAGTGGCGACCTACATCAGATTTATAAGTCTGATGTGTTGACAGACATCGGTCATCTGTTATTAGGCGTCTATGGGCTATATGGTCGTTGTCACTAGTAGTTGCGATGTGGTAACGTTGTGGCTAGTATTTGCAGACAGACAGATCGTTTGATGTGCGATGTATCGCCCACGCGGTTGATTTTGACGGCCAAATGTGGTCCGTGTGAATAAACTATTTTTTTGTCTTTTTGGGACTGCTCTTGAACTCGATCTCGCCTGATGCAAAGCGATAGATGAGCGTGCCCAGAAGATACCTGTTCACTCTAGCTTTGGCAAGACGGACGGGTTAATAATGTGGAAGGGAACACAGACGCTGGCACAGAGTTCCACACTTTGGCATACATTTTCATACTAATTAGCGCCCGTCCACGCGGTGTCGTGGCTGTGTGGTTGTGGTCCGCGTGTTCGCGCGCTTAGATCTTCATTCTTTACCTACCTCCAACCGGAAAAAATCATCACAAAATAGAAATAACTTTATTCAAAATCTTTTAAATCGCCCGCAGCCACATACTACAAATCATTCACTCAAACGTGAGGTCCAAAATCGAATTATATCGAAAAAAAAACCGGTAAAGTTGTTTGTGGACGACATCCTGTCCGGATGTCCGGTTGGACAATGGCCGCACTATATTGTCAAATATTATAGTAAAAATAAGGTAGTTGTAGTAGCCATTGTTATGGCACGTAATTTTGTTTTTTTTTTGTATGTTTATTTAGGACTGGGTTGACAGCTATGGTAGTTATTGTTATTTTTTCATGTTGACTTGTTTGAGATCACATTTTCTAGGGTGAAATTCTTAGTTGTAATAAGGTAACTCTATGTAGTTTAAAAATAACGTACTTATATAGATAGGTGATAGTATAGTAGGGGATCCGTACCTCAAAAGGAAAAAACGGAACACTCGTGTCTGTCTGTCCGTCTGTCTCTGTCACCGCCGATTTGCTCCGAATTTAATGGATGGAATGTTGAAATTTGGTACCTACATAGCTACATAATATCAATGAGGTGATATAATACTATACTCAATTTATTATAACATTAGACAAATAACTGTTCTCACCCTTTCGTTATTTCGATGTAAACGTTTAATAAACTCCGTTATTTCATGATAAATACAAAGCATTGTAATCTGTTTACCATTTACATTAAAAAAATAACTCTAAAGTGCAGTAATTTGAACAATATTATTGATATTTTTATCGCCACTTTATATGTGCCATAACAACAATGATAAAAGCATTGTTGTTTGAGGTAAGATAGCCAGTTCCTCTGTGGATGAGGATTCCGGGTGAAGCTCGCTTTCGCCTTCGGTCTTATCATTACTTACTATCAGGTGAGATTAAGGCCTTGGGCTTCATCTTAATCTTGGTCTTAATTTTTTTTTTTATCCACAAACGGGAGAAATAAAAAACCGTACCGTGTGATATATCAAATGAAAGGGCTTGTTACGTAGATTCCAAATATTATTTTTATAGTTTTAATATAATTTGTTTTAAATTTATTAAAGAAAATAGGTGAAAATTGACGATACTCCCCCCCCCCCCCTTCTCCGAAACCGATAACATTTTTTTCAACTACAATGTTAATTTTGTTCTTGGCGTAAATTCATCTCAACTTCGGAACCCTTCATTGTGCGTGGTCCAACACTTGGCTGGTTTTATTGGACGTCCTTGTTTTTCTTTAAATCGACTTTAAATGACTTTTAATGAACCTTTCTGAGTATGGCTGTTAGTCATTGTTACATCTTGGGAAACTGTATACTGAGAGAGGCGTGTGTAAATTCTAATATTCAGCAGTATTTACCCCTGAAGCCAGCGAGTGAAGTCAGTCTTACGTATCAATTTTGAGACTTCATAGATCAATAAAAAATTGTGCCTGGGCGAAAGTTCGAAACTTATCTATCAATGATTTGTTTCATTTCGATAATGATAGCAATCTAGACACGCTTTAACTTGTATTTTTACGAACAGGATTCATAAAATATGTATCCTGACTTCCTGAGTATTTAATCTACCAAACACCTTTCATATTCCAAAACAATAAAACGACAGTTAAACTCAAATAAAAACCGTAAAAGTCAACAAAAAACGACCGTAAAAAAAAAGAAAACATCTCTAACTTAACAGACGAACGGACGCCGACATTATAAAAGTTAAACCATTTTATTATAAGATCGTTTGTCTGTCCGGAAACCGTATGAGAGACGGATGTCCACTGTAAACAATGCTGGGCCATATTTGTTAAGACTTTTGTTATATAATAAGCGTTATAAAAGGATTTTTTATAGTTTCCTGAAGGATGAGGTCTTCCTTCCTTGTTTTTGTTTAAATTATTATTTGTATTTTTATGCTTTTGAGAAATGGATTGTGTGACAAATTGAGTTCTTGTGTGTTAGTATCCAAATCCTTTTCTTTTCTACGTGAGGTTTTTCCATACAGCTGAATTTGATCGTTGTAATTAGGTAAGTGCAACTAAGTCAGAAGATGGGCGGACATACTTTCAATCTCAATATATTATGAATGATTTTGAAAGATATTGCTAATCCATTGCTTTGTAAATTCGATTTATTTTTAAGTTTGTGTTTTCTTCTCAAACAACGTAAATTAAGGCTCGTACAGACTAATGCGATATCGCGGGCGCGAAGCGACACTAGTAGCAGAATTTCTTTGTCGCTGCCTGTCGCGCCCGCGATATCGCGCGAGTCTGTACGAGCCTTAACGCAATAAATGTTGTTGAACTGTCAAAATAAAAACCATTGCTGTGGGTTACGCAATTGGGGACAAGAGACACTTCTTTTGAATTCCCAGAAGGTGAAACTTAAACTTGTGCCTAGCTCAGAACCTTACCGTAGAGGCGGAACTACTTGATAAATTGTATTATACTTAGAACTTACCTGGAGATTTGTCGATAACTGTATATTGCTTGCATGGTATGCACGGCTACAAATCAAGCTATACATTTCCAGTATAAGCTGACCTCTCATTGTACGGAAATCCTATACAATGCGAGATCAGGCTAAACTAAAATGTATAGTATAATAAAACCACTCCATATACTAATAGAATGTATTCCACCAATATCAAAATGAACTCTAACATTATAATCCAAATATTACAATCAGTGTAACTTCGACATAAACAGTACAACTAGAATATAATTTCACTATTTCAATCATGAGATCATTGTTTTCAATCTATTAACCAAAACTTCCAACTAGGACGACTCCCGTCCGCGAACTGCCCCCCGACTCACATCAAAGTGGGCGGAAAAGCTTACATTTACATCAACTTCCGGGTTCTCGAAACATCGAGAACATTCTAGATTGTTCTACAAATGCGCCTCTAGTGTCGAGAAGCGCTCGCTACAACATTCATTCATAATTATACAATAACCTATTGACAACAGCGCCCCTGGTGTCAAGAGGCCTAATATTCCATTCATAATCTATGAGTAAATCATTCATAAATGCTAACGCCATCTAGCCGCGACTGGCACAAACAATACACTCTTACATTGTTTTCGCTGCTTAGCGATGGGTGGCGCTAATATATATATCAGTCACAATGACGCTATTTAAACAAGAAATCATGACATTCGGCCATCCGACAACGTGCTACTCCTGGAGCACAACTCCCACTTTTAACCCGTTCAATCAGTTCGTATTTCAAATGACAAATTTAGTGTGAAAACTAAATAAATATACTAATAGGTAATAATATTTAGTACAAGAGCCAGGGCGATATATATGTATACATGTTTAAGCTAAATCATGACATTCGGGATCTTTTAGAGGTACCTAATTATTATAGTAACATACTGAATTAACCTTACAAAATTATTATTGTAAAATACAAATCCATTGTTAAAAAAAAAAAACTATTTTGCTACTAATTTCCTCATCTGAACTAATATTAACATTGTCAAATCAATTCAAAACAAAATATTTTGTTCCACACAAACCGACACGGGCACCCCCGAATCGTCAGAAGCCAGATGCACGGCTCCAACCAGCCGCCTCCCATGGAGAAGAACCGGCAAGAAACTCCACGGCCACTCTTCCAAAAATGATTGGTATTCACAATACCCTCAAACAACAGTGTCAATAGGCATGGGAGGAAGGTGTAGACCCTTCAACAATTACCAGGTATCTTAACAAATAGAAAATGGTCAACAAATCTACAGTCTAATAGGCCTTCAACGTTCTCACATTCACAAAATAGGAAACAATCTATATAAACATTAAAAAAAAATCTATTTAAGCCAAATGACATGGTTGCCACAACTACAGTTACAAATCGGAATAAATAATTATCATGTCCACAAAAGCAACTAATAAAGAGTTAAATTTAGAATGATATGTATATAATGTCAAATAATGAGATGATTAAGTCAAGGAAGGATGTAAAAATAAAACATCATTACGTATTTGGGAGCAGCCAACAGACACCCACACAATCATGCCGCCAATGAGTTACCAGGGCAGCCACACGTGCAGAAGGAACCATTGCCAAACTTCCTTGTTTTCAACATAGTTTTTATTGTTATAATATGCTTTCCGACAAGAACACGTCCGACGTGTTCCCCGAACCCTCCATCGCCAAATTATGCAACTGGCTCCGGCAACCCATTACAAAAGCGGATACTGTTTACAAGAAATGGCTGTTGTCTGTCATGATTGTCATCAAGTTCAAGACCCTTGAGATGTATCCAGGGCCTAATTCTATCTGTAGATACAATACTTTCATGATTATTATTCCTTTTCCTATTACAACCATATAACTATCGTTACCCAATACTGCTACAACCTTATAATAGCCTATAAGCTTTTACAAAAGCTTTGTACTCTTGCCGTTATTATTATACTTGGTCCGGGCTGTCGGTTACTTGATATTCAGGAGCAGAAGTATGACCAATGTCGTGTACACATTTTACTGACAACAAAAATCTAGTTTTACGACTGTTTTGGAACATTAAATTTATTGATAAACTATCGCGCATTTACAGCAGTATTTTATTTTTATTTTTGGTTGTTCTCATTAACAGTGTTGTTAATGAGAATTAACAATACTGAATTTATTACCCCACTGAACCTTACCGAGACACTTTTCCCAGTCATGCTCATTTCCATTAAAATTTTGAGCAGATAGTGAATTTAAAATAGTTTGATTAAACCTTTGAGCTTGTCCGTTTTGCTCTGGGACAAGCAACTGCATTAAGTACATGTTTAATACCAAGACAATTGCAAAAGGTTTCGAAAGCTATTGATGTGAACGAAGTGCTATCAGAAATGATTTTAGCCAGTGTACCAAAATCAGTGAAAATATTTTCCCAGATTTTAATTGTGCTCTGTTTTCGTATCTTTCGCTGCTCTGACAAACACGTACTTAGTGAACCCATCTACAATCGTAAGTATGTACGAGTTGCCGTTTCTGCTCTTTATGAACGGCCCTAAATGGTCAATATGAATAATGTAATACGGTATGCTAAGTTTCTCTATTGGAAAAAGTAGACCCTGCCTCTTTTTGCACTATCTTTACTATAAGCACATTCCATGCAGGAACCCACATATTTCTCAACAAATCGTCGTAATCTTATGGACCAAAATTGGCTCTTTCTTTCTTTTTTAGCCTAAATGCCCGATGTCATCGTAGTTAGCTTTGCAATCTTGCCAACAAGCATTTCAAGACAAACGTTCATCAAGCATCAACTTTGTAATAGAGTGCATTATTTTGACGGTATATTTTTGCTTTAGGTCTTCGAACCCAGGGTCAACTTCAGGTTTAAGAACTTTTACCATTCGAGACGTTCCGTGGTCACTCATTTGCAGGATTAGGAGCCAACTACCTGATTCAGTATTAATAACCTTAACAGACCGAACATCTCCTTCCGCGTCGAGGCAAGTGCTTAAGGCATCTACATACGTCTTAATAACACCCGGACGGTAATCAATTCCGAAGTTATTATCGCTTATTTACAACCACTACCTGGCTATCCACGGAACGAGATCTCTCTTCGTCCATGTTGTCCTAAGCGCCGCGCAATCAGTAAATACCTTAAACGGGACCCCGAACAAGTACACACTAAACTAAACACAGCAAGTCTCAAACTACGGATCATACTAGGCTAAAACTTCCCTGGCTAAAAGAGTTTAAGGAATTGAACGCGGTTTGATGATCATTGCACCAATACCATGCAACATTTCCCTCAAGTAAGTTAGTCAGTGGTTACGCTATCTCCCCGTATACTTTTATAAATGTACGGAAAAATCCCGTAAGCCCCAAAAATTTACGGGCTTAGTGAATATTATTGGGCCAAGAGAACCCAAATGGAATTCTCTTAAATTCATTGTGGCCGCTTAAATGAGTTATCTGGTCTTCAATAAGTGTAAGAGGAAACTTGTCCTTATTAGTTTTGTTTTTAATGGCTCTAAAATCTACACAGAGTCTTTGTTCACACGATTTTCTTACGGACTATAACTATATCGGGCTTGCCTAATCCGAACTAAATTCTTGTATAATACCGGTACGACAGTTAAAGCAGACTATAAAACCTTCGCTACACCCGGAATCGTTGGTAGAATTTGATCTCTGCCTATTTCTCGTCTCTTAATCTGTTCGAATTAAGTTGAATAAGTCCTCAGGATCCTCGCAGTTAAATGCCTGTGAACCACTAGTAACTGACCTATCAGTAATTCCGTTTATTGCACCATCAACGGTTCTCTTACGCTTTGTTTCACAACGTTTCAAAAGATTTAAGTTAATATAAAAATACTCTAGTAAACTGTCATCAGCATTCCTGCAGGCAGCATTTCTTCTAAAAGTCTATCAAAAATTTCCTCATTAGGAAACGCCTTTTTGAATTTGGCTTGCCAATCGTCGTAAGAAAAATATGACCGTAGGAAGAGACTCAAACCATTTCTTCGCAAGTCCAACCAGTTTTTGAAGGGAGAAGTGAATGTTTTGCTTCTGATATCAATTATCAATTTGTGAACATTCATTAACCTTCCGAATTTAAGCCTCATTACTTCGTGACCTATTGTCCGGATCAAATTCAGGTATCGTGTTATAAAGTAGACTACTTTGCGAGGAATTTGTACTCTTACTTGGGTCAGCCTTCCAGGAAGTCAAGATGTTCAGCACGTCCTTCGAGGTCACTTCCTTCGAGTGTTTTCGAGACCGTCGTCGAATCCTTTCTTCCAGGGTAGAAGACGAGAACGAGGATGATGATGACGATCGTTATTGTTTTTCTCTGCGTCTACTACGCTTACGAGCAGGAATATGCGATTCACCAACGAACTCTACATCACTCATGTTAGCTGAAATATTTCATAACATCTGATTACATTCTATTCACATTATCAAGAAGTGGAAGTATCTGTCACAGTTGATGTGTGTGATGGTGTATGTATAAATGTGTGTATGAATGAAGAATGTTTGTAAGTGTAGTATCTGTTAAGTATTCAAAAATTATCAAACCAGAAATCACATGGCACATGGTATACATAATCTCTTCAATCAAATCACTCATGGTAGCTGAAATATTCCATAACGTCTGATTACATTCTATTCACATTATCAAGGTCATTAACCGGAAGTATCTGTCACAGTTGATGTGTGTGATGGTGTATGTATAAATGTGTGTATGAATGAAGAATGTTTGTAGGTGTAGTATCTGATAAGTATTCAAAAATTATCAAACCAGAAATCACATGGCACATGGTGTACATAATATCTTCAATCAAGTGGCAGTAGCCTCCATATTCAAGTGGCAATAGCCTCCAAGTTCAAGTGGCAATAGCCTCCAAATCCAAGTGGCAATAGCCTCCAAAGTCGTGGCAATAGCCTCCAAAGTCGTGGCAATAGCCTCCAAAGTCGTGGCAATAGCCTCCACAGTCAATTGGCAATAGCCTCCAAATCAAATGGCTATAGCCTCCAAAGTCGAGTGGCAATAGCCTCCAAAGTCAAGTGGCAATAGCCTCCAAAGTCAAATGGCAATAGCCTCCAAAGTCAAGTGGCAATAGCCTCCAAAGTCAAGTGGCAATAGCCTCCAAAGTCAAGTGGCAATAGCCTCCAAAGTCAAATGGCAATAGCCTCCAAAGTCAAGTGGCAATAGCCTCCAAAGTCAAGTGGCAATAGCCTCCAAAGTCGTGGCAATAGCCTCCAAAGTCGTGGCAATAGCCTCCACAGTCAATTGGCAATAGCCTCCAAATCAAATGGCAATAGCCTCCAAAGTCGAGTGGCAATAGCCTCCAAAGTCAAGTGGCAATAGCCTCTAAAGTCAAATGGCAATAGCCTCCAAAGTCAAGTGGCAATAGCCTCCAAAGTCAAGTGGCAATAGCCTCCAAAGTCAAATGGCAATAGCCTCCAAAGTCAAGTGGCAATAGCCTCCAAAGTCAAGTGGCGATAGCCTCCAAAGTCAAGTGGCAATAGCCTCCAAAGTCAAATGGCAATAGCCTCCACAGTCAATTGGCAATAGCCTCCAAATCAAATGGCAATAGCCTCCAAAGTCAAGTGGCAATAGCCTCCAAAGTCAAGTGGCAATAGCCTCCAAAGTCAAATGGCAATAGCCTCCAAAGTCAAGTGGCAATAGCCTCCAAAGTCAAGTGGCAATAGCCTCCAAAGTCAAGTGGCAATAGCCTCCAAAGTCAAATGGCAATAGCCTCCAAAGTCAAGTGGCAATAGCCTCCAAAGTCAAATGGCAATAGCCTCCATCATCAAGTGGCAATAGCCTCCATAATCATCATCAAGTGGCAATAGCCTCCTTAATCATCATCAAGTGGCAATAGCCTCCATAATCATCATCAAGTGGCAATAGCCTCCATCATCAAGTGGCAATAGCCTCCATCATCAAGTGGCAATAGCCTCCATAATCATGTGGCAATAGCCTCCATCATCAAGTGGCAATAGCCTCAAAAGTCGAGAATCTTCTTACAAACTAGCAGGGCTTGCTTGGCTATATAACTACAATTTTGAGTTACTATAGGACTCTCATGCTTGGTTTTAACAATAAAAATAAAACAACAACATAACACTACACACTATACCCCAGCCAAATACTGTTGAAGAGTAGCATCAACCACATGTCATAGTCATTCCAACTAGGTACCATTTATGCGCACTCTATCTCAACCAAAAATAGCAACGAATAGTAGGCTCGCTTAAATAATAACGCCGAAAGTATGGCGCGTTCCTAAGTGAAGTAATCATTCCAAATATCATGTCAAAATTACCAGCGTATACGCGCACCATACCTCAGAGAAACTGAAGAGGGGTAGCATTGCCCAAGCATTCAAGACAAAAGTACGGTGCACTCTTAGTCCTGCCGACACTAACAGGGAGTACCCTGATCAAGTCTTTTCGGATACAATGTAGAATAGGATGCCTATGTTTTGCTAATAATATATTAATTACTTAGGCCTTTGCCCAGCAGTGGGATGATGCAGGCTAACAGTATCAGTAACAGTATATTAATTACTCCAAATTATAGGTTAGGTTATGTAACAAACAACCACACAAGCTCTGCCAGTCTTTAAGTACTCGTAGTCGTTAAATAAAATGTTCTACATACATACCTTTTAAATAAGTCTTAGCGACAGTGGGCGCGTACTGTACGTGTCACTTCTGATATATAATAAAACCACTCCATATACTAATAGAATGTATTCCACCAATATCAAAATGAACTCTAACATTATAATCCAAATATTACAATCAGTGTAACTTCGACATAAACAGTACAACTAGAATATAATTTCACTATTTCAATCATGAGATCATTGTTTTCAATCTATTAACCAAAACTTCCAACTAGGACGACTCCCGTCCGCGAACTGCCCCCCTACTCACATCAAAGTGGGCGGAAAAGCTTACATTTACATCAACTTCCGGGTTCTCGAAACATCGAGAACATTCTAGATTGTTCTACAAATGCGCCTCTAGTGTCGAGAAGCGCTCGCTACAACATTCATTCATAATTATACAATAACCCATTGACAACAGCGCCCCTGGTGTCAAGAGGCCTAATATTCCATTCATAATCTATGAGTAAATCATTCATAAATGCTAACGCCATCTAGCCGCGACTGGCACAAACAATACACTCTTACATTGTTTTCGCTGCTTAGCGATGGGTGGCGCTAATATATATATCAGTCACAATGACGCTATTTAAACAAGAAATCATGACAATAGCTTGATTTGTAGCCTTGTGTACGAGTATATCGCACACGCGCTTGACTTTTTTGTTTTTCGCTGAAATACAGCGCTATGGCTCTGTCTCGCATAGGGTCGCAGCATTATGCTGAGCGATGGCCGTTTTGCGTGGATGCGATTTTTTGTGAGAAAGAATATTTTGCTTATGGGACCAAGTATTTACAATAAAATATCTAACGACATTAAAAACAAAAACAAAAAGAAATTAATGTAACTACTACATAGTTGAAAAATGTTATTACGCTGTCAGTGAATTTTAAAATGATAACACCCTATGACATTGCTCAAAAATACTTCAATTTATAAAATTTGCTATGTTCTTAATTTGTATTCATGCATGACTATTATTTTTCCGGTGTGAACTTGACTTAATATAAGAATATGACATCCTGACAATTATTGATTATGATAGATTTGTAATACTTATGATTTTTATAGTGCATAATGTTGCATGCCTTACGGTAGAATGTACTGGATCCAATTGTTTTTCTTTTTTACGCCATCAAACCTATGTTTTGTTACCTACATTCTTTGCAAATAAATGATTTTTGATTCTGATTCTGTGATTGTGTTATATCTTTGCGTCATGTTTTATCGCTATGAATCTGTCTGCCTGTTCCCAACTAGGCTGGGGTCGGCTCCGGCTGCCAGTCTAACCGGATGCAGCTCCTCAACCCAGTTACTGGGTAACACGATACCCCTAGGTAAGACTGGTTGTCAGACTTTAGGGGTTTCTGACTACCCGTACCGACTGTCAAAGATCGAGGAATGACAGCCGAGATCAACGGCTTATGCTTTCCGAGGCACTTTTTACCGCAAAGAAACGTATTTTCACTTTCAATTAACCGTAACTTTACATTTTTACGTGCAAAATTCGGTAGAAAGTGCCGTTGTCTAAAACATCTTGTGTTTGTAATTTGATCACTTGGCTAAGGTGCATGTGTTTGTGTCCATGAGTAACACAAGGTGTACATTTTTTTCAATTAAAAGACAGGTGTTTATAGCGACATAGTGTGGTTCCACACGAGCTTGCTATGCTTGAGGTTGAACGAGTATTAAAAAGAAGTGTGACTGAAGGAAAACATCTTGAGTAGGGCCGAATTTAAAGGTGTGGAGGCCCTGGGGGAACCAAGGGGAGGCCCTGATTTTGTTTTGAAACAGACGAAAAAAATAAAAACATAATCAATAGGACTTGTGAATCTAAACTTTTTTTTCTTTGATGAACACAAACTATGTATAATTTTTTTCTTATCTATAAAACTCAAAATATGGAGGCCCTTCTTTGTGGAGGTCCCGGGCTAGAGCCCCTGTTGCCCTGCCCTAAATCCAGCCCTGATCTTAAGGAGCCAGCTATGGCGTAGAACCAAAAATCATAGGCGATGTGAAGTCCTCCAACCCGCTGTGGGTACAGTCAATGGATAAGGGCTTTACGACCTACTAATTATGAAGAAAAAGGAGGTCAGGTTCCCAGTAGTGGGATGAGTCCCACAAAACTCATCATTATAGGTTTTCAGGTTGTTTTTTGTTTCGTTCGTCTAGCGCTACTGCTGAGTATGAGGTCCTAGGTTAGATTTCCAGGTCGGACAAAGTTTTACTGGGTTTTTCCATCAAGAATATCTCAGTAGCAGCCCGGAGTCTGGATTTATGCCCGGTTGTTTGCAATAGAATCGCCCTCTTACATGGGACTGGTGCTTAGGTAGACCTCTAACCCTTCTGGAATTACAGGCGATAGGTTATGTTTTTTGTCTAGTTTTTTTTTTTGGTCTATGTGGTCTTAAGTGCAACGTCAGAACCTAACATAATTAGTACGTAATTTTAGTAATACACACTATTTAAAATCATCACACAGCATCAATTTTACAAAAAACCATCTGGCTAAGTGTATAATCATGCCTGATAAAGGCTCTATGAAAAAAGACGACATAATTAGCATAAAGTATCATGAAAAAAGGTCGTTCCAAATTGCGGCCGCCATCCGGTCTTCGACGAAACATATTTGCGCGGGAAACCAAAAATAGCGGCCGCGTCGGAAACGCGCGTCCCTAATTATGTTAACTTAATCATTTTAAATGTATTTTGCTAAAAATACACACGCAATTATCAACCTTACTCTTAAAGAATAGAGTGTATTTTCGGTTCGATTTGGTATGGAGTTAAGCTGTTATTGAATACGTTAATTATACGGAAACGATTAGTTTCAGAGGCACATGCTGACAGGCAGGATGCGAGAAATTCATTATCGATTTTTAAAAGCAAAACCTTATATCTCTTTCACGCCATTATCTTTAAAAGTATGTGAGAGCGAGAAAGAGTGTTGTATCCAGCCGCAGTGGCGCATGCTTGCAAATATCGCTGACAATCAGAAACATCATAATCACACATCCCTATCAATCAAAATTTTACTTTATTTTATTCCTATAAAGTTTACAATCGTCTGAATATAATTGAACCAAAGACCGTCTGTGGTCTCATGTTTGCGTCAGACATCTGCATTCATTCAAACTCAAAGGTTGAAGAACGAACGCTTGAATATCATTCAACGTTCGACGCTGGTTGCGATTAGTGGTGTTTGTAGATAAAAAAACCGTAAACATTTACGATATTTTTATTGATGATAATTAAATTGTGTTGTCCGAATATAAGTGTCAAACTGTATTGATGGTGGTGATTTTGTGATTAAAACAAATTTTATTTTGGTGACAAAAGGATTGCTCCCGTTGTTTTCGAGCGCTATTCTCACGCGAGTGTGGTAAGTTGGATGATATTATATTTTAATTATTTACTTTATTAGCTGTTGAAAATACATTCACTATTTTAATTTAATAAAATAATTTACGCATTAACGCAAAAAAAACCGTATCTTAATCAAATACTTTTCACTTATTTATTTTACAGTTAATTTAATAAAAGATATTTTAAATTATCTTAAAGGTAATAGATAAATATTTGAGTAAAAAAATTAACTGAACAAATAATTATTATTAAAGACATAACCAAATTATAAAACATTTTTTATTATAATAGGAAACAAAAGACCGTAAATAAAAACCGAACTTCACAAAAAAATTGATTACGTATCGTCATTATTATTATTCAAAGTGAAATAAAATAATTAGACTATAATAGTATAATAGTAGTAATAACCCTTCACCCACGAACTAACCTATAAAAAAAATAAAAAAATTGGTACTTACATCACTACCACTTCCTAGTGCTTTTGCTGGGAAGTGGTGATGGCGCAACAAACTGTTCAGCAATAAAATAAAACTTACAAATATTCAGAGCGTAACATTTAGCTAAATTCGATACCGCAATAAAATCTGCTAAGATTTGTCAATGACGGTGACAGTTGACCGATTCAGAATCTATGCCAGTCAATAAGCTCGGGTACGGGCGATTTTTTTTCACTCACTGGATTTACAACTTTCGGTATTAAGCCGAGCATTGAGAATCTAACAGAGCGCATCCCAGCGCGTCAAGATACCATTCAATTGGATTTCCAACTCTCGGTGCTAAGCATAGCGTTGAAAATAGAGTGCGCGAAAAAAATCGCCCGTGCGTACCTATTTATGCCAGTCAATAAATTATTTCTTCAATTCTTTGTAAACGTTTCATAAGATGAGCGCAATTTTAATTTAATTATTTCTTAAGTTAACCTCGAAAAGTGTTGCAAAAATGTTTCTCAGGAACATATCACACATATCACAATGTGAATGTCGCAAAGTGATAAATATTACAGACACACAAAATAAAATAATCACGCCTTTTTTCGTGGGTTGGCAGAAACTTTATCCTATGCTTCATTAATTAATTAGTTATTAAAGAGGTTTTTGTTAAAATCACCACTCTTATCATAACATAACGCTTGTAATCCCCGAAGGGCAAGGCAGCGGTGTACCTTTAGTACCCACACTACGCCAGTTGTGTTTAAGTCCCACGTAACAGGGGGCGAGCCCATTGTCAACAACTGGGCACAAATCCAGACACCGAGCTGCTACTGAGAAATTCCTGATGGAGAATCTCTGCCCGAGCGGGGATAACCCAGGATCCTTGATCAGCAGTAGCGCTTCCGACGACTAAATCACCATTTAGTCGATTTTTTTGTCGTTTTGATTGGATTTAGGATAATCTTAATAATTTGGAGAGTTGATCACCATCAACTCTCCAAATTATTAAGATTAACCTAAATCCAATCAAAACGCCAAAAAAATCGCGCAATATTCATTGCTGCTAGATAAAAATGTCTAGGTTCGGCTCTCGTGATCATCAGACAAAATAATGGAATAATTACATGCACTGGGTTTTAGGGGTTTTCCATAGAAATTACATACTTAGGGAATTAGCTGTTTTTCTACATTATTATATTGATTCTTACGAACTGGTTTAGTATGGTACGTATTATATCTTTTAAGGCGAAAACTCCAGGGCAGCTCGTATGCGTAAGCCCCAGCAAAATATTGCGCCTTAGAGAAAATTGAGTTTTACAGATAATTAGTTCATAGTTAGTTGCAATTTGTTCAAGTATAGCAAAGTTTGTTCAAATTGTATTTTCGAAGTTATTCGAGAAAAACTGATTTTGCTGGAGTAAGGTTACCCCAGCAAAATGTTTTTCAAAAAAGGCATTTAGCCTGGAACCAAGTACATGAAAATATAGCTTTTAATGAGTCGTAAATTTATACCAATAGCAAAATTTGTTCATCTTATAGTTTTTGAGATATTCAAGATTTTGCTGGGGTAACGTTTTGGGATTTTCAAAATCTCGAAAACTGTTCGTCGCAGAACTTTGAAAAAAAAAAAACCAGTTATAGGCTTTAATTTGTTCAAATATAAGTATTACGATTCATCAACAAATGTTGATGTAATTAATTGTTTTTAAGAATCAGAAAAAATCG